>JAVKLA010000014.1:10702811-10769448 GCA_034782735.1 Sagittarius serpentarius
AGACTGCTCCAGCGCGGGTCCCCCGCGGGGTCACAACTCCTGCCAGAAAACCTGCTCCAGCCTGGGCTCCTCTCTCCATGGGGTCACAGGTCCTGCCAGGAGCCTGCTCCAGCGGGGGCTTCCTTTGGGCACCCACCTGCTCCAGCATGGGCCTCCCTGGGCTGCAGGGGCACAGCCTGCCTCACCAGGGTCTTCCCCATGGACTGTAGGGGAATCTCTGCTCCGGCACCTGGAGCACCTCCTCCCTCTCCTTCTTCACTGACCTTGGGGTCTGCAGGGCTGTTTCTCTCACATATTCTCACTCCTCCCTCTGGCTGCTGTTGCTGTTGCCCAGGGGTTTTTTTCCCCTTCTTAAATCTGTTATCTCAGAGGCGCTACCACCGTTGCTGACGGGCTCGACCTTAGCTAGCAGCAGGTCCATCTTGGAGCCGGCTGGCATCGGCTCTGTTGGACATGGGGGAAGCTGTTAGCAGCTTCTCACATAAGCCACTCCTGTTGCCCCCCACTACCAAAACCTTGCTGCGCAAAGCCAATACAGGTTTCTTATTTCTAGGAGTCACTTACTAAAAAGTAAGACAATATCCCTACTTCTGCTGTCTGGCCCTTTAAAGGTCACAGAGCTGAAATAAATGTTTCTTCAACATGCCACATCCGAGTATTGCTTTATAGACTTCATGCAGAGAGAAAAGAGATTTTCTGCCTTCACTTTCCATACGCTCATTTAAAGATTAGCTTCAACCTGGCCTTCTCCTGAGCTGTTCCAACACCTCTGAAACATCTATCTGCAGCTAGCACAGAGCAGCCATGTCTGAGCAGGAACACTCATCTACCACGGATATTAACACTTTGAAATAAAAGCCACTTCGTTCCTGAAGGGGAGAAGGGAGAAGTGCAGTTAACGGGTCAATGCCATAAATGCGGGTCCAATAATGTAGCGTATGACGATGGAAACACCTCCAAGCAGCCAGACTGCGTGGGTGGCCCAGGCAGGGAGATGGTGCCAATATTTTAACAAGTGGCTCCCACAGAAACGTTTCCCTTCAGCAGGTGATAAATTTTCGCTTCAGGGATGTGATGTCTGCAGAAAGAAGTGAGGGGCTCTGGAATTTTCCCTTTTATTTAACAATGTAAATTAAAAAATATGCTTCTAACTAAGGAAGGGGACATTGCTGCTTGGCAAGAAAACGTACATTAAGACACACTTGGACAGAAATGCACTGAGTCATGCAGAGCAGTGTTTGACCAGTGCAATTCATGCGGGGGGGGAGAGGAGGGAGCTGAATGCCTTGCACAGGAGTCCCACAGCATGCTACTTCAGGAAGGGTTATTGAAAATACCTAACACTGAGGAAAGTGTTATTACAACCCTGATAAAAAGCCAATGCTAATAAGATACAAGGCAAAGTGAAGTGGGACGGCAAGGCTTTCACACCTCCTCTCTCGCATCTGGTAGCAGAAACATAACAACAGGCTCCCAAAGAGACAGCTTCTGAAGGAGCATTTAGCTACTTCATTACATCTATAGCAGTCTCCTGTACAAACAAACTTTGTATAGAGTCTCTGCGGGGACTGACACTGGATCTTTAGGTCCTTCAAGTCAGTCTCTATAAGTGGATCCTGCTATTTGCGTGATCTGTCAATGCAATCATGAGAGATTCCCAGCCCTCCATTTCATAGGTTTTCCATTCACACATAGGAAATGACACCTTTTACTTCTATCCTGTTTCTGAGCCATATTAATAAGTTCAACTGCTTTATGTATTACCAGTTTCAACACTGTTCTGCTTTTCAAATCACAACTGTTTTCATGTCAGCAAAAGAATTTCAAACCACAGGAAATTCTGGGGATGAAGAAAAAATATACACTTAGAAAGAGCTATCAGGAAGCAGAATCAAACCTACAGTTGGAGAAATATGAAAAAAATGTCACTGCTTTCATACTGCACTTTTAATTTAATCATTCTTTAAACATATAAATGAACAAGACTGATAATTCAGCCAGTAAAGGAGTTTCTGTTTAGTCTCTGAAAATTCCCTGAATAATTCAGAAGTTCTGACATTAGATAGCCTTTGTCATGCTGACCCATCCACTCTGGGTAAAATGCTGAAGAGAGACCAAAGTGACTGACCCATTCTCTCACAGCTCTCTCATATTACAGCTTATGAACAACAAAACTCCACAAACCAGAAGCTCACAAAAAGAGAGAAAGCAGCTCATGTTCACCTGTTGTCTGTGCCAGCAAGATGATAAGAAAGAGCAAACAGGAGCATTTTGCTCATTCCTTACAAATACGGTATTAAAACTACACCACCTGATCTGCAGCCCAAGGAAATCCACTCCTTTGACTTCCCTGGACTTTAATCACAGGGTATGTGAAACAATTATGAAATTCAGAAGATATTCATCATACAAAAGCCATTTTAAAAGAAATCAGTGTTTGCCAAACTGAAAGTGAGCCTGAGAAATATCTAAACACATATTTTCTTCTATAAAGCAGCACTCAGAGTTTTTATGTTCCTTATATGTAACATACATTTGCCTCACCCATATATATGAAATTAAAATCTTTCAGTATCATAATGGTAATGAACTATATATACCTTTCCTCTCTTTCACCACTTTTTTAGTTCTGGTCATTGTTTTGGGTTACAGACTATATAGATGGATACTACAGAAAAATGTAAGGTAGTGAACTTAAGAAACATTGTCTTCTTAAGAATAAGTATTTGAGATTTCTACCGGCATAAAACATTCCAGCATGAGAATCAGCAGAGACCTTCCTACCAAGTCCACCATTTTCCTGGCTGTACTGTTTGGGCTCCAGTCCCTTATACACACATATTTTGTGGCTAATCCACTAGAGAGAAAACGAGAGGAGGCTTTCCAGGAAAGAGCTATTTCCAGCTAGGAAGGAGCTATGATAGAGGTTAAGATGTCTACCACCACTCAGGAAAGCGGGCAGAGGGGCAAAGGGAACAAATAGAGCTAAACACCATGAGGCATACTCAGGTTGAGATTTTGAGGAGCAACGAGGTCCTGCAGTGGGATGTCGCTTACCCAGCATTAAACAGAGGAGACATCTCTGATTAAGGTGGTTGTCTAGACTCATTTGTTGTCAACGGAGATTTTGAACATCTGGAAAAGAGGGAAAGTAAATTAGTTTTTGAGCTCCTTGAACAGACTCTTCAAAGGCTGCCCAACTGCACTGCCATAAGAATGACTTGATCCAATATTTTGGGCTTTGAGTTTCCACAGATTGGGGAATAAGAACAGAGCATTCATCTCATCTCATGAACATTACAGCTAGCAGGACTCTTTCCTGACCTCCACAGCAGCACAACAGCAAGAGTTCGAAGTCTCTGTCTGGAGCATACATCAAAGGCTCAGAAAGGTAGAAGGGAGGATCAAATGGGTCCTTAAACCTAACTATCTCCTTCTAGGTAGGCAGATACTTTACTTGGGACATCTGTATTTAGGAATTAACAGCCTTCTGAGGCCAGCAAGAAGACTGGTAGCCACTTTTTAAAATCCTTTCTTAGAAAGCAAGTCCTCTGTAAAGCAGAAAGCGAGTATTCCCCTATTTAGACAAAAGAAGGATTTAAATATCAAGCCTATCCATTGTAGCAGCTCAAGCAGGCAATGAAAAGCATGAGGGACTGTTACACAAGTCTTTTCTATGCTAATAAATACTTAACTCACATCAGCAGTTCCTACAGTACACTTCAGTGGGACCAGAAAGGAAAGCAAGTGTTCCCCCAGCAAAGGAGGAGCCCTTTCGTTCTGATCTTCAGGGTGTCTTTCCAGTGAAGTTCTGCATACAAGCCCTTGTGGGTATGGCAGTCTTTCAAACTAGCAAGAGGTCTCTTTCACAGAACACAGCCTATACATCTGCCAGACAGCCACTCTTAGCCAGCCTACACCCTTTCCTAGCATGACTGCAAATTCCCACGTTACAGAGACCCTGCTCTTTCTAGGCATTTCTACTTGCTGCTTCCCATATGCTTTAATAGCTCAGCATCTCCCCTGCAACTAAACCAAAAAATAACTCCCCAAGATGACTGACATATAAGCCACATACATTTAGAGGCCTTTACGCATAGGGTAACAGAGAGGTGTGGAGGATATGCTGGTACACAATGGATATGAAAGGTCAAATGACACATTCTGTGTTTGTGCATAATGCCTCCCTTTTATTGCTGCGAGACCACCCCCCTCCTCGGACATCCAGTGAGGTAGACAAGTCATAGAGATGATGATACGGTACCAGCTCAAGCTGTTTTGTTATGACAGCCTTCTAGAGAAAGAAAAACATGTTCCAGTCACTTCATTGCTTTTATCAGGAGTAAGTAGGTGAATGATCCAATACTGCAGCTGAGAAGAAAATTTATGTTTCAGAAAACCCAGCCCAAATTGCCGGAAACTCTCTAAGGATACCCAGCTCCAATGAGCCTGATTCCCTTCCATTAAGTTAATTATTTTCCTTCCACAAAAAAGCAAGCAAGCATCCCTTGAGTTCCCAAAGGCAATCCTTTGAGAACAATGGACATTTGCGAGACTTCTGTGCTCATGGAATATACAGTAAAGATGACAAAATTTCCCAGAAAGCCTGAAAAATACTTAGGAGTGACTGAAAGTCTGTAAAATCATGACTATCATATAGCTATTATGTTATCCTGAAAGATATCAGTATGTGAAAGTATCAGCTATTGAACATCTGAGCTCAAAAGGCACAGCCTGCAACTACAGATCATATACACATCTCTATGCAATACCAGAAAGAATTCATACGCTGCCCTTTCTTGCTGCTTTCTCTGCAGGAATCTCTCTGCTTCTATGTCTAATTCTGCTTTTGCCCTTGTGGATACGATAGAAGAAATGCCAAGCACAGATTTCAATGTATAAACATATTATGTGGCATGGTAAGAAAACCTCATAATAGCCCAGTTTGGAAATACTGACCAAAGATTGGCTTAGCAATAACTACGAGCTGGGATTTTTGCCCTTCTGTTAAAGCAAGGAGAGCAAATCATGGCTATAGGCTTAACCAGTTGCATCAAGCTCAGCGTCACTCCAGTGACTGAGCACACTCGCTATACTTTATGCCCTCATACCTTGTGGTCTCTACAGATTTTTTCACTTTAATTTGTCTTGCGAAAATAAACGCCTGCCCACCACATCCTTGCTTTTGCTTCCCTGTGCCTATCATTGACCCAGAATCTGCATGTTGGAAAAAACAAGTTCAGTGTCTGAAATGAAAATAAAATCTTCCTTCAAATGGCACAAAGTTGCTTAAAAATGTTAATCTGCCTTATTTTTATGATGTGTTTAAAATTAAATGTTCCCATATGGGTACAAAAGGGCAAACCACGTCCTTCCATTTAAATAGCCTGTTTACTTTAAAATCTGAAACTAGCTACAAATTTAAACCCTTTTTGTTTTTGTCCACCTGGAAAAAATTATCAAATTCTTAAGTGTGCATTGTAATAGGAGCAAACACTGAAGAGTGTGAATTCTTAGGTTTCAGTATCTATTTTTAAATTGTTTTTCATGTAAGCTTTTAATTTAGATTTAATAAGATTCTAATTGCATTTTTAAAAAAATACCAGTTGATTATTGAAGACATATTTATGTAGGATTAACTTACATAGCTTAGACTTTTAAAATATTGTTTTAAATAATAATTTGGTATTTTATGATTTATGCTACCAAATCTAAATATACTTAGTGTAAAATAATTACAGAATGATTGCAAGAAATAAACTTATTGAGGATTATCCATTTTATAAGAGACACACATCTCCTATGTAATTATTCAATGTCAGTAAGTGTCTTCAGAAATCTGCTGGTAATTAATGTATGATGAGTGCTTAGTTATATTTTAACATATTGTGTAATTAAAGCCAATTGAAAGTTTTGCCATTTGCTGTACAGCTCAGAAACAGGAAGAAAATATATTAGTGTGCTAAATGAAACGAGCTGTGCAGCTTCGTTCTCAGGTCTGCTCCAGCTGCTTTTTGCCACTTCAGCGGTGCAAAAGAGCCAGAGACCCAGCAGTCTTGCTCTCCTGATAGTTCTCCATCAGGGGAAGCACTGGGTAATTCAAAGCAGGAATAGTGGCTGTATGCCACCTTCCCTTCTTCAGCTAGAGGGTGTAGTATCAATACTGTGTTCCTCCCTTGCTGCCAGATGTACTCTTTGGGCTCACAGGTAGCCAAGATTAATTTATAATAGTTTTACAGCAGCCTAAAGATCTATAAAGTAATTTTTGCCTTGCTAATCTGGCACTGCCTGCTATAGTGAATCTGGGCCTTTAAGCACAGGAAGGTCTTATTTAACTGTAGTCTTAGGCTAACTGTAGGCTGTAGACCTGGATTGAAAAGGCATTAAAATCACCTGGAATCCATCCCTCGCCCTTGCTGGGACCAGTGCAGGCCCTTGGCGTGTTGCATGCTCCATGGAAACAGCGCTCTCCTGGCAGGCAAAAATCTCCTGGAATAGTTATTACCATGGATATTAGAGGAAGGACTGCACTGGCAGAGAGGCTAATGAGATAAACTATTTCTTCTTTTTCACCGATTTGTTTTTACATTCTCATAAATACCACTTCTCATTCCACTCACAATTATCATGACACCCCCCACTGCACCCCCAAAGTATTATTTAGAGCATTCTCTTCAGGAGGTTCAGGATAGAAAATGCTTTCCTGCCTTGTTTTTCTCTGTTCAGGTTAAGTCATGTGTTTTGATTTTTACTGTAATCTTGATGTATAAAACCTGGGCTAAATCAGCCATCCAACAGCACAGCCCAACATTCAACAGGCACTGAGAACTGGAGGAACCCATAAAGGTAACATGTGCCTTGACAGTGTGCCTCCTGTGAGTAAAACTGCCCCTAAAAGAAAAGTGTTGCAGAACAGCAGCAGAATGACTTCTCCATGTAAATGACTCTTCCCTTAAGTGCTTTTAAATACTTTACAGGTGTCTTCTGCACCACCTTCCGTTAGCATCTGCTCATAAGATAAAAGTAATCTTTGACATCTTTATTTGACTCAATACCATTTCGTGTCAAAAGTCAGACCCTGCAGAACTGCTGTATGTGACAAGTAAACCAAGTGCATGTCCCCCTGCACACCAGCAGGAACCTCCAAAGAGCTAGAAGACTTCTGGTGATCCACATCCTCACAGGCGAAGTAACTGCTTGAGACCGCCCTGATCGTGCAGCTGTGTTTCTCTGCCATGAATCACTCTTCAAGTAATTAAAACCAGTATATAAGTCAGAACACAACAAAGAATAAAAGCCTAAAAACCCTGATTTTGATGCTTGATCAAAGCCCTTGCCCCTTGTGCAGTGCGGTGGCACTACCCTGCCGGGCTGCTGAAAGCAGCTATCAACCAGCGCAAACAT
This sequence comes from Sagittarius serpentarius, assembly GCA_034782735.1. Taxonomy (NCBI): domain Eukaryota; kingdom Metazoa; phylum Chordata; class Aves; order Accipitriformes; family Sagittariidae; genus Sagittarius; species Sagittarius serpentarius. Next base: position 10,710,216 of record JAVKLA010000014.1, read on the forward strand.
GCCACCGGCCCAGGCTGCACCGGCCCAGGCTGCACCAGCCCAGTGCGGGCTGGTAACGGCAACAGTCAATCACAAAACAAAGGTTTATCTGAATCTGAAGTATGATTCAAGTCATTGTTTTCTAGGCTTTTGAAAATTAGTGAAGACTAAGCTAATCAGCCTGCTCTGTCTCTATATTTACAGAAGAGAAATATGCCCGATGGGGAGAAGATTAATGTGAATGTGGGCTCTGTGCTCAGTGGAGCAAGGGACTGAGCGACAACGGACATGGAAAAGGCTGAGGTACTCCATCTCTTTTGTTTTCCCCTCAGTTTTCACGGGGTAGGTGTGTCCTCAGGCATTCCAGCGCCTGAAGGCTACTGGCACAGTCTATGGGAATGACACCATACCTGCAGGAGAGGAAGGCAGGGTCAGGGACCACTTAAGCAAACCGAGCATATGCAACCCATGGGAACAGATCAAATACATCTGAGGGCGCTGAGGGAGCTGGCTGACATCATTGCAGAAGAGCCATCATCTCTGAAAGGTCACTGCAGTCAGGGGAGGCTGCTGATGATTGAAAAAAGGTAAACATCACACCTATCTTCAGAAAGGGCAGGCAGGATGACTCGGGTCAACCTGCCTCACCTCACCCCCTGGGCAGATTATGGAGGAAATCCTTCCAGAAGCCGTTTCTGATCACATGAAAGGCAAGAAGCTGATGAGGATCTAGCAAGGGCAAATCATGCCTGGCCAGTCTGAGTGGTTTTTATGATGAGATGACCAGCTCCATGGACAAGGGAAGAGCAGAAGGTGTTGCACATGCTGACCTCAACAAGGCTGATACTGTTTAATCTTTACTAGTGACTGGACGCACTCAGTCTCTTCATGGGTAATAACAAACTGGGGGGAGCAGTCAATATGTAGGAGCACACGGTGCTGTTCAGAGGGACCTGAACAGGGTGGAGAAATGGGCTCACAGGAACCTCATGAGGGCTAAGGCAAACACAAAGTCCTGCATCTGTGAGGGAATATCTGCATGCAGCAATGAAAGCTAGGACTCAACCACCTGGGAAACAGCTTGGCAGAAAAGGACCAGGGCATCCTCATGGGCAATACGCTGAATGTAAGTCAGCAGTGTGCCCTTGCAAGAAAGAGGGCCAACTGAACTGTATTAGCAAGAGTTTAGCCTGCAGGTCAAGCAAAGTGTTTCTTTGCCCCTATTTGGCCCTTGTGAGACTGCATCTGGAGTACTGTACCCAGTTTTAGGCTACTCAGTACCACAAAGACATGGACATGCTGGAGTGAGCCCAGGGGAGGGCCATCAAGATGGGCAGGAGTACATGACAAGAGGCTGCGTGAACTGGGTTTATTCAGTCTTCAGAAGAGAAGGCGTGGGGGGGACCTTATTTCTGTCTGTAACTACCTTATGAGAGAGAATATGAAAGACAGAGGGAATCTCTTCTCAGAGATGCACAGGTATAAAATAAGATGCAAGAGATGCAAGTTGGAGCTCAGCTTGATCAGAAATTTTGATTGCATAAAAGTAAAAAACTTTTTACCACAGAGGTGATCAAACACTGGAATAGGTTTCCCAGGAGATTTTCAAAACCGGGCTAGACAGGTCCCTGAGCAACCCCTGTCTTGAGCCAGGAACTGGACCAGATGAGCTCCAGAGTTTGCTTCTAACCTGCACAATTTTGTGATTTTTTTTTAGGAAAAGACAGGCCCAGATGCACTGGCTCTCTGGGGGTGTCCATTTCTTTCCATTGAATATATATGGAGATGAAGCTGACTAGCTTAGACATAGACAACCCATTTTTAGATGGTTAATTTGCAGAAGAGAAATATCACTTTTAGAACAGAAAAATTCCGTAAAATAGAGACACAGTAAGCATGGTATTGCACATTAAATGCTAGAAGAGCATTAGTGTTTATTAAGATACATACTGCTAGATATCGTTATCCTTGAAAAAGTTCCTAGTTTATTAGAAGTAGAACCTTTAACTCTTAGTTTCTTTCCTGTCTCATATATTTCACTTGAGATAGGAGAATTCAGTGGTGGCATGGGCTTACCAAAACCAGAAATAGATTTGAAAAATATAATAGATAATTATTTATTTTATATGTACATATACAATCCACAATATACAGAAACATACATCCTTAGTTGTGGGTTTAAAACAATTTGAGTGGTATAAAATAATCTTCTATACAGTTCTTCTAAGTGTCAACTTTAAAACACAGGAATTCCATCACCAACATAACTGGATCCCAAGTTAAATAAGAAAGGTCCATATTGGATACAAGACATGTTAAATAAGAAAATCTTGATTCTGAAGTTTTCTTTCCTCCCTTTGCTCCCCAGAGTCTGATTTTACTAATTTTTAGGTCTGTTGTACATCAGTATCCATTTCCCCAAAGAATCCTGTGGTGAGGCTGACTGACTGGGAGAGGGTTGTGGGGCAGATTCAGTCTGCGTGGTTTGACCAGACTGTTAAGGTTTGTATTTTAGTTTAGTGGGTAAATTGCACTTTTTTTTAAATTAAAATATATATTCAGGTTTGATTTGGGAAAGGAAGCAGAACTGTTTTCTACGAATACTACAGTTTAGACTTTAAGACCTATATTGCCTTCTAGTGGTGTCCATCATTTTCCATTGACCATAGAGAACTTCTTCAAGGGCTTTGCTCGTTACTTAGGCATTTCAACTAGGTGTTTAAAGCGAGGTAGGGTAAACCAAGCCCTACAAGGTTATGTGGCAGTGTATTGTGATTTTGTGCATTAGAGAGTTGTGAGATAGTGCCATTTTATTGCATTTGTTTGTTGTTATTTTTAAAAGGGACATCAGGGGGGATGTTGGTGCACACTCGTTACATATTTGATGGCCTTATTCCTGCTTGACAGGTGCATAATCCAAAGAACTTCTCTTACCTGTGGCACCCTTGGCTGAGGTACAAAGCATTTCTTATATGTTTTCTGGGTACATAAACTGGGTGAAAAATTTCCAGGCTCATCCACACAGAGGATATTACAATTACTTCATTTATGAGCAGCAAATGGCAGAAAGTAAGGCATGTAATTATCTGAACACCTGATTTCTACAATAACCACACCTCAAAATTGAGAAACTGAGTACTTACTTTTCAAAGTGTGTTTACTTATTCATCAAATGAGTCCCGTTTCAGATAAGAATGACTCGTGTATATGTCTGTACTACATTTTATTCATCAAATGAGTCTGGTTTTGGATAAGAATGACCTGTGCGTATGTGTGTACTACATTTTCAGTAAATGCTAATACTTACATGGGAACTGGAATACTTCTGAGACTTTCAAAAGATGTGCTATATTTTGCTTTGAATATCCAATTTGGACCATTTCCCAGACCACTAAACACTTTCTAGACTTTCTCCATGACGTCTCCCTGCATTTCCTGACACTAGCTAGAATATGGGATTGAGGTATCAATAAAACCACAAATCATTTGCAATATACTCAGAGCCCCCCTCCCCAAATAATTAAGTATTCTAAACACAACTTAAAAAGAAATAACTTCTTACAGTATTTCCAGGGCAGTTTTGCAGGCTTTGCATCTTGCCCTGCTATTTTTATCTGTTAGGACAGTTTTGAATTGGTAGTATTTTACAAGTGAAGTTTAGTTAGTTCAGAGGAAACTTTGGGTACACATGCAAGGAGCTGGGGCAAAATTTGTACCGCAGTTCTGTATTTTTCAGACTCAGTCTACATAGATCACAGCCCTTCAGCTGCTGCAAATCAGTACAGCACTACTGCAAATCAGTACAGCACTACTGCAAATCAGCACAGCATTACTGCAATCATCTTTACCAGCAGCTGGGACTGTGGCATGGATAAAGCCTTTCTTGTTGAACTAATAGTACTACTTCTTGTCAGCATCTCCCTCCCAGGCAGTTGTTCTCAAGAGCACTGATTATGGCTGCTCAAATATTTTGTAACTAGAGGACTAGATTAATAATGACTGGCCACACAGTAACCATGTTTCTTTCATCATTCATGTCTTCTTTTTGTTGCAAGGAACAGGTGCACCCAGGTCCCGGTTCCATATTTCATCAATGTTGTCATTTAAAGTAGCAAAAAAGGCAATTCTTAATCCTCCTGCAAAGCCTGAAAGTCAAAATTATGCAGGTTGGAAAAGGGGAAAAGCCTTCTAGCCGAATTGCTTTGTAAATACTGGAATAAACTTCCTGTAGAAATTACAGCCTCTCTGGTGGATGTCCTTAATAACAGGAAAGATAAGCTCATCAGGAGCAACGGAGCTATATTGCATCCTACCTCTAGGCAGGATAATGGACTAGGTGATGTCTTAGATCCTTCCTGACTTATTTTTCTTATTCAGTAATACTACCAATTACCCTTCAGTGCATGCGAATATTACATCTCCTTCCTACATGCCATATCAAAACATTTGTTACTTTTTAATCTCTTCCTGATGTTGCAATATCACATTTAGTCCTTATTTGCTGTTGGCTGTTACACAAATCTGTGTTCACTAATTTACAGCATCTCTCTTAGAATTTCTAAATACCATAAATTTATTAATTCAAGCTTTCAGACAGTCCAAAATGTTGTTCTAGTGTTACCAGAATGAAAGATGTGTTAAAAAGTACCAAACTGTCAGGAGTGAGACAGCAACCCAAATCGGAATTCATAGCTAGCTGTGTATGTGGTCACAGATACTGTACCAGAGAGTGAATGACTCAGCCTCCCTCTGGGGGGATTACATGCAGGAATCTCTGCACAATTCTGGGTACTTCAGTACCAGAAAGAGAGCAACAGAATGATGGGTATGTGAAAAAAAGCCATAAAAATGACTGAACAGCTGGAGGGACTGATTTATGAGGAGAGATTAAAGGAATGATGTCTGATTGTCTGCACAATGTCCAACAGCCATATGTGAACCACTTCAAGTATCTGAAGAGTGTAAACACCAAGGAAGGGAATAAGTAACCAGGCTGGAACACAAAGGTGTAACTAAAAATACAGAAAATTAATATACTAGGGGAAATTCTTAACAATGAGCTTTGTTAACTAGAGATAAGTATCTGAAGAAAAGCAGCAGAAGTCTTGTTGTTCCTAGTAACTTCGAGAGCAAACTGTACAAATCACTGAAAAAAACCCATTAGGTATCTATCTGGGGCTGGCTGGCAAGAGAGCTTGCAAGCCATTATTGCTTGGTAATTCCTTCCTTTATGATATTTATAAATCAAAATGCAAAAGACAAGTGATGACTTACTTGACTGAATTAGCCTTTACATCACTTAACCTTACTTGTCTATAATGTTAAAGCAAACAATATACAACCCTTATGCATACTTTACTCATAGGCACTTCCTGAAGGTATTTTCTGTCAGATATTTTTAAAATTAATAAAACCCCACAGTGCTGCACATCTGAAACAACAACAACAAAAAAAACCTACCAAAAAAAATTGTTCCTAAACAATTGTTTAGGAAGTAAAGTTGGAATTACTAACAGAAAACCACTATCTTCTGCTATGTCATTCTCACGTCTCTACCTAATGAAAGTATAAATCACTGCAGTTGTAATCCAGAATTCAGGGATTCCCATTTTACTTCGCAGCTTCAGAAAATGTTATTTTGTACTTCTCCTTTGGTGCTCAGCCTTCCTGTTATAACAAGAAAAGTTTGTTCCCTGACAAAAAGCTGGAATTCCCATTTATTTGCAAAAGAGGAACTTGATATTCCCACTACTCTTGCACAAAGCCATATCATTATTTACTAATTCCCTCTTAGTCTTGCTTCTGTGTTTTAGAGATGGATTAGAAGGTGCAAAAGATAAAAATGTACTCAAGGTGGACTCTGGGGAAAATCCCTCTCGAAAAACATATTCTATGCATATATATGTTTTGGAAATAATTAGACTCAAGTTCAGCCATATAAAGGACATAGTGGTGTTGTCAATGCTAGTCAATTAGCTACTCAACAGCACAGGAAAGAAGCTTATGTCAAGAGCTGGTTCATTTGAAAAAAAAGCCCAGGAGTAAACCAGTGCCTCTACAGCTGGGAACCAGAGTCCACCGTCAAAAGAGGGTACAAGCCAAATGAACTTTGCTGACGTGCCAATATGGCCTAGAGTACATGCTCACAGCTTCATCTAAGGAGTACAGGCATCAAAATGCAAAATGCTTGTAAGAGTATCTAACATAGAAAGGGAAACCCTTTTTTCCTAAAAACAGTTCTAACATAGGTTGAGAATTATTGCCTCAATCCAGTTATCAAGATTACAGCTCCCAACATTCTCAATTCAAAGCATTTCTAAAAAGTAAAGGCTGCTTTTCCAAACTGAAGTATTTTTGCTTTTCATGGTGTTCCTATTTTTTAGCTTTTTTCTTCTCACTTTCCTGCTTGCTTTCTTTTCCACGCCATCCCTGAAGGAAGAAATCTAGAAAGTGAAAGAAGGGAAAGTGGAAAGAAAAGGAGAAAGAAAAAAAAAGATCTGAGGGAGAAAAAAAAAGAAAATCTATCTTTGAAAATATATTTCAAAATCTCAGAAAGAGAAAAAAAAACTTTGAGAGCTCTCATCAGCAGGATCCAATGAGGGTCTTTCAGTTTACTATGAATGGGCATATCCCATCCGCTGGTGAAACTGCCTGTAGCAATCTACCAAAACTTCAGGGGAGCAATTAGCCAGCAAAGGAGCGATCAGGTGGAAATCCAGGACTGTGAGTGAGAATCCGTCCTGCGGAGCTGGCATCACCCACATGACCTGCTGGCTCTGGCTGTCTGCAAGGTTTAAGCCCACATCCTTAAAAGCAGTTAGTGCGCTTAATATGAGTCAGTGGAAATGAGGCACCTACATAATGATGGTTAGTCACCTAAATATCTTTGCAGATCGAGGTCTTATTTCAGCAAAGGGCACTACAGAGCATTTTTTGTCACAGGAATCAGGATTTGCCACAATACCAGTGACAGAAATTGCCACAGAAGGTCTCCAACTGAGCAGCTTTATTTGGAAATGACCACGTCTACAGCAGCAGTTATTTTTCTGAGTGAATGTGCACATTTACTCTTGGTTCGCAGGGAAACATTTACAAGAACCCTGAAATATGGAAAGATTTTTGCCGTATCATGTGTTTTCATAATAGAAAGTTTGTCCACAAACACAGTCCTCAAAAAAAAAAAAAAAAGTGTGACTCAAAGAAAATGGCATCCAGGGCAGAACAGAAAGCAAGCTGACAGCCCTGTGAACCCAGAACAGCCCCCAAGAAGATCTGTCTGCCAGCAGAGCCAGCCGTGGCGTCAGCCAAAGAAGTCAGCCACAAATCCAGACACGGCTGCTGGAAAAACACATTCCAGGTCCTACACGCTGCTGCCAAGTCCACCCCATGATTATAGCCATGGACTTTGGAGAACCCAGAGGAAGAAGGCGAAAAGGAATAGGATCAACATTGCCTACATCAGGAAGAGGCAGTGCCAAGGCAACACTGAAAATTACCAGCGAGTCCCATTTTACTTTGTTCTTGCACTGTTTTAGTGCAGAGTCTAGCTATAGTCTTTCAAAGTTTAAAGGAGATTTTGTCATTTTTGGCAGCAAACTCAGCTTTCTTAGCAAACATGATGATGGCCTTACATTACATGGCCTTGTGCCCCAAAGGATTCCAAAGCGTTTTACAAACTTAAGCTGATACGTGGCCAATGTACACAGGGACCTCTTCATCCACCACTGAAATGTGCTCAGCCTCTAGGACAACCTGTCATAAATGCTTAGCAAAGCACAGAAGCTCTCTGCAGTATTTTAGACTAGGACGTGATGAATGCTTTATGCTACTGAATCTGAACAAGAAGGTAAAACATAATTATGTGAGCAAAAATTCAGTTGCACACCACACTTTAACTCATACTCCTTCAGCTCTACACCTACTCTTAAACTCCTACTACAGTGCCTTTTAGTGTTACAGTTTGATGACAATCTTTGTTTCGCAAAGCCTCCTCCGGTAATGTCCTCAGCTACGTGGTTGGATTCTCCTTCCCTTCCGACTGGTGTATCTACTGGATCCACACCAATGGTTACTCCTTCACGTAAGTGTTCCACCACAGTTTCCCAGCCAGACTCAGCTTCTTCCGAGACAACAATATATCAAGGCCAATAAAAATCTGGGTGAAGTCTTGTAGATCTCGTCCCTTTCAGTTATTTACTGCACAGTGATAATTTGCCACACATGATTCTTTCTTTCATAAGTTCTGCTGGGTTTTAACTCTCTCCTCCACAAAAAAAAAAAGCATTTCACAAGCAGTACAAAGTTCTCAGGCCCAGTATCTACCTGTCCACGGTAGAAGCATTACTCTTAGATACAATTTGCTTCCTTTTCCTAATTCTACAATAAAATTATCATTTTGACTCTAATATCCTTATTAAGCCACTTAACTCTCGTGGCCTTTCCAAAGTCAGAAGACCAAATGACTTAATCCTTTAAAAAAAGCTTTATATAGCTACACAGATTTGTGCAAATGCCTACAGAGATTGAGGGATTTTGAAGTGCAACAAACCATCTGTTGTGGTTTAACCCCAGCCGGCAACTCAGCCCCACACAGCCGCTCACTCACCCCCCCCTGGTGGGATGGGGGAGAGAATCAGAGGAGTAAAAGTGAGAAAACTCATGGGTTAAGATAAAGACCATTTAATAGGTAAAGCAAAAGCCGCATGCACAAGCAAAGCAAAACAAGGAATTCATTCACCCCTTCCCATGGGCAGGCAGGTGTCCAGCCATCTCCAGGACAGCCGGGCTCCATCATGCCTAACGAGGACTTGGGAAGACAAACGCCATCACTCCAAACATCCCCCCTTCTTTCTTCTTCCCCCAGCTTTATGTGCTGAGCATGATGCCATACGGTCTGGGGTATCCCTTGGGTCATTGTGGTCAGCTGTCCCGGCTGTGTCCCCTCCCAACTCCTTGTGCTTCCCCAGCCTCCTCGCTGGTGGGGTAGTGAGAGAAGCAGAAAAGGCCTTGGCTCTGTGTAAGCACGGCTCAGCAGTAATGAAAACATCCCTGTGTTATCAACGCTGTTTTCAGCACAAATCCAAAACATAGTCCTGTACCAGGTACCATGAAGAAAATTAACTCTATCCCAGCCAAAACCAGCACACCATCTAATAAAGGTTTTCAGACATAAAGCTATCCCAAATTCATGCAATGCTGACTGTGGCTGCCATTTTAAAGGTATCAGCAGAATCCCAGATATTCTGAACAATAAATAAAACCAAGCACACTTTTAAAAGTCACCTCCAAGACAGGGATACAAGCACATATTTCTCTTCAAGGGATGTTAGGAAAAAAAAGGCTTTCTAATTCCACTTGCTTTCAACTTTCTCTTTTACCTATCTCCCCAACTATTTTCTCTGGTAACAGGGTGGATTTTTACAGCTGTTACTCATGCTGCATGCAATTCTGGCCCCTCTGGGGCCACCATGGACTCATCTCAGAATAATCATTGTAAGAATGTCAAACTCATATTTTTTTATTTTAAGTTTTTGAAAACAGGCAGTATCTTCTAAATGTAAAATGTTTCTGGTCACATGTGAGTAACAAGTATTAACTGCCAGTCTCACTCTGAAACTTTCATCCTAACTAATACTCAGCAGACAGTCCCATCCATTTCAGTACACCTGAATGTATCACACAGTACTACATCATGCATCCAAGAACAGATCCAGGCCGTCTTCCTGTAGTTGATGAACTATCACTTCACAAGGACCAGGCAGGAAATCTGTTATGCTCTAGCAAAAATGATAAAATTATGACAAAACTGACTATATTTGCCTTAGGAAATGTCTATAAAGCAGGTATCCACTAGCCTTGAGAAACTGCTTTCAAAAGCTCACACACATTAGGAGACTTGAAATAAAACTATTTACTATACCTTTTAACTACATTATTACACATCTAGTAAAAGCAAACAGATGTAATACAGTTGAGCCTGTCAGTCTCAAGCTGGGCTGAATTTCAGTGCTCTTATTTTCCTTACAAACTTCTCATATTCAAAAAGTGAGGAGGGTGTGCTAGAACTGGATCACATAGTCTGACTTCCCAGGTCTTTAAATCATACCCAGTTACTCCTGTGCTGGGCCCAGCAGGTTGAGCTTGGCTAAGGCATCTGCGCCTGGCTCTGGTGAGTCCAGCACACAGATCTAGCGCCGTGGGTCTGGTTTGATTTGAAGATGTCCAGAGATGGAGACACTAACATTCCCCACAGTGGTATTTTCCAAAGGCTAATACTTTCCCTGTTAAAAACTCATGTCTTATTTCCAATATGACTTTGTCTGGCTTCAGTTTGAGGCCATTGGTTTTCATTATTCCTTGGACAAATAAACCTGTTCATAATCATACACATAGATATACAGCCCTGACAGTCCTATCCTGTCTTCCCTGCGCTCCTAGAGATCTGAAAAGACAGCAAAGGCAGACTATCTCGTGTGTTAAAAAGGGGAAAGCCCAGCTAGAGAAAAGATGGCAATACAAAAAAAAGAAGACAACATCATCCACAAAGACATGCAGCGTTTTGAGACTGCAGTCTTTCCTTGAACTTCTCACCACCAGCTCCTTGCTGGAGAGCTGCCTCCACAGAATCCTTACCCACAGCGGCCAGTGGTGAAAATACTTTCCCTGCTCCAGTTTTTCTTGATGGGGGATCCAAGTTTATTCCTCAGTTTGCCACATTTCAAAGAGAAACATACAATCCCTTCCAGTGCTTCTTTGTTGGACTGCTACTCTCAGCTGAGGTGGCTGCAGAAAATCACACCAGCATTTTAATGAGGAATTCAGAGAAGTTAAAAGACCTTTCCATTGGTGTTTAAATCTCACACAAACAGCAGGCTGCAGCTGTAGCCTTTGCTGCCTATGGATAAATGTATTATTTTAGAACATGGCCAAGACCTCTTTGTAGGAGGTCCTGCAGGAGTGGAGCCAACAAGTGATTATGAAAGGCAGCCTAAAGAACATTTGACACTGTTTTCTGCCTACGCTTAACAAGCACCTCGTAGTTCGGGCTGCAGTTTGCACGATTTTGGCTTTTAGAAAATATGAAACACCTTAGTAGATGGATTTTACGTCTAGGAGATTCCATCTGAGGCACTGAACCCACCCAATTTTATTACTTATACTTTCAAAAGGTTGGGAAAAGCTTCAAAGTCGCATCTGAAGAATTCATGAACTTATCCTAAAAAAATACCTGGAAGTCTGGCATCCACGCACTTTTTTTAAACATAAACACGGACAAAAAATCTACTCTTCAAATAAATCTCACCAGACTTATTTTCTTAAGTAAAAAATTAATGAATTTTATTCATTATCTTGTATTTAATTCCCTTTGAATAAACAAGGCTTTATTTACTACCTCTTGAGACACCATTCAGTATGTCACACACAGCCCTAGTCTGCCTTGTTATTCAGTCACTGGGATGGAAGAACCAGCCGGCAGCTGAGAACATCTGAGTCAAATAAAAGCAAAGAGCAGAAGCTGCTGACTGGGTAGAGCTACAAAGGTGAAGAGAAGGGCATCTTCCATTTTGGGAGAGAAGCTGGGACCACTGTTAGGAACACACATCTTTCTGAGGACTGGAGACTGATTGCCTCCCTCTCCACCTCTTTTCGCATGATTTTAATAACACACCCTGGGCTCAACCCACAAAGGGACTCAGGGAAGTGATGACAAGCATCTCAATGGCTATTTCATACACTGCGTGACCATTAGTCTCAAATCCACAGCACTGAACAGTCACTGGTGCTCTCTACACTGTGCACAGGACTACCAGGCAGGTGAAGATTAGATTGATAACTGGGACCATAGTGGGAAGCCATTACATGTCTTATACCCTACCCATCTGGGATTTTAATTTTGGGTAAAATAGTGTAAACAGCCCTAAAAGAACCGAGTAGAGCCCAGCTCTGGTCTCCCCCAAGTAACACTCAATAATTCCTTGGATACAAAGTCATCTATCAAGGTCCATGAAACTTGCATTTATTTCTACAGAGCATCCAGCTTCAAAAGGAAGTTTGGAAACCGCTCCTTATTACTGTAAGCCGGTGAATAGTCTTGTCCTTCAGTACTCTTCTGAGGGAAGAACTGACCTAGGTTTCCCGTTCCCTAGCAGTGAATAACATCGTATTTGTAAAGTGGTGCTGACTGCTGTTTTTTTGTCCTGACCTCACTAGTATTGGTTTGTGCTGGATGTGGCTTGGACACACTTCCTGGCTTGGCTGAGTCCAAGGTGTTCATCAGAGGAGCACCACCAAGTCTGAGGATCCCCAAAGGATGGAGGTGATACACCCTGACAAAAAAGGAAGGAAGGGTGGAGAATCTAAGAGTTCCACTTGCAAATTTTGGCCACTGCACTGCATGATCTGTGCTGATGTGCTGGTCTTATCGGCTGCATTTAGATATATTGTAGTTGCTTGCCAAGGTGTGTTTTCTGCGGCATTGCCTTCTGCTTACGACTTTAACCCAGAGGGAGTACAGGTGCCAATGCATCAGAGGAATAGGAAGGAACTAAAAGCCTTTTACTACATCCTGCCTTGGCATCCCAGAAAAAAGGCATTCATCCACAGGAGGAGATCAAGAGAAGTTTGGAGGCAAGGGACAAAAGAGAGGGAACAACCAGAGGAAGGCAGTAGAAAGTAGGAAGAAGGGGGAAAATCAGCATAAGTGACAGACAGATCGTAACAAGTTTTCACACAAGCTTGAAGTCACAAATGAGAAAAGAAGAAATTAAAGAAGAGGCAGCCTGGACAAGCAATCTAAAGTATGAGAGGCAAGGCTGGATTTGTGCAGGCCTTCATCATTTAATAGGGAATGGAGCAGCTTGACTCTATCCAAGAAGGAGCTCTGAGGCTAAAAAAGAGGATGGAGGACAGTATATACCGTGGAGTCCTGTAGGATTACTAGCCCTCCTTTAAGAGGTTTGAGCCTGCCAGCAGATATCTAAGGACTCAAACACTTCAAGGACATGCACAAGGGAGCAAAACCGCTGGAAGGCCAGTTACTAAGGAGAACTCCAGACTGAGAAAAGTCAGCGAGCCAGATGATGATGTGAGCAAAGAGCTCGCCCACATGTAAATAAAACAGTAACATGACATTTTGTTAGGTCAGTTAGCTCTTCAGCACTGCAACCCTCCTTGTCCTCTGGTATCTGGCATCAGATAATACATCTATTTCAAGAAATTAAGGCAGAGAAAAAACTCAGCTGGCACTGCTGTGTTTCTAAAAAGTATGCCTTGCTAAACTAAGAGTGCAGCTTTTCAACAAAGTTACTATGCTACTCAACCTGGAAAATGAATCATTGTAAAACTACCTGCAAGGACCAGGTAGTGATTCCCACCATCATACTGCAAAGCCTGCAGTTTTCAGTGCCTGACTTCGTCTTTGTGTGCTCAGTGCTGACAAATTTGCTCCAAAGTTAGCCCAGGAACAGGTTAGCTCTATACTGTTTTAAATAATCATTCTAAAATTCAAATACAAGATTTGACAATTTGTGATCAAGTTGTTTGAGCTTTCATCCTTCTGCTCTGCTTTCCTTGGATGTGTTACTAAACATATTTCAGCTGAAAATAAACCAAAATGACTGTTGGGCTATGGCAGTGAAATTAAAAGCAACTGAGTATGTCTTCCAAAGTAAGGTAAATAATATATGGAGCAAGTTAGGTCAAGTATGCTTGACGATTCTCAGCTGGAGTGCTAAGACTCTTACTTATTACACTGTTCACAACTAATTGCCAGCTTACCTCATTCTCTTCTTTATTTACGTTTCCACCTGATGTGGAATATCAGGATATGTAGTGTTTTCAGATTTGGAGAAGGGGATGAAAGTGTTCTTTTCTTAAAATGTTCTTTTTTGTGACAGTATGTAATGCCTAAAGCAGGACTGTAATGGAAATTATGGTTAAAATTTTCTAGAGGAAAAGGTCAGCTTAAATACGAAAGAAGAAGGATGATCTCATATTTCTAACAGTTCAGATACAAGCAAATCTTAGCACCAATACGTTATGTCATCTGTTAAATTCACATAAGCAGAATGCCTTTGCACTGTTATGACAAGGCTGTACAGAACAAGGGTAAATTCTCCATACGAAATAGCTATCTATACAGTGTTACTTGTATCTATTATCTTTAAACATATCAACCGAGAATTAAAGCCAGCATGGTTTTCTGTTCTGTCTTAAGAGACCTAAGCTGTGCCACATTAAACAACATAATAAGCATAAATTTATATTTGGCCAGATTGACACTGAAAGGTATAGCTTAGTATCTTACTCATTGACATACTGTCCATCCTGACCCTGGCTGTAGCTTCATATTTTACACACCATTACTGTCATAGTAACAGACAGAACCAACAATAATTTGCTCATACAATCCACAATACATTGTCTCCCAGCCACACTGAGGGGTCTTTAACCATCAGCAGATGTGTTGCTTGTATTAGCTATATCTGAACAAAGCAGAATCTATTCAGCCCTTAAGTCCCTATGGCTGCTTGGCTGTGTCTTGAGCTTAGTGCATAGCTAATTTGGTGTTCATACCGCTGTAACTAACTACAGCATGGCTGAAGAGTTTCAGAAGTTTTAGCTCACAACCTGCTGCCTAGATTTCATGCGTTTCTCCCAATCCCCGCATCTGAGTTTTAGGAGTCCACCCTTGGAGAAGTTAATCAGCAACTAATACCGTAGCTGCTCTGTGATGTTCAGTCCTTTAAATTGTTTCTATGTAAATACTATCCAAAGCTTCTTTCACCACAACCCTACAAATATTGAAGGTCACTTTTTAAATGCTCAATATTTATACTTCATTATGGAGTCACAAAATCTTGTACAAATCTATATATTCACGTTAACATTCCTAAAAAAGAAACTAATATAGAGAAGATAAACGACCATCGCTGTTGTCCCATGTGAAAGACAGACGAGCTTTGGTGTTCATTAACATATAGGTATCAACCTAACCTCTGGAGGCAAAGGCATTAAAGAAAGAGGAAAGTGGACAGAAATGAGGTAGCTCCTTAGTTCCAGGTTTAGCTTCCTGATACAGCAATACAAATGTATCCAGCACAGTGCAATAAAGAACACAGCTATCATTACATTTTTTCTGGGTATAAAGCCATCCTGACCTGGTGAAAACTCTTGGCTAGGATCAACAAGTAACTTAAACCAGTTCTCCAAGAACTCAAATGCATTTGGGCAGAAAAGCTGTTTGGCTTCAGAGATCATTAGGCTGAGTGCTACAACTGCTATATTTAACAACTGAAGTAGGAAAAGAATTGCCTTCCCAGAAAGTTCACCAACCAACTTTTGCTTCATTTTGAAAGAATATGAAGAAAAAAGAAACAGCTCAGAATGCTGCAATATATATATTTTTTTTTGCTAATTTTTGCTCCTTTACTTTTCAGAATAAGAACTAGAGAACAAGGAACAAGGCAAGTGAAATAGATGGAGTTGACTTAGGCAGCCTGTATTTTCCTCTGCCTACTCGCCCCTTCTTCTATCAGTAGTTCCTTGCACATTTTACCCAGTGTGCAGCCTTGTCTTTTTAATACCTTCATCCTGTCATTATTTCCCTTCCTAGTATCCATAACATCCCTCTGTCCTGGTTTCAGCTGGGATAGAGTTAATTTTCTTCTTAGTAGCTGGTACAGTGTGTTTTGGATTTAGTGTGAGAATAATGTTGATAAGCCACTGATATTTTAGTTGTTGCTAAGTAGCGCTTATCCTAAGTTAAGGATTTTTCAGTTTCCCATGCTCTGCCAGCGAGCAGGTGCACAAGAAGCTGGGAGGGAGCCCGGCCAGAACAGCTGACCCAAACTAGCCAAAGGGATATTCCATACTGTAGAATGTCATGCTTAGTATATAAAATGGGGGGAGTTGGCCAGGAAGGGCGGATCGCTGCTTGGGCATCAGTCAGTGAGTGGTGAGCAATTGCATTGTGCATCACTTATATTTCCTTCGGGTTTATTTCTCTCTTTATTGCTATATTCCTTTTCATTACAAATAATATTATCATTATATTTTTATTATTGTTATTACTGTATTTTATTTTACTTTAGTTATTAAACCGTTCTTATCTCAACTGACCAGTTGTACTTCTTTTTTTTGATTCTCCTCCCCATCCCACTGGGAGGGGGGGAGGAGTGAGCGAGCGGCTGCATGGTGCTTTCTTGCCGGCTGGGGTTAAACCACGACACCCTCCCTGACATCTTGCTATTAAACCTAACATGGTAGCACAATGTAGAACATGGTGTTTATAACGCTTGTTGCCTATTTTAAAGGTGTGGGTCCACAGCCCAAAGATTTTGCTCTTAAGCCTGACACAGCCAGCTTGCAAGGGAATCATATGGCTGTAGAGAAGTGCTCTTAGGCTCACTAGAAAATGAGAATTTAGGTTCAGAATTTCCTCTTCTTCTTCTTACTGCTTCCACAGGAGATAGTATTTCTCTAAGCTGATCCCCAGCTGCTTTATTGGCCCCTTGAGTCCATTGCCAGATAATACATAACCTCAAACAGCCTTAAGTTTGCTGGACGTTACTCCAAGGGTCTGAATGCAGGAACACTGCATCCAGAAAAAGGCAGCTTTACACTTCCTCTCCTGGGTGTCCTTTTAGCTCCTTGGACATAGTAGAGCATCCGGACTTCATATTTCATTTCTTTCTCTCTGCTTCCTTTTCTGCAGTCCTGATGCATCTCAGGCCTCCCGCGTCTTCGCAAAATCCAGGTGAATTTGCTGTAAAGTTAGATGTTGGTCTAATTATTGCAGACTGGATGTTTAATCCTTCTGCTGCTTCTCTTTGACGGATCACAACGCCTTAACTGTCAAGCACTGGCAATGCTTCTCTGGGACCTTTTGTTCTTATATAATAATACCCATCTTAGTTGCGATGATTATGAAATGAAAGACCCTATCCCTTTTCCTAAGCTGGTTTTGCTTAGCTCCAGCGTGCCTCCAAATTTTCTGAACTTCAGGGTAGTAATTGTCATCAAAATAGATAACTTTGTTCTTATACAACTCTTCATTGTTCTTCCCAGCTGCCTATAAAAAATTATTGCTGAGTTTGATAATTCTGGAAAAAGAAAACTACATATCTTAGCTGGATCTGGGGATTTTTTTGCTTCTGCCCTATAAGGTCTTTATATAATACTACCAAAATGCAAGGATTGTGTAAGTGACAGAGGCAACATTCCCACATTTTTGTTATTTTCTGCATTTTTAGGAATGCCATAAATCCTGTCATTGCTTCTCCTTTGAGTGTTTTCTAAATCACCACATTTTGCTCTTTGGAGCCTGTTCTGTTTTAACAGGAAAAATGAGATGTGTGTTCCCTGCAAAAGGTTAATCGATAAAAATCTTTACAATCTCTTCTCATCTGGCCAGCCTCACTTTAATTTCAGTAACAGTGCTAGTCAACTCACTCAGAGAGGCAGTTTAATCTTTCTGAAGCCCTTCTACTTCATTTCCCCATTCTTTTACTCTTTGTTGCTAACCCTTTTGAATGTAACATCAAAGTTTCTGATAGCCAGTGGTTTCCACAAAGCCCAAGCTCTTCAAGTCATGTTACCTGGTGAAAATCTCAGTTTTTAAGAGTATCTGTTATTCCTCAAGGATGTGGAAGAAAACTTTGAAAATATGTCATAATGTACAGTAAAGATTGAAAAAACAGGATACAGATATCTCCAAATGTGTGCTGTTCCTAAAAATTCTCCTTTTCTTGTGATTTCTGGAGCCTGATTCATGATTTTGGAATGCCTGAGACTGGCAGCACTATTTGTTACCAAAAGTACAAAAAATTTTCTTTTTGGCCAGCTGAGTACCTCAAGAGAGTTCTGGACAAGAGTCATCCTGCATCTCACTGCCTGACCCAATCACTTTCCCCAGCAGTTCTTACTTAACATCATACTTTCTTTCCTCTTCCTTTCTGATATATGAGACTCTTACACAGTTTTCCCCATCCTTTTACATCTTTTTTTCAGCATCTAAGCGTCAAAGTGGACAAAGTGAAGCAGGCAATCTTTATTTTAAAAACATATTCTGCAACAGCACAGTCACATTTACACATGCATCTCTTCAGCATCGGTGCTGGATTAAGGAGCCCTTATCATTCATCCTTTTGCATACCCCCTCCTGTAACGACACTACCCTCTGCGTGTACTTATACAGAAACACATCAGGAAACTGGGTGATTAGATACAAGTACAGCAATGAGTGCTTAAGGACAGTTAGGGTTTGTTTCTGCCAACCTATTTGGCACTTGTGCCAAATACCTCACCCACAGCCTGAGATGTGATGAAGCTGAATGTTTTGGAGAACACTGAGGAAGGCCGCCAACATTACCCTTAAAATTAAAACAGTGCATTAAATATTATCTTTAATTTTCTGATTCTGAGAAAAGTAAGTCGTTTACAAAGGATAAGCTTTATGACAGTAATAGATTTTTTTTAATTGGCACTTTAACTGTACTTTTATTTTTTCAGACATATCTGCCACATTGTAGAGAACAGGAACTGATACGGTGCACAGAGTTACAGCAAGGTACCAGGGCTGTTTTCATTTGTAATATTAGTGTAGCAAAAATATCTATACTTTTTTCAGTCCTGGCACTGTAATATTTGACAACCCGAGATTTTATAGACATAGCATACTAGTTTTTAATTAAGGAGATTAAAAATAAGATTAAATTATGGACATTAAAAACAAGGAAATAAGAACAGTGGAAAACAGTTAATCAAACATTCAAAGTGAATCTTCTTTCTATCATGGCCTAAAGGTTATTGCATAGGCAGCAAACTCAAAAGTGTTATAGGGTTTTCAAATAAAAATTACTCTAGACAGACCTGAAGGGTAGAAAGCTGGGTTGTTAAACACTGAAAATGGTGCAAACCAGAAAGCATGAGAAGGTCTCTTGGATAACTCTGTAAATAATATTTTGAAATACACCCTGAGGAGAACTGGGAATCATTGCAGAGATTTGCAAGGTAGGTTAGGCTGGTTTATCCCGAAAAATTTAGGTCAGTCTACAGTTCTGGGTAACATGAAGAAAGGTTCAACAACGCATGGCATCTTCCACTACAAAGAGCCAGGAGCCATCAAATGGAGCTAGTAAAAGCCACATTTGAAACAAACAGAAGGAGGTGGCAGCAGCCTTTGAACTTGTGCAGCTCCTTGACAAAGGGTGTTGCAGGTAAGGCACAGGTACATCATCAAGGGAAGGTACAACACATACTTACGGGACAGATCTATTGAAGATTACAAAACAGACAGACTACAATGGATCCAGGAAATCTCCTGAGGTGACAGGATCACTGGAACTGGGAGAGTACAGAGGGTTTTGGGGCAGTACCAACAAATGCTTGTCCTGTTCCTGCTCATTCCCAGCATCTGCTTACAGCCACTGTTGGAGCCAGGACAATGGTAAAAGGGGCCCTTGCTCTGAACTGCTAAGGCCAATCTAATCGTTTTATGACTTGAACACATGGTATTACACATTCGTATCAATTTGATGGACCCCTGAGCAATCCACTGAAGTGATTTTGCCAACTGACTTCTAACTGGAATGAATATCCAACAAATTTTAGATTCTGCAGCATCATATGCCTAAATTTTTATTCAAAGAAATTATTATTATTCCAATAGTCATAGATTCAAACTTTTAAAATAATTTTTTATTTGCAAAATATTCCTTTTATAGAACTTTTTTTGATTAAAAAACGACCTCAAAGTGATGGTCCTTCTTTAAGTAAATAACAGATTTTAAAGAGATGAGGAGTATCATGTGTTTTAAAAATGACCGGCTTAGTGTGTTAAATAACAAATACATAATACAAGAATAGATATTTTTCTGTTCCCAGTTGTCTGAAAGTAATGTAAAAAATGTTTTTAAACAGCTGTATTAAAATACTGCACATTAGTTATTATGCTGTTAGCAGCTGCACCATTCTCTGCAAGCTTAGCTTTTTCAAATGATTAGAGCTATATATTACAAAATCATGCTTTGTTTACTTTTCTATCTAATATCTCTAATTGGCGCTCTGAATAGAAGTGCTTTAGGTTCCAACTCAAATAACAGTAGACCTTGAAGCTCTAGCCATAAGCACTTTAATCATGTGCTATATGGAACAACTTCTAAATATTAAGGAGAGTATGAGCTCTACCGGCTAAATAAAAGGCTGGGATCCATGCAGTACTTCTTTCCAAACACAAACTAAATCTCACTCTCTGTGTGACCCTGAGCAAGCTACTTGATCTTTCTGTGCCTTGTCAAGACAATTATTAAAAATTTGACTTCTCTGACTAACAGATGTTACTGTACATCAGCATAGAGAATACTAGAGTAAATGCATTACCGAAAACATTCATGATAATAAAATGATGTGGAACCAAATTTCTTTCATTCTCTGTGATTTGTGTCTTCATAATTCTTATTGCACTCACTGACAAAGCCATTTAAACCATGAGATCACTTGTTTTCCAACAAATTAAGTCCCAATACTTGCCAATCATTCTGCTTCAGAGGTCAAGGAAGATAAAGTCCTTCTCTTCCTTGCATAGATCCTTAAGACTCTTATAATTACATCTATTTGCAAGGAGTGCTCACAAAGCTAACAAGTTCCAAATGTTTCCTTTTCTTAACTGCATGTTTGTTTCTAATCACGTCTTTAATCTATGCAAACTGCCCACTTTTTATTTATCTCAAGTGTATGCCGTCCAAGAGATACCATAACTAATACAAGTTAAGCAAATACTTTTGAATGGCCTATTGACACAGACTATCAACCAAGAGGAAAAAACACTAACTTCTCATGAGCAGGTTATGAAACCTGTAGCACCAGTAAGTAAAATACTAATTATAGAGAGTATCATTATTAAAGCTTGTTACTTAAAATAGGCCTACCCATAATTAAGACTAAATACACCATGGTAATAGGTTTGAATACCTTGGAGTTAAAATCCCATTTACCTAAACAGTGTAGGTTCATTACATGCCATCGCAAGGTGATTGTTCAAAGGTTAAATGCATACTCAAAGCTCATCTTAAATTCTAGCTGTAGTGAAGGGAGGGAGTTATCACTTTCACTTAGGGCTATTATATGTGAATCCGTGTCTTCCTAAGGATATATACAGGTTGTTTAGCAATTACAGTTTGAAAAATTAGTCCAGGTAAAATAGGGATAAACCAGAGTCTCTCTGTGTCTCAGACGGATTCCAGAAAGTCATCTAACAACAGCAATGGCGTATTTATTTACACATTAAATAGATGGCATCTTGTCACATCACAGCAATAACCTATTTCATATTAAATAGAATCTGAAGAGATTTTGGCAAGGAAACAACAAGAGATCCTCAGGACATGTAAGCTGGTGTGGTTCTGGTGGGATACATTCTTCCAATGAATTCATGGGAACTGGAACTAGCTGCAGAGCTGGTAAGGAAAGATAAAAGGGTAATTATAAAATATCTTCGAGCAACATTGTTGGAATTATGCTTCCAGTCTGAGTCTGGTGTGAACTCTAATGAGGTTTCCCAAAGAAAGTGGGAAATCATTTCTTTTCCACTCCTATTGAAATAGCTTCAGCAATTTTGCACTTGGCTCTTGCTGCAATGTCCTGAGTTTCTCTCTATTCTTATCTGATTCTTAGAGACATTTTAAACCTAACAACGCCAAGTGCTTGAAAGATGTCTTCACAAGACAGATTCTAGCACATAACATGGTCAAGGCTGTCTGGTCTCTCACCCATTTCTATGCAGTGAATGAAATACTGACATGTAAAGATATTAATCTGAGAAGCATTTTTCCACTTTTAGGTTAAAAGAACCTTACAATCAAACCCTGCTGTATGTCAATATCACACAGGCAGCTGTCATTACAACCAGCTCTGTCCAGCTTTATTACTGTGATCAGAGCCTGATATGAAACCTGAAGCCTTTTGCCATATCTCTCAAGAAAAGAAAAGGAAAAAAACCCAGCCAAAAACCTGACTTAGGTTTCCCAAAGATATAATTGCAGAGTAATGCTAGTGAGCAGGTTTCTAATGAACCTTATGTGTAATTAATGAGTTCTCTCTGAGGCAAAACAAGTCTTCAGACTGTAACAGTAATATTGCTGACTAGAGGAAGAGTTGGATTTTGGGGGGCTTTAAGGTAATAGGAGTAGAAAACCGCAGGGCCTGTTCCTATGGAATGCCATCACCTTGCTTGCTGTACATGGAACTACAACATACGATTCTTTCCTGTACAGAGAAGTCCCAACTTAAATGTAACATTTTTTCCTCTGAGAGCCCTACTAGAAGGTAGCTTCCACCAAGTCATGGGACCTCTCTTCAACAATCTTCTCCTGGCCCTGGCCAAACTGGCCCCCCAGGTCCACAGGATGAGGATATGTGACAGCAAGGATCCCAGCAACTGCGGGGGGGTGTGTGTGATGGGCACTGCCTCCTCCACCCTCATTTCTGAGTAGAGCCCAGGACAGCAGGCAGCTTCCAGCAGCTCCCTGAGCACTCGGTGTCCCCCACCCCATCCCTTAGCCATCTCTTTCCCAACCCTCACACCACGTCCCTTCAGTTTTCATCAGTTCTCCTCCTGACTTAATTCTTCTCCTTGTGTTTCCTGTTTCTTTGGCCCCTTCCCAATTGGTGAAGACTTGATACTGGTTAGGGCTGGGCATTAGTCCTAAAAGGAAAAGGACAAAATAACCATGATCTTGTTGCTCCAGTGGTTACAGATGCTCTTCTAACTTTCAGCCTAAATGTATCTGTAGCAGTTTGCAGCCCTGTGACTTCCTGCTAGAGTTAGGTAAGACTGAATAGTTCCCAATTGTGTTTCTTCTCTGTTGTCCTAACCCACAAAATATACTTACAAACTATTCACATCCCTTCTCAGCCTTCATCAGTCAGGCTAAATACCAAATTTTTTGAGTCTGCCCTCCTAAAGCAGGCATCCTCTTCCACCATTCTCTGCACCTGCTCCAGTTTGAATCTTTTCTGTGTTTTTTAACACAGGCAGATAAAATTGTGTAAGAATTCAGCTAAGGTCATATTAGTACCACACAGAAAAATTCCTCTTTTATATGATGCCTCTGCTAGCAATACTTTGCCTGAGATTTATATTTACTTTTTTCCCAGCTGTGCCACATCCTTGGCTCAGTCAGAAACCTTTGTCTTTCCCTGCTTTCAACTGTAGCTTCCTGCTTCACATAAAATTTAAGAGAAGCTACGGCAATGAATTGAAATGTGTTCAATAACTTCTTGTTTCACTTAATTAGTCACAGTGAAGATTAACTGTTATTTATAGTGTTATTTGTTTAGATTAGAAGAATTTCTTATTCTTGAAATGCCAATAACTCAAAAATTATGCCAACAAATATAAACCAAATGATGGGTGAAGGGCAGGCATCTGTGCCACGGTCTGGGGCTGCAGTTCAAGAAGCTTCAGCTTTGCTACTGTCAGCTTCAAAGCCCGACTACAGTTTCAAAGATGTAATCATCTCACTGCAAAAAATTAAGGCTATTTTAAGAGGTTCCCCAGCTGTTTATAGGGATTCAGATCTCAGCGCAGTCAATTCAAGAGGTGGGAGCACATGTCTGAGGACATCTTTGGACTCCTCAAATGTGCATTGGACTATCCCTCAGTGCAAGTTCAGCATCCTGTAGAGCGTGAGAGTCATCATGGAAATCAGCAATGACTTGAGCACAGAAAGCCACAGTCACGCTAACCTAACTCTGTCATGATAGTTGAAACATAAGGTTCTTTGTTTTTTCCTATTCCTTGAAAAGGTCATGGCAAAATGACTTATTTACAGATAGATAATCTTTCTTCAGCTGAGGCTGAAGCCCTGTCTGCTCCTATGCTTGATATGGCCAGGTAAGCCAGAATCGTGGCTGTGAAGCTTTACGCAGCAAAGCCAGGGATTAAGGCCGTTCACAGATTATGAGGCCAGATAGATTATCTGATTTCCTTTATAACAGAGTCAATAGAAGTCCTCAAATCTATATACCTCGCAGCTGAAATAGATTTATCAATCATGTTATTTAACTCTTCTAGAAAATGCATTATTTCCTCTATTTTACTGGATCACTTTGCTGATCACTGGAGCGTATGCATATTATGAAGCTGGCCTTCCAGGCCATGCTCTCAATTCTGTTTTTACTTTAATTCAATGATTTTCCATTGGATAAAACAACAGAGCCCTGGGAGCATGGTCTGGAATCCCAGTTCTGCCCTTGGTCCAGGCACAGTCCACAATGCAGGACTAGAGTCAGGCTCCCCCCTGCCTCCTGCTCTCCACCTCCCACTTCCCGGCTGAGTGTTTTTACTGCTAGCCCATCATGCAGAATGCAGATGACAGCACGTCAGATAATGACAGCTGCTTTCCTGACCAGATCCAGTACCAGATTGCCTAGAATTTGAATATTAGTGGGACATGAACTCCTCTCTTGCGTGAGTGAGAGGTAAGACTCAAGACTAGACATGAGAGGCTAAATGTAACTGTTCAGGCTGTCTGGGTTGGTGTCTAACAAATCTACGTGCCTATGGGGTTGTCAGGCAAAAAGCAGGTAAGATTGGATCACTGCTTGGCCTGTTCTAGAATATTTCTGCCTCACTCCACTGCAAGGGTTAATGTGATACAGGCTGTAATGAGCTGGCCAGCTCCTGACATGAACAGAATCTGATTGATTATATGCATAGTACACTAACGCTCTGCAGATGATAATGGCCATCCATGTATCATGCATTTAGCAATCACCAACATCTTTAATACAGATGTAAACCTTTGTATTGATGCCAGTTAAGCTACAATGAAGAGAGAAAGAATGTCAGAGAACATTCATTTTATTTCAAAGGGTCACTCCCAGCAGTGCAGCATGCCATTTTGTGCTGCCGTTGTTTCTCAGAAACGTAATTCTCGAGAAGGTACTGTTCCTAGTTTCAGAAGTAGGGACACAATTAAACTAGGAATTACTGAAAACAGATAAAAACCATTGCAGCACAGCTTTCATCCTTTATGTAATAACCCTTCGAGTTTGTGAAAAGACACCAAAGTGGAGATAGCGACCACCGTGCCCCACTAGACCAGCTGTGATGAGTTAGCCATAAAATGAGTTTCAGTAGGCTTTTCTCACCTTCAGTTCACAAATTGATTTTCAGGTATAAGGCCCTGGAGTTTTCAGAGGTTCTGAATAACCTCAGATCCTCCTGGAATCAATAGGAGACACAGGTGTATATCACAAAAGAAATCTGCAGAATAATAACTCGAGAAGAAATTTGTGCAGGGAATGGAAAAGAGTTTTAAGAGGTATAGGTGGAAAAGAGGACAATGTGTAAAAGGCAACAAATGTCCCACAGCAAGAGAAAGGAAAGAATGGTGAGATACCTGTATTACCTAGTTCTCAGTATGGTGATACCTCACAAAAATATGCACAACGGACTAGAAAGGCAGGGGAAAGGACAGCAGGGATACATGGGATGGGTCATAACACAGACATCTGAAATTGCCAGGATAAGTAGGTTGAGCTGAAAACACAGAGGGGAGACAGATAATAGATTCAAAGGATATGTCTCTTTGCAATATAAGCTGAGATCAGTACTCCTAAGTGCAAGCTCCACATCATATTGATAAATCCTAACTCTGTATTGAGCAGAGCCTACTGCTAGAGATGGCCTCCCAGACCCTGGCCTTGCTTGGTGTCAACTTATTTTGCTCTATGCTCAGTTCTTTTCTCCCTTGTGCCAACACAAGCACTCAGGCAGCAATGCACCAAAGAGCTCACCTGGCTGAAAAGTAAGAAGCAAAACACAGCCATTCTTCACCCGCATTGATTTCCCAATCTAATTCAGTAGGAGCCATTGCAAATGGTTTTATCAGCATAACACAAGAGTCAGCAGACAAAGAGTGCCACGAAGAATGAGCATTCATGGAACGGGGCATGGACACATGCAATGAATTATGCCCTTAACTTGACATTTGCTGTTTCTGCTTCATATCTGAAAGAGGGCTTGTAGGCCTGAAAGCTTGTCTGTGTTATGTTATCAGTTAGTCTAATAAAAAAAACAGTAAGAGAGAAGGCTCAGAATTAAGATTTGGAGCAAAACCAGTTCTATTTTGTAACTAAAACAGTTGCTTCCTTAAATAATTAGTTTCACAAAGTTACCTCTGCTTTGTCTGCGTGGTTCTGTAGACTATAAGCCAAGTTTTGCAGCAGTTAGAATTAAATCACAGAAATGGGATTAGTCAGAAAACAAATGACAAAGCAGAGTAGCTTAAAGGTCAAAGCCCCAAAGAGCTAAGTATCCTTAGAGAAACATTTCCATCCCCTGATGTAGACGGGTGTAACTCTCAGACTTGAGGTCATTGGTAGGAGCGGCTGATTGCATCAGATGCATGAATATGGTCCCTAAGAGGCCCAAATATCCCATGACATCGAATTAAACAAACGGGAAGCCTGCTTTCTCTTTCACTCTCTGCCTGGTACTTCTTGCTTACTTCCTCTCCCTCTCTACCCTCCAACAAATGTGTAAGTCACTTACTTCCCATGTAAAAATGTCCAACGGGGCTGCTTATCCTTCCAAGACAAGCTCACACCATCTGATGTGTCATCTCAAATAACATGGAAGATATTTAGCAGATCTGCATTTGCCTACACTGTATTTAGCCAACATCTTCCCAGAGGTCATTTAACACTGGGACAAGTGAGATGTGCTTAGGTGTTTGCATTATATGAAGGAGGGGAAACGTATTTGGCACCATTATTTTTATACATATGTCATTCTGACAGATCTATGTATCCTGATAATTAACAGTCGTGTCCAGAAGACAAAGCGGCTACCAATTTGGTTTGTTCAGCAGTTCTTGCTGTATTAAGACACTACGAAAAAAGAGAAGTGAAAAAAAAACTTCCACGTGCTGGAAGAGAACAGCCCAGGACTCCAGAAAGACAAAGGAATTCAAGTTCACTTAACATATAAGCAATTCACCTCAGTTTATATTATGAATTAATCTCACTTCTTCCTGTAAAGTAAAAAGGATGCAAACAGAAAAGTATACCTGATGAACCTATCAAGAAATGTCAAACCTTTCACAGGTTCAAGTCATAAGCTTAATTTAATTGGCAAAACACAGAAAGAAAACAGATTTAAAGACTTACTGGACTTCTCTATTTGTATAGCTAATTCCTGTGTCTGTAAACACCTTGCAAAACCTATTTGGCCTCAAAACATCACATGCACAAATCAGTCAGAATTAAGTAGCCCTTCTGTCCTGAAGATGTCATTTCAGGAGACTAAGCTTCAGTATTTCAACTGCTCAGCTAAAGCATTTAAAGTAAATAAATTTGTCTGACTTCTTCTAGAGCAGATCACTGAAAATAAGATCCATTGCTCCTTTTATTTTTTTTAAATTTACTATGGGAATTTCAGACCTCTGTGTTTCCTCTCCAGGAAGGTGTCATAAGGAACACCTATAGCACTGCTATATATAAGAAAACACTGTTGGTGAACTTCCCTTTTTCTCCTGCTCCAGAATTAATTGCACAGAAACTAATGACAATACTGCCCCTGATGATGATGACAGTTCAGTGTGGTTACCCAAACCCAGCTTAATCTGGTCAGATGCAGACACCTGTACGGAAACTCGTTGTCCAAGGTAGGTTTTCTAGACAATGGAGAAAAATGAGCATTTCTCGGGCAAAATCTATTTTGTAGGGTAAGCATCTAAAATACGGAATGATTTGTGTGACCTTAGTGGTCTACTTCTCTTGACCTTGAGTGACTAGTTGAGATGCAGAAATCTAGAACCTAAAAATAAGATGTAGACACCTTCAGGGCTTGGGATCCCACCCAGTGGCAGATGTTCTTGGAGTTCACACTGTTATTTTTCAGTGGCAATTCTGCCCTCCCCAAAACAGTGGGTAGCAGAACCCACACTAAGGTCTCTAACATTACAGTGAGGTGGAAGCTTGTTCCTCTGCTCTGATATCTCTCAGAGCATCAGTGGAGAGATCGTTTGCTTACTGCAGAATTTGTTGAACATCTCTTGTGGATCATTTTCAGGACTACATGCTAAAACTGCAAGGCCAATACAGCCTCTGAGCACCTGTATGATAATCTACTGTAACAGCTGTCCTCACCACCACAATTTTCTTAGCTAAACAGAAGGAAGAAATGCCCACAAACAAAAGAGACCTTAGGTAGAATTTAGACACTAACATCCAAAATTGCAGCATGTAGCATCTCTTGCCAGCCCCAAATATGCTTACTTGTCCCCTGAAGCCACATGCCTAAAATCCACAGTTTCCTCCGCCCTTCAACTTCATTTCTGGTCAACCACTGGGAAACACACCAGGATGAACTGCCTGACCAGCTCAACACCTCCCTGAGGCCTGAATCTTGTTCAGATCCACAAACCAAGCACTCTCCGTCAGTCTCTCCTGAGACACTCAATGCAGCAAGTGCTCTCAGAAACATTCAAAATGCAGCATCAGCTGCCATCCTTTTTCTAAACAGCTCAGTTTAACCAACATCATTTCCGCTCCCTCTCTTGCTGCCAGCTATGGAGACCTACCCTTCCCTTTCACCAGCTCTGGCATTCATTTGACCCCTTAGAAAGTGAATTTAGCTCACTGAACTGGCAGAAATCTAACCCAACAAAACAAAACAAATCAAGAAAAAGTGAATAGTTTTCACCACTTCAGTGAGCTAATGGATCAGAGACATCCCAGAGATGACAGAAGGGAGACAAATGGAGCATGTGTCCAGGAACAGGCCTGCCCCTTTTACCAGCAGCAAGTTCGTGGGCTGAGCGAGCTGCCTGGTGAAACCTCACCCGGAGGAGAGGAGAAAGCCCATTGGAGAGGCCAGATACACTAAAGAGGACTAGGAGAGAGAGAGTGAGCTCTTTCCAGTCCAACCACTGTGCTGGAGGGCCTAAGCTGCTAGA
The DNA here is from genome assembly GCA_034782735.1 of Sagittarius serpentarius. Taxonomy (NCBI): domain Eukaryota; kingdom Metazoa; phylum Chordata; class Aves; order Accipitriformes; family Sagittariidae; genus Sagittarius; species Sagittarius serpentarius. The sequence continues at coordinate 10,739,159 of JAVKLA010000014.1, forward strand.
AAAGCAGGGCTAGGTAAGACTGTCTTCTCAGAGGAGTACTGTGACACCATCTGGCTTCAAGTTTGGTCACCCATCAGCTCAGAAATGGAAGGAAAGGCTGGAAAGGCAAGGGAGGTTGTGAAAACTTATCAGTTCCTGGAGAAGGGGTACTGCTGGACTAGTCGTGCCTTTGCTACAGTTGGCTGTGAGCACAAAAAATGGTGTGTCCTGTAATAAGAAAATTAAGGAGCAATCACATCAAAGTTTACTACAGCGACTGAGGACATTAAGGACTGACCTGAAAGAAAAGCTGATCTAATACAGTAAAACTGGATGACTTGCAACATTTTCTGGTCGGTATATACAATAGAGAAACATCAGAGAGTGAGAAGTCTGGGTTGACAAAGCTAGTAAATAATTTGTCAAAGAGAAGAACCTGCCCCGTGTTAAATCTATGTATGGATATAATTGACCACATTTCATCTCAGGAGAAAAGAAAAGTTGTGGCTAACTTCAAAGGAAACTGAACAAAAGTATCTCTAATGATTAATGAATTAGCATCGTTGAGTAAACGAGCTATTCTGAATGCTTGCCCAGAGGCAGTCATGGGAAAGTTTCCAGAACTATTGTCATTTTTCCTGGAACTCATTGACTTTAAGGACTCCACAGCTGCAAGAATTGTGTGAGCATTTCAAGACTGTCAATTTCACCGCTGATTTTCTGAAAAATTCTTCCTGAACTGAATTTTATTGGTTTCAGCTGGGGAATCCATTGCACCCAGCCAGGAAATGCCACATGCCTCCTAAGCTACTGCTCTATTCTTCTTGCACTGATACTATCAGAGACTCAAATTCACTGCAGGGAGAATGCTGGGGGCCAAATTTGCCCTCTGATGTATGCACGCAGCTTCCATAGAGCTAATGCAGAATTTTTTTGCCTTTGATGCCTCTTATAAAATGCAGTTTAAAGAAGCATGGAAGTATTGCATTAGAACAGGGAGTTCACACTATTGGTGGTCCCCATTGTCATTAACACAGTTAGTGGCATTCCAGTGAAAAACACAGAACAACTCTTTTGTTTGTTTGTTTTATAAGCAGATCTTTCAGGGTGGGATCTGGATTGCTCAAATCCCGCCAAAGATGGAACTTCAGCATCTAAACCCCACGTACACCAACAGTGATCCACTCTGCCTGCTTTCCAGAACCGCCTAACCTTTTAGGGGCCTGAATTCATGAGGCACTTCCCTCTTCTGACTGAAAACTCCCCAAGCAACTAATTTACAGTTACATGTTCAGCAGAGCCAACTGAGTGGACTTCCAACAGGAGTTAAGAGAGGGTGTCTCACTCCCCTTCCCTCCTCTCTTATTCCCAGTCACACAATGCCATCCCTTCTCTTGTGCTAGTTGTTAAGGTCACAGGACCCTTGCTGTGGCAATTTAACTCACTACACAGCAGAAAATCATCCACTTCTTTGCTGGGCTTGATTTCTGCCACTTCAGTGAGTTAAATCAGCTCCCAGTGGGGTCTCAGTCCTACAGCCAGCCCAAGGTAAGTGGTTGGAGCATGCTGGGGTAGGAGTGGGACCACTTTTCTGGTAGTGTTTTTATGTCATGAAACCAGTTGCTCCATTGCCAGTCTGTGTTCAGAAGCTCCATTGCTGGGGAGAGAGGAGCTCACTCTAGCTGAGACATCTGCTGCAACCTGTAAGCAGGAAACTACCCCGGATCTACCTCTAGCCCCAGAAAAATCTGAAAAATTAAATAAGGCCAAGGCTACAGTCAATGTCATTCAATGACTCTTGGAAAACCTCCATCAGGCAATTTAGTTCAGTTGGTTTAGCTTTTTCTTTGATACACAGTTTAGATTTTTTTCTATTAAGTCTAATGAAGAAAAACAAATTTGAGTGAATCATTAAAGTAAATTAAATACATATAAACATAATTTCACATTGAAGGAAACGTAAGTGAAGACACGTAACTTGGAGCAGAACTGAAATCCACACCCATCTGCTGTACTCGGCTCACCTCCGCCTTCCCCCATGAGCACACACCCTGGGTGTGCTGCTCTGCAGAAGTGCCTCAGTCCTGTGTCCAGACTCCCATTTTCAGTAGACCCAGGAAGCTTTGATCACAGCTCCTTCCTGAATGCATTCTTGTGCGCTGGAGCAGCCATGTGAGAGCCCTTGATGGGACTGAATGCTAAGAGCAGCAACAGAAATTCATTTAGTTTGATGTGACCAAACTGCTCCTCAGACAAATGCTCCGTGGTGGTCCCATGGTAGGAACATGTGCAGAAGGCCTTGCTGAAGTAATAATACTGAAGTAATTTCATGCCTCCACCCACTTCCAGGCCTCTCATTAATACAGACCCTGGAAATTTGTCATCCTCAACTGGTATAAATGGATGCAGCTTCTCTGACTTCAGTGAAGCCATGTTAATTTACCTTTCAAATTTGCTGAGGATCTGGTCTTCACGGTCTTACAGTAAATCAGCTTAAGGAACTTATATTCTGAGTCTTATTTATAAATAAAACTTGTTTTTCAGAAGTTCAACCTTCCTCAAGTCACAAAAATGCTTGCTTTTTTCTAGTCTGTGATTAGAGCACAGACCTACGGACTATCTGTATTTATAAATATCAAAATACTAAAACTTTCTTGTTTCCCAAAATTAGGGACCAAGTTCTGTAGGAGACATCCTATAAAAGTATTCTTTCCCAGATCTATACCTAGGCTTCAGGCTTGAATACCTACAAATCTGATATCCGTAAATAACAGCGAAGCAACATTAACACCTAAAGCAAGGAAATCAATGTGTGAACTTTAACATTACTTTCTGAAATGCTGTTACTTTGAACACATGAATTTAAGTTCTTATGAGCAAATTTGTTAAACAAACAGCTCCATCACTTGCATAACTGCCATCAGTAACCTCTCCTTCATTGCCACATGTATACAAACCTCATTCTTGGCAGTCTACTAAACCACTGGCAGCATTTCTCAGCAGGTCCAGCAATTTTTCAAGCACAGAGAGGATCTAGACCCCCATGGCCACCACTGATACAGAAGAAGACAGGACACAGCAGACTCCTCTGCTGTCAAAAGAGACCAGCAGTGAATCCACCAGGAGCAGTCTTGAGCAGAAGGACTCACAGATGAGTTTAGACTTGATTTGAGTGGTATGATGGCTCATCTCTAAAAGCACTCAGAATGCAACAGAAAAAGTTCCAAAGAGCTTGATGTGACACATAGACTGAGATTGCAAACAGCTTCACCTCTTCGCAAGAAAGGGCCAATATAGTCCCATATCTTACTTACAAATCCAGTGTTTCAAGAATCACCTGAAATTCTAAAATTGATGCAGAGCATTAAACCTGTTAAGCTGTTTCAGTCTGATGGGATGCTTTAGGTGGGGCCAGTTCTCTAGTAACTGGATATTAACTGAAATATATTGAAACACTGTTTAACAGCTATTTTTTTTTAATGAAGTACAATTGCAACCAGGTTTGCCATTTTTCTGAGGCCAGTGGAAAAAATGAGAGTGTTAGGGAATTTCATTGCCTGCCTAGAACACGACATTTCACACTGGAGCAGGATGGAAATCATGCAGATCACTGCCAAGCATGCTGTTTTTTTCTTATAAGATCTCTCAGGCTCAAACTAATTTTAGAATGAAGAAAAGCCCTGCTTCAAACTACTCTGCAATACAAAATTTCCAGTGAGAAACTTCTACTCTCTTCTTTTATATTTCATATACACTGTCAAGTTCTCTAAGCATCAGCACACTGTGAAATAGACTGGGACCAGCCTTTAGTTGAGAAAAGAATATTGCAAGGCCTGCCTCATCCTAGTCGGTCAAATACTCAAACACTTTTATAGTCAATGAAGAGAGATAAGTACTTGACACGAGTTATTAATCCTAGGCTGATACTGTAGAATGGAGTCAATCACTCCTGGACGTGGCCCTACGTATCCACTGACTGGAGACACAGCCTGGCCATCTGGCCTGGGTACTTAATGTCTAGATGTCTACGATATGTGAGCCGACTCCTCCCCGGAAAGTTCTTGGGTGTCCATCCCGGGGCTAAAAGGAGAGGACCTGTCTGGACTCCACTCCAAGGAGCAGGGAGGGATGGGAGTGTAATTGTGACTGTGGATTCTTCAGAAGAGAAAGAGGTAAAGAGCAAAAAGGACAATGGACTTCAGGAAAAAGCCATCAGGAAATGCCATTTTAACAGGTCAGAAGGAAAAAAAGAGTCCAGGAGAACTGGCAGTTCTTTAAAGAAGCAATAATGAGGGCACTGTCAAAAAGCAGTAATTCTTCCAGTCCATGTCTCATTGTCAGATGGTGGCACAGCACTTCACGAAAGATGTCAGCCTCCTGTGGGGAGTTTGGAGATGTATAGAAATATGAAGAAAATTTGGAATTATGGAAGGACCTCAAGCTATTTAAGTTTAGAAAAAACCAGACTGATTTACAAAATGATGATAAGACTTTAAAGATAAAGTAGTGCTAAGTAAATGGGATTAACCAGTTAGCATGAGCATGGCTCATTCTGAATTGGTCAAGAATACTTGGAACTTACAGCAAAAGAGGTTTAGTTTAGACATTAGAGAATTCTTTCTCTGGCAAGACTAGTGAGGTTGTGCATGGAAATTCAACAGTCTCAATCTATTAACAAAGAGTTTTAAGAACAGCTTTCATCAATGCCTGCAATAAATGTTGTAGATAATTGCCCCGGAGTAAGTGGTGGAGTAGATGACCTCTCACAGTCATTTCTTACAGCAGACTATTACTCCAGGACTCAGGAAGGCTAATTTTAGCCTAGAGATGCTAATTCCTCTTGGGTCTCTCCATAGTCTGTAGAGAACAGCTCCTTTAGATGCAGATTGAGAACAGGACTATCCTCACTGGTCTAACTAACATGAATAGCTCCAATAGTTCCCCAACGCTGAGTACACCCATCCAGGTCCCCTGCCTCCACCACTGCCACAAATAGGTTCGTGCTCCTTCCAGTCAGCAGTCATTCTTAAATACTTGCACAAGAAAACATGTGGTCTCTTTGCCTTCCAAAAAAATCTCAGAGCCTCTTCTAAATTAACTATGGATTAGTAGGGCACATTGCCCAATAGTAAAAACAAAAAAAAACCGTAATCCCTGACAGACAGAGGTCAACAATAACAACAGGCCCACCAACAGTCTCACGTTTGTGCCAGTGATAGGGTTCAGCTTTCCCCGTACAGATTTCTTGCAGGTTCACTGACCACAGAACATGCCCTTGAGCCACCCACTTTCCTAAGAATACACTGGCCACACAGTGTTTTGCCTAGCCCTGTAGTGTGCAGATGCTTCAGTCTCTATTGCACATGCAGGACTACCTGACAAGTGACAGGGATCATTCAGGGTGAGACCACAGGCACTGCACAAATCTCAGATGCACGTGTACAACGCCCATCACTTCTCCCAGAAACAAGGGAAAACTCCACTTTGGCCACCTGGTCATTTCATAAATTGCTTTTACTTGTTAAGAAGCTCTTGGGAACCCCTTGCTCAAACAACCCTCAGTTTAGAAATCAAGATTATTTCTAAAGCCTCATGAGATAAAGCATAGTACAAGGTGATGCAAAGAAACATGCAGGTTTCAAAATTACTAGAAGAGTTAACATTTAAATCAAAAGTACTGCTAAACCTTTAATATCAGTCTTCTAACTCCAATGTTATTATCTTAAGGTCCTCTCTACCATTCACTTCTGTGTTATAAACTACCCTGCTGTGAGTCCCTGGGTGAGTGCAGCAGATGAAATGGTAAGATAAGGCCACAGACTCATATCGACGCAGACAGAATAGCACCAGTACTGAATCCAGCTAATTTGCCTTTACATTCCCACTAGTCTGCTGGAGGAGAAAAAGGGCTCTGAATATACTAGTGGGGCTGTAATGATTGGGAAAGAGGCAAAAAAGATGTCTGAATGATCGCATAGGTCCACAGGTCGTGAGTTCTTCCTTGGGAGATACTAAGTAGTATCAAGCCAAGGCAGACCACTGAACTGAAGTGATGTTGGCAGGAGAGACTTGAGGCTTGGCGGAGGGACTCAGCTTTTCAAGAACTGTGAAGGGAGCAGAGTGAATGAGCAGCTACAAACTCAGTCACATTAAGAACATAAATTCTGAGTAAGATACCATCCAAAGTTAAAACAGCATACCTGCACACAATCAGACAACCCTACTACGCCATAAGGAAAGGAAAAAAGAGCCTGAAAATGCCAGAGGGAACACATGCATTGCTCTGTGTATAGAGCAGAATGAAAGACAGGAGTGATGGTTTGCTGAAAGTAATTAGACAGTGGCCAAAGAGAGAAAAGTGGAGCAGCACTTGGTGAGGAGAAGGTACGGGCAACAGCCATTTTTATAAATGCCAAAACTAAGGATCAAATAAGGAAGCGAGGTCAAGATGCAAGAGATTAATGACATGGTCATTTTAAACCCCTAGCTGGAAAAGGGAGACTGTTCAGGAAAAAAGAGCGAGCCGCAAATAGGTACAAAACATATCAAGAAAAGTAAACAGACCAGCATATGTCATTCAACAGACACACCTAGTTTATTTTCCTGCACATTGAATTGAAATCATTTAAACAAGTTAAAATTATGATAAATAGTAAGAGCCATTCCGCCTAAGAAAACCAACAATGTATTAACATAAGCCATGCCAAAAAAATACGGAATGCTCCATAGGAATGCTGTTGAATAAGAATGAATAAGAAATATTGAATGCTTAGAGATTATTATCTTGATGATGCCTCTATTATTCATGTCATGACCAGAGCTGAACATCCCTATAGAGTAGCCCTGCACACTGCCCAGCAAACTACTGTTTTTAAAAATGTTTATCCATGAAGGACAGATTATACGTCTTGCTGAGGCATATGATCAGCTGTTCACTCTTCTGTAAAATATTCATCATATTTATGTCTTTATAACCAAATTGGTTTGGGGCATTTTCAGGTGCTGGTCTACAGTTTTCCACACATATATTTTGGATACAAATAGCAGCAGAATCAAACACTGTACTGGCATTTTGAGTAGTACATAGTCATCAAACTGCCAACTGCACCAACAATGCCACCTGTAAATTAAGATGTGGATGTAGGTAAAGATGTGGACATAAATAAACAAGGGTGTAAAAGTAGTCTGTCAGTTTGTTTCTGAATGTGAATGCTACAAAGCAAACCATTGCAGTCCCTTTTCTGAGGTGATTTGGACTTGTAAGGAACAAATTTCTCATGACTTCTCAGAAAGTATGCAGACAATTGAATGTTAGCCAAAGCTCCAACACAAAGGTAGGCTGAAGCACAGGAAGAGAAGTGTAATAGTAGCAATATATAATTTATTCCAATATCCCAGTTACACTTGTATCTGCTTTCATCTCTACCCAGATATTTTCCTGCACCTTATAAAGAAATGTCAAGCACATTCCTAATCTGGTGTTGAGTGTAATCCGACATTTGGAAAAGTTTGGTAACTAGAAGGTGAGGTCACATACACCCCTGAGAGAATCTGGATACTTCAAAGGATGGAGCTACCAAGCAAGCAGAAATTATTTTTGCAACTTGCACCACAATACCAAGATCACATCTTTCTCCATTATTACTGGATGGAAAATGATCCTTATTCAAATACAGATCTTCAAAGACAGGCAGCCAGAGGTCCACAGTAGATAGCAGGGCCTTTTCACTTTGCACCCAAAACCATGAAAAAGTATTAAAAAATACTATGTACATTTCTAAAGGAGGAGGAAGAGGTTTGCCAGCAATGCCCCAAATAATGAGCTACATAGGAGGGACAGAATGGCTGTTTATGATGGCAGAATAGCCAAGCTCCTTCCAGTGGAACCACAAAAACTCCAGTAGATCCAAAGTCTTCTCCGGGTTCCCCCTCCCCATGGACGTGCCTGGCCAGCAATAGCACTGTGGTCCTCACCTTTAACCCATCACCAGGTTCCTGTGCTCCTTTCCCTGAAGACAGGCTCCTGCCTCCCTTAGCCCCCTGGCATGGGGACTTCTTATACATTAGTTTTCAGTCTGGCCAGCACCTTTCACAGGCACCTTGTGCTCTTCCTTGGTAGTGCCTCACAGCACCACAGGCCTTCCCTAGCGCCTTTCCCACCAAGGGCCAGCTCTACACAGACTCCTTCAGCCTTTCTTACCCTTCTGGCCCTTTGTGAAAGATCGCTGTCCCACTTGATGAGAGTAAATCGTTCAGTCATCCCCATTTCTAGCCTGTCCTTTAGTAGAGATCACAGCTTCATTTCGATTCCCGTCTTCCCTGCTCACAATTTCTTTTGTGCAGCAGGCAGCTTGAAACCTCGTTTTTACCCCCGGCAGACAAGACAGCATGCTTTGAAGAGTTTCCCTCCACCATATTTAATGCAAATCCTTTAGCCTTCTAGGGATGAGTTGATTTTGTGGGTAATTTGAGTAATAAAAGCACAAACATAATTTTCAGCTGAGCCAAGCTTTTTCTGAGCTTTCCTCAGTAAACTTCTGTCCTAAATCACAGCTCCCTGTGTTTTAGGAGCTAATTGCCCCCCACCTCCAGCCCTGCCTTACAACCAGGATGGAGTCAGTGTCTTACACCTGCCAAATAGACAAAAGATTGCAAGAACCAAAGGGTTCAAAATTTGCTGTGAGGGGTTGTGAAGAAGAGCCGTGCCAGCCTGCTATAGGCATTTTAACAAACAACATCAGTCCAATTAATGCTGGCCTTCCTATTTTCTCTTTCAAATCTATCCCTGCAATAGATGAGAAATACTTGTCAAGAAAGATATTTGCAGCTTCTGGTTTGGAGCTGGACCCTATAGTTAATATTTTTCTTTAAATTCCATTGCCTGTTTGACTTCATTCCTGAAGATTTTTTTTTCAAAGCCCATGAAAGCTGTTACTAAGCGTTCATCCGAACACACACATGAGATCTTGTGTGCCGCCTTCTAGCAAAATGCTTTTAATTGAAAGGAAAACCCTGCCTCCTGCTAGGTTTGGGTGGGCTGCAATTAGTTCCATACTAGTTAGTTTTGCCAGAAAGTCATAGATCTCTTCTACACAAGCATTCCCACTCTGGTCCAGCTGCAAACAATATGCTGAGTCAGCAAAAAAAAAGAGGCAAAAGGAATTTTTCATTGAATTAAGAATCTGGTCTGTCCTCAAATCTTATAAAATATGTGTTGGATTCCATTTGTCCTGGAGGATCCCCACTCTAATCGTGCCAGCTACCAGCACTCGCACGGGACCCATGTGCCTGCGGCGATACTGCAAACTGCCCCACTGTGAGGAGGCTTTGGACTCCATCGACCAGGAGTGTCATCCTGCAAGCCAATGATGTGGGCCTCTGTGGGCAGTAAAATACAAATGCCCCCTTTTGCCTGAACCACAATGCTTCCATGGAAAAATGTTTCTTCTGTTCCTTACCTGCAAGGAAAACAAAATCCACTGCCCTACTACTGAGATGCAATGACTGAAGCCAAGAGCAAAGCATGCAGAACATCTGAATTTTGGCAAATTCAGATGCAGACAAATAAAAGTTGGAGGAAAACCTTTTCTGGGTACTTCTGGTTTATTTGAAGCCAATGAAGCATGAAATGGTCTTAACAGTTTGTTATGTTTTGGTGTAACATAAGGATCTAGAATGTCTTGACAAGTAGAGTATGAGCTTGAGTTTCAGTTCACTGATTGGTGGTTTTTTGGGTTCGTCCAAGAAATGCATTTAAACAGTATGTTCAGCGGAAACCATTTTTAGGCATGGATGTTCAATAGTAAACATCTGAAAGTGGACATCAGATAATAGAAACAACAGTTCAGTAATTTTTTATAATTTCCAAAGTGACGATTGTTGGAATTGGGAGATGTTTATCCTTTTACATATGCCCAGGTATCTGCTAAGATTATCCTACGTTCTAACAGAAATCCATGAGCTGCAGGCACATTCAGGAGCTCTCATCTGCCTCTACTAAACCTAAGAAACACTTATCTTGAGACCCATGAATTTTGGGGGTTTTCACATCCATTACTTGGATTGGCGCAGTCAGGTCTTCTGACACAATGACTACTGCATAAAAATTCAAAACAGTGAGCCCATATTGAGGGCATTGTTTCACAGGCTTCTCTTGGTAGTAATAAATGACACCAGGTAAATTCTACATCGTTAACTAGGAGTAAATGGAAAACCTCTTTTTCATGTGGGAAATGTTTTATGGAAAAAAACTATTTGAACTTTTTCCTTTGAGATTGTAGGTATTCATCATGAACAATTTTTTACAATTTTAAAGGAGTGTTTTAGTTTCACTTTGACTTAAAATATTGTTATTTTTTCACCAAAAAAACCCAACAAGCTAAATAAAAATAATTAAAAAATATTTCATTCTGAAACATTGATTCAATATGAAGAACACTTTTGGATGTATTTGCTGCAGGGAAATTGAAAATTTCCAGTGGAAATAAAATAACACTATAAAAATTCAGCTTAAACAAAATAGTATTTTGGGTAAGAAAATTTTCTGCACTAAATACTGTGGCCAACAGTAATTACAACTTGTCCAAAAGTCTGGGAAAGCTACAGTGGATTTTTGGAACCTTTTAAATATCCCACTTAATGCAGTAATAACGTCACACAGTGGAAGAGTGTGAAAGGATTATAGTGAAAGGCTTGTATCCCAACAGCACCTGAATATAAACAATATGTTTGTTTAAATGACAGCAGCTTCTTCCATACACGATTTTAAATTTGCAGAAAACTATAAATAGATAGCACTTTCACTGAAAGCATTAAATTAGCCAACTGGGTACTCAACTTTGTAATGTGGAGCAATATGGAGTGATAATGAACACCATGTGTGTGTGATAATGGGGGCTGTAGAAAATAGATCTGGCCAGCTGAGTGAAAAGGAAATGCTAAAGAAGAAAAAATCTGAAGTCCAAGCCAAAACAAGTGACCTAGAGAAGCAAGTAAAGGTTTGTATTTGGGGCAGGCTAGAGGCCTGAGAGAGATCAGCAATTCAGCAGGGTATTTTTAAGCATATGCTCAAGGCCCTCCTTATTCAGCAGGAAACTTAAGCATATGCTCAGAGGTTAAGCATCAGCTAAAGTCTCATTGATGTCAATGGGTCTTAAACACATGCCTAGAGATACATATGTGCTGAAGTGCTTTTACAAATAAGAACGGACTGGGGATCAGGGCCCCAGTCCCCTGGTATTTCATAGCAGGCTAACCCTGCAACCTCCTGGCTTTCCAAATTCTTCAGAGTAGATCTCATTTATTATACACACAGGACCAAACTTAAGCGTGTAAGAACTTGCATTACTGTACATAACTGCCATTGGCCCTTTGGTACTGAAATAAATAGGAAAGTACAGATACATTTATAAAACACCAGTAACTTCTACTGTAATTTGCCCAAAGAAGTCTCTTAATGATAACAATGAAAGCATAAAATAAGAAGAAATGTAACTTTTGAGCAGGCCATTTAGCATTTCCCTTACTGATGAAAAAAAACTTCCACAAGAATTAAAGATAAACCTGAATCTTAACTGAAACCTCACTTAAAGTAACTTACTTTGAAAGAGCGCGTGGTGCTCTTAGTTTTTGTGTAACCAATGGATCTGTATTTCCTTGTGACCTTTTGTGCCTGAGTAGTCCACTTATCAGCTGCATAGCTGACTGTGCATCACTAACAGAAAACCCATTTTCTTTGCTAATGCAACTTCATGTAGGCAAACTGCAAAGCATTAATCTGCATTGATATAAATTCAGAAATACACAACAATTACTCTCTGAATCCAAGATGGCAAGTTAACATTATGAAAAAATCTTGAAAATTTTTAGGGAAGTTATGTCAGATTCAACACGGCTTCTCCTTCTTTAAAACTACATGAAAATATACCATAAAGTGGCAAGGGGAATTATACGGTCAGATTACTAATGATATTAACTACTTTTTCCATGTAGTTAATACAGAATTTGAAATTATCAGTAAAAATCCTTCCTGTGCATTTTGGTGAACCTGAACAACCACTTGGCCTCTACATTTCGTAATTCTCTGAGGATAAATATGCGGTGGAGGAAATGGTCATAAAGACGTGCTGCAGGGCCAGCTGAAAACTCCTTTAGGTGGAATCCGTAAATGATGGCTCACTTTAAAACACCCTTAATGTGACAGGAGCAAACTGGGGTGAGTCTGAGCAGCAGGACATTGCCAGAGTACTGCCATATGCAGCCACTGTGCCGCTCTTCTCCAGTGATGCCACAGTAGCAGTTACCACCCCACATAAATTATAGCAAAAAGCTAACTTCAACAAACCAAAAAAAGCTAACTTCTTCATTAAAATTTATTAAATAGATTGTAAAAGCTATCAGCTTTACACGTACGTTTTCCTTTTGTCACGACTCTCATGTTTTAAACTGGAGATCATTACTGTTTGGCATTTCCTGCAAATGCACTGAGGAAAAGCCACAGCAATATAGTGTTACTTCCATAGATGTTAACATTTAAAGACTCACAGAAGTGGCTAACGTTCAATTTCTGCTCAAAATTTGCTCACTTTTTTGCTTTGTTTTTTCAGATGAGGACAACCTGGTGAAAGCGTTCCCACATTCCTCTTTGCACTTTTGCCATGACAAAACTTCGCTGACGTAGGCAAATTCAATTTCTAAAAACACGTATCTTAGCCCAATTTTGTTTCAAGTTCCTGCCTCTATTAACTATAGAAGAGCTCTTCCTTCTTGCCCAAGCAAGCTGCTAGTTATCATTCCCATCCCTCTGGTCGGTCGAGTAACACATGATGCTGGCCTAGCATAAATACAAAACAGGTTCCTATGGAATCTGAAATACTGTTTGTACATCCTACCACTGACCACAGCGGAACAATGGTGTGCCAATGATACAGAAAAAAATAACTCTATTTGCTCGCTCTTTCTATGCCTCTGTCTGAAATATACCTAGCTCCAAAGCTATTATTTATAGTTATGAGGTGACAACTGAGAGCTAGCAGTCTGCTGAGTGAAAAAATGTTTGCGTTTGTGCTTTTCAGAGATATCCTATATATACACACATACATGTGCAGCAACTATTCAAGCTGGATAAGGAGATGTACCTAATCAACTACAGTGCTTATTCAGTGGTATGAAAAGAAAAGAAGTTCTTTATTTTGTGTGAATTAAGTGACAAAACTTCATTTTTAAAGACTATTCAAAAAGAAAGTAATTTTTAAACAAAGCCTACAGCTGCACTAGCATTGTTTAAAACACTGAGAAGCAGTGTTGTAAGTTTTCTGTGAACACTTTTGCCTATCATTTTTAATAAAGAAAACCACCTCTTCCAAGTTGCTTCAAAACGATGTTAAAGTCAAACTTGAGCAAAATCCTTACATGTTTCACTCAGTCACTGACATGTTGATGTTGGGGGGTCTTCTGGAGGCCATATAGTCCAACTGCCTGCCTGCCCGCAGGACCAGCACCAGACCAAGTCAGCCATAGTTTTGTTTAGTCAAGTCCTGAAAATCTTCAGGGACAGATATTTCACCTTCTCTCTGGGTAGCCTCCTCAAATCCTGCACTACCCTCCAAAGGCAAAAGTTTTTCCCAGCTTCCATTCTAACCTGCAAATCCACAAGTTGATGCTGTGGTCCCTTTTTTGCCACTTGAAAAAATCTCTAAGAGTTTGGATTCATCATCTCCATAGCTTGCCTCTGACCACCTCGGTAGCCCTCCACTAGGCCCGCTCCAGCATCTCTACACTCCCAACGTTTCAACCAACCTCATGCATCACTGCTGTAGTACTGAAGAACATGATGATCTCAGCTTTATCAGGGTTGCTCAAAAGATTGTCACTGAACAACCCCTTTACCTTCCATGGGCTCTATGGATCAGCTCTACCAGGCCCCGCTGAGTCAGTTGAAGACACCAGCACCTCACTGTGTGCCTTTCCACAATCCCAGAGGTGACCACCCCTAGCGCTGAGATGGCAGAAACCAGTGTGTCCCCACACCTCCCTTCACTTTTCTCTGCTCTGGGGGCAGCAGAGGGTAGCAGATGATGGGGGCTATAATGGCTGCCATCACCACACCTAAATCCCTTCCTTGAAGTCCATTTTCAGATGGATTTTATATCTGAATTTCAAATAATCTCATTATTCCTGGAACATTTTTCCCCATGAATGGATCATTTCAAGGAAATAGAAAAACCAGCCCTATGAGCAGATGCAGTGTAAGTCCTATGACTGCTGCCCTTGATTTAAGAGGAGCAGAAATCTCCGCAGAACTCCTTCCAGCAGATGGGCATTTAATAAATCTTGTGAAAGTGTGAGGAAAATATGAAAAAAAAGGAGACACTGATAAAAGAAATACTTTCAAAATGGACAGTCAACACCAGGAGTTTAAAGTAATTTTCCAGCCAAGTAATTACAACTGCTCTCTGTCATAATTTCCCATGGGTGGAAAAAAAAAGTCAAAACCAAATACGTAGTAATCTGCAGGTCTGAACCACAGAAAACCTGTCGTACTGTCCTTTGCAGGGAAGGTTAGAAGTGATATCAAAACATGAGGGCTGTGCTTTTCTAATCACACAAAGCTTAATGGCCCACATCACTTCTTGGCCCCTGACCATATGGATCTTGAGACATGTTGGGTATTAACCCTCTCACAAGTAGCATGATGGGTTTTGGCCTCGTCATCAACAGTTCAGCTGTGTACTTCCCTCCTTGAGGTGGGAGAGGCAACTACTGAACAGAAGAATCATATTCTAATAGCCTCGATTCCACCCAAATCTCAGTTCTCCACATGTAGGGACATTCAGTCCATGATTCCTATTGACCAAAACCAACTCCTCTTCCCTATTCCTTTTGGTATCTCCCTGCTCAGTGTCTTGTTTAGACTCTCTGGGTTTCTCTCCAAAAGCCATCAGGGCTGCCCAGCTCCCCACAGACTAGGCAGAGGGGCTGAGATGGGATTTAGATATATGATCGTGGCCTGAAGCAAAGAGTCCAAGTATCCTGCCAACAGGTGACAATTGCTCAACTGCTCACCTTAGCCATCATGCATCCCTGATCCAGCCAAAAACTCACCCAGTCCAGGGGCTACCTGTGCCTACAAGCTTCCAGTAAACCTTTGGGAGTGCAGCATATACACACACTCCTCAGGCAGCTTCCAATGAGTGTGCCAGGCCATTAAAAATGTATCTTGTTCCCAGCTTGGAAACATTTGACCTGCTGAAGGGAAATCAACCTTTGGCATGTCCTCCCAACCCACACTTTGTTTTCCTATTCTTTGCTATCAGCAAAGACATTTTAACAAGCCACAGAAAAGCTCTGGATGAATTTGCTCAGTTAAAAGCGATGCTGAATCTACAATGTAAACAGAGCCGACTCAACAGCACTACTTCCTAAAACCCCAAGTACTCAACAGTAAGTTACATACAGGAAACAAGACTGGTTTAGTCATAAAAAACCCAACTCTGCTCTTATATTGGGTATTTCTGTCATCTATATGAGACAGTAAAAAGGAATCAATCAGACCTCTTTTATGTTATTTGCCCATTGCCTTAGCGTGCAGACAAACTCTAGACAAATAAAATCTAATTTAATAAGCCTATTATGATCATATGAAGGAGACCACTTTCCCTCCTGTACTCCAGGCAACTTAGAAACACTGAAGCTGCCTATGTATGTTAGCTTTCCAGCCATCAGCCGACACAGGAGGGCAGTGGCAAAAGCCAGCAAATTCTCTCCAGAATTCTTCTGGAGACCCATTGATTTGGGCTGGGACTTGAGATTTTGGGTTAAGCTAGATGTCAACCCAGTTTGTACCATCACAGCAGTATGGAGCAATTTCAACGCTGCTGAAACCACATGGACATTGAAGCTCAAACAGCAGAGTACTGGAGCTAAACTGAATGGCACAACAGATCTCTGAATGCACAGTCCCAACATGTCTCCCCCCAAAAAGATGCAACAGGATCCACCTATTAAAATGGAAATCTTTTCGCTGGGTTCAAGTACCAGCATCAGTGTCAGATAAAGCAGATGGGAATACTGGGACGAATACAGAGCCTAGACCAGAGACCAAATAAGAACCCTACCCCTGCGGTCTTGGATCATATATGTAAGCAGTGCCCGCTGTTCCCTCTGCTTGGATACATTCCTGTTTCCTGCGTATCTCTCTATGCAGTTTGACACTGTTAAAACAACTGCATGAAGTTGCCTTTCTAAAGGAATAAACATGCTAATATGCTGTGGGGCTGAGGAAAAAAAAAGGTATGACAGGTTCCCCCCACTTTCCGTTCCTGTCTTAGTCAGGGGTTGCCATCAGGGCTTGTAAAACATTAGTAAACAACATGCAAAGCTTCTTAAGTGGGGAAAAAAAAAGTTTTGGTAGTTGATTTGTTGGTTTACTAAGTATTCTGTTATAAACTCAGAAATTGAGCTGTTTTCAAGGTTTTGCTTTTGCAAGGAGAAAAAGTGCTCCCTTTCAAACAGAGGATAGAACTGCATTGAAAAAAAAGAAATGCATACTTTACAAATGTTTCTCACAGGGAAAAAAAAAAAGGACACTCTACAAAAGGACATATAAGGCAAAATTTGCAGGGATGTAAGACCATATGAAAGGAAATATTAAACCCCACCACGCTCCTCTGCTAAGCACACACCTAACCTACCTGACTGCCTCTCCTCTCACATACAGCCAAGTAAGCTGCTCCTAGGTGAATGTTAGTAAGAACATACTATACTATACCAGACACAGCATTTTGACCCAGACTAACACTCTTATATGGACGCTAAGGACATTGCTAAAGAAACACAGACCCTATTGTTAATCATTTCTTTTAGCAAACTTCATTCACAGCCTGAGCTAAGTACTATATTAAATTGTGAAGAAATCACTAGAACTACAATGCTGCAAGTGACTTTTAAATCAAGTGCATCAGTTATATGGTATTTAGCACTGTGCTGTAAAGAGTGGTAAATGGAGGTGTCATAAATATCGGACTTTATCATCTGTTGACTCATAATCCAGATGCCAATGGGATATAAATCATGTAAAGCATGTTTCCAGATTAGGTAAATCTGACTGTTCACTATTGTTCTAGCAAACCACATTATTTCTTTGTAGGATCAGGAGTGCCCTCTGATGGTTAGTATCTATTACTGGGAAGTAAGAGTTAACTGGAAAGTGGCACATCTAAGTTGTCTACGCAATACAAAATGTTCTCACTTCCTGCACTATACATTTACGGTCTTCTGTATGCTTAAATATTTCAATAACCAGCCTTGTTTTGTCGGAAATAATTTTTTGCATATTTCTCTTTCCATTTCAGATACTTATCTTGCTATTTAAGGGTGCAGACACACATATTAGGGATGCAATCGGAGCACTGCTTATGCATACATCTAGTTTTAATAGAAATAAGTTGAAAGAAATTTCAGACATAAATTAGAGGATTTCTATAAAAGGCTCTGAGAAAGGTCTTGAACGGCTCTGACAAATTCAGACACGCAGAAATTCAGATATTCAACTGAGTATCAGAAAATAGGATATAACTGGAAAAAACAGGCAACCTCTGTTAAGAAGTGCTTATGTGCCCAAGATTTGTACGTATTTTTCCAACTGTATAAGCTAACCTAATAAAACATGTTAAGTCTCTCCACAAACCTTGCCTCACTTACATCCTTAGAACATCACATCTACAACAGAACTGTGAGAAAACAGGAAATCAATTTATTTTTTTCCCCTCACCTGTGACTTAACCTGTTCTTCAGGTATTCCTGTTCTTCAGGTATTCAGCATCTCAGGGTTACCTATAATTTTAAATTTTATCCCCTATGATATCAGCTGCCATTTCAAAACAGAGTTGGTAGCTGGTAGGGAGTCACAGACTTGGAGCTTTCTGTGAAGACAACCACTATGCCCACTACATAATAGATTTACATCTCTCCCACTGAAGGAGTAGCAGGACTGCAGCTAACACCTTTGGTGAGACAAAATCCCCCAAACTGGTATCAGCTGCACACTTTCTCTTATTATACACTGGAAAAAGATATGCAAATTTGCAATAGCCAAACCCTTATAATATTCATAAACTGCATTGTAGAAGTAATACTAACCTGATCACCTGAATACCCTTAAAAAGTCAGGCAAAATACTAAGAATTGCACATTGTTTAATAAGTTACAAACGTACACAAGCTTCAGTGCAAAACCCAATACTTTAGGCTTGCAAAGGAGGATGGATGGCACCAAGGGATGTAGCTGGGGAGCAGAGTTGTGTGTATTTTCCCTACTTTTCCATTGCTGCTGCTGATGTGCAAAGGCAGCAGCCATTTTGTTCCTAGGTCTGTTGCACTGTTAGCAAAGAGAGACACACAAACTCTTCTCTCTCACGGCTACTTTATCTTGTTGTTATTTTTGTAATCCAAACCAAACGCCAATTTTAGATTTTCTCTCTGACGAGGAAAGCAAAAGATAACGGCTTCTGATGAAAGAGACCAGTGCCAAACCTCTTCCGTGCCAGCTTTTACGCCAGTTTTACTGCAGTTCTACTGCAGAACCCTTAACATTTTAAAATATGACAATACTTGGGAATTATGACTGGAGTGTCCCTTTTCCACCTGGGATTCCAACTGGCTGAGACTCAGCCTGGGATTATCCCAACACTGACCCGCAGTATGAGGCATCTCCTCAGCAACATCCATTTCTAGAGATCTCTGGCCCTCCTGTGTGAAGCCCAGCAGCCTGGCTAGCCCCGACATGAGAGGGCATGCTGCCGGGAGCTCCCCCGCACCCGTGAGGGCTCTCCCTCCCCAGCCCCGCGCCCAAGGGAAGCCCAGCCGCCCCGCAGTCCTGCTGCGGCCCCAGAGGGGAAGAGCCCGCCCGCCGCCTCCCTCGCACCTCACAGCGGCTCCCTTGCAGACAGAGGTTCCTACCGCTAGTTTTGCCTCCTTCTGAAGGAAAAACTGCTCAGTCCCTTGTTCCTGAGGGATTTCTCCATCCCGGAGGGGGTGCTCTGGGGCGACGGCAGGAGGAGACGGGGGCTCTGCTCGGGCCGTGCGGCAGCCGAGGCGGACGAGGGGCTCCCGCCACCGCCCGTCCTGGGTCCGGCTCTGCCCAGCGGCCGCTCCTGCCCCTGCACCAGCACCGTAAGGAGGGAAAAGCAATTCCCTCGCTATCGACGGGGAAGGGGAAACCTATTGCTGTTTCCTCTCCGCTGCCCACGTCCCCCAGTTAGCCAGATGCCGCCTAATGAAGTTTATGCTCCCGCCTGTCATCCCGTCCTAAAGCTTCAGCCTCCGCCGCGGACGCCCGGTCACCCCGGGCTGCAGGAGGGAAGCAGCAGTGGGAAGACCGAGCCACGAGAAGAGCCGGAGCCCCATCTCACGGAGGGTCGGGGGAAAGGCGCCCCGAGGGACAAGCTCGCTGTCCGCCGGCCGGACGCCCTGCCGCGGCGCTCGCCATCACGCAGAGCGATCGCCTTTCCCAGCTACAGGGCGCTCCGTCTCGCCGTTGCCAGGTGGGGCGCGGGGGCTCGGCGCCGGGAAGGGTTAGTCGGCTGCTGCCCGCAGCCACCCACCTCGCGGGGGCCCCACACCCGCGGCCGCTGTGGGACGCGGAGTGGCGGGGAGGCAGCGAGCGGGAGGCAGGTGTGCAGGGGACGGTGGAGCGGGGTGCGCCAGGGAGTTGCGCGGGCGCGGAAGGGAAGCGGAGGCAGTGTCGGCGCTTGCAGGGAGCCTTAGCAGCGCCTGAAGCGAAGAGCGCGCAGGGCAATGGGTGTTGGAGCCGGGGTGCCCGCCGTTTCCTGGAGCCTTCTGTACCCACAGAACCGTTAGAAAAGTCGGGAAAACGGCCAGGGAGGGAACTGACCCCAGCGCCGCCATTTTGAGAAGGCTGAGGTGCTGTGCCAAGCCTCGGGGCTTTTCTGTGTCGTTGGCACCTTCCGGGACTTGATCCAAGTCGGTCTGAGTCCAGATCCTGCCTCATAGACTAAATACTTCTCCACGTTTATTTTGTACTCTCTTGCATTGATCTCGAGCCGGGGTTGTTGTCACCCACAGGTCTGCTGTCATCTGTGGGCCTAGTCAGTAATTTGCACGTACCCACCCCTGGAGAGTGGCATTGTAGCTGTGCAGGAAAGGTTTATAGCACAAAACTGGAAGTCCTGCTCTAAAACCAGTCAAAAAGGCAATGCTTTGAAGATTTTTGTGAACCAGTAGTCTGAATAGAAAATAAACCAGGTCCACTGAAAAATGGAAAGGATGTTTTATTTTGACCTTAACACTTTTCCACCCATTTCAGCATGAATTAGCTAAAATTCCAAATTAATGTGCACTTCCAAATTAAAAAAAAAGTTTCAATTTAAAATGTGAAACAGGTTATGCTGGTAACTCTTAGAATCTTTTCTGCACACTTTTGAGTCAAGATTAATGGGAACTGATCCTTTTAGCCTGACATTTTGTTCCAAAAGTCAGCATTGTCTAGTGGAATAATAATAATAATAATAATGATGATGACTTCACCAACACTATTTGGCATCACAAGTACCAAGAGATCCCAGTTCTCTTCTGAAATCCCAGTGTCTCTGGTATCTACACTTAATCAGTGTGCAATACCTACTGTTACCGTTTAGCTGTGGCAGTAGCATCTTAACAGGTAGAATAAGCACATAGCTGCTTAGTAAAAACTGTTTCTGAAATGCAAGATGGATGGTGAAAGGGATGAGCTAAGGGGAAATACTTGTAATTTTCTAAGAGGAGCCTCCTGGCAGTCATGCTAAGCTGTATGCGAATAGCTCAGAAACAGAAGCTGGTTTATAAGTGTGCAAAATAATATGGTAAAAGAAGAGGTCTGCTGGGTCCTTCCTGTGTTCATGGCTTTTGGGGTCAGGAAGTGCTTACGTTATGGACAGCATCAGAAGGAAAATACCGGAGCTGGAACCATGGAAAAAGAGTTACAGATTTTTGAGGTTGTCCTATAGTGAAATCTTTATCACTTTAAATTGTCCTGGGCTTCTGTAGAATAAAATACTACCTTTTGTTGCTGCATAGCACTGGAGGAGCAAAATTAATACCATTTACACTTTTGAGGGATTGGGGTATTACCAGCTAACTAGTATGATACCAGTCCTGTGTGAACACATGATTTAATTTTTTAATCCAAAGTTTGACTGGATTTGCTCTTTATAGGTGAGGCCTTTCAGATCCTGCATCCCTGTCTCTGCCATAAATGAGGAGTCAGAAGTGCAGTATTGTACTTTTCTTTTGCTTGTCATTCCACTGATGGAATCTTCTTTTGCTTTGCTGACAATTCAGGTCAAAAAGGAATCAAATACTTTAGATATGAGAAATACAGAATTAAACACAGTCCAGAAACAGAACTCCATGGACCAAAAGGTAGTAAAGACCCTAGCCACTGGGATGGGTGGACTTTAATTTGTCAATAATTCATCAGCATTATGGAGGAGAAGTATCAGTAATAAAACGGTACAAAAATACCAGTGTTGTTGCTTTATGGACGAATCGACCTAGCTAGTCCAACACCTTGAATGAGGGGAGACTGACATGCAAACCATGGTCTACACATCTTTACCCTTCAGGCATGCCGAGGTGATGGCAAGATCAAAGAGGCTTTTGAAATGCCAAGTTCTGAGAAAGGAAATTGGGAAATATAACTCCAGAGTTAGCTGGAGGGGGCAGGGATGAGGGTCATGTTAGAAGGTGTTAACCACTGTAGAGAGAAGAGAGACTCTTATCCCAGATGGTGCAGACATTTCATTGTTGAAATATAACTGTGACCAGCCCGTGTTATAAGGTAATGAAATCTGTCACAACTTGAACATCAAAAGTGGTCATAGGCTATAAAGGAATGGTGTTTTGGGGAGCAGTAGGGACAAGAAACGTTGGACACTAGAGGCTGTGTCTCTGAGACGCTGTAGTCAAGAGGATCAGAAAGGAGAGGAAGGAAGAGATTGTCTTGCTGACAGCTGCCCGAGGATAGGAGCAGAGGACAAATAAGATATTGCTTCCTTTGTAATGAATCCAAGATGTACCTCCCTGGCCTGACATTTGCTGAGTAAACTGAGTTCGTTACTCAGACAAGTCATTTTGGTCCACTCTGGTTTTCCTATGCATTCTTAGTACATTCTGTTTTAATTAGACCAGTTGAGTCCTTGATTGTTTGCAAATTTCATGCAGACTTTTCCTTAGCGGTGCTTCTAAGGAAGAGGAGCTACATAAAGATGCCTGGAGCCTATCATAGTTGGGATGTTTGGTCAAAGGGGCATGGACTATGGAGACCTCTCTCACAAGAGATAGCACTTGCAGAACTGAGGTCTGGCAAACACAAAGGAAACACCTGGATGGTCGGATATATTTCCATTCCTTCATCTTTTTTTGTTCCTCTAATTTTCTTATATCTTAGGATTTGAGTATAATGGAAGCCGAATCAGAAAGAGGGATGACAGTTTTTATGAAAACCAGTGCTGCAAAGTAGAAATGATTTGTGCTGAAACTGTACTTGTACTGAAAAGTGCTGAATACAAACTAATTGCAGGAAAACAGGAGAGACTAAAAAATGCAACTGACAGAACTAGCCGTATCCAGCAGAGTGCAGCATCGCCCTAGGGGAACAGTGCATGAGCACGATGGCCGTGAACCCTTTGCCTTCTGATTAAATAATAGGTGTCAGCTGCACATGAGCAAATCTCCCAGAAAAAACATGATACCTTTCCATTTATGCATTCTGAATAATGCTTAGATGCTCTTAAAGTGGTTGACTGTATTTTTCAACATAAATGTTTTTGGGATGGAAAGTAGAAGAATCTGGGGCTGGAATTGGAAGTGGGAGCCAGGAAGATCCAGGCTAGACATGTGGGGAGAAGTGGAGGGTTAGTCAAAGAAATAATGAGTTGACTGGTAGCCTGGTGGTAGGGCAGGACATTGAAATCAAATGAACTTACAGGATTGACAGAGTGGAGAATTAAAAGACAGGTAGTACAGGCAAAGAGAATGGGATTAGTACCTGGAGCCAGAGACAGGGAAAAAAAAAACATGCTAGAAGAGATGAGAGAGGAGGGATCAAAGAGGGAAGGAAAAAGCAGAAGGGGTATTCTGTTAACCATTAAAGCCCATCTCTCTACAGAGGCCTTGAAGTGCGTATGAGACACTATTCTGCTTCCTGCAAGTCTGTGAAACCCCGTGTCTGACCTAGTACAATATTGCACCACGAAGGATGAAAACATGCTATTGCTGTCTGTCATTTTGGCAGGAGTCAGCAGGAAGAGGTCTATACTGTGGATTTAGAGGTTCCAAACCAGCTGTGGCACCATGGAGATAATAATATGGTGCCACATGATAGAACTTCCGGTTTTGTTTTTGTTCTCATTTGCTTTTTTAAAAAAACCTAGGACATTGCGGACAAAATTATTTTTAAAAACCTTGTTACGGTTGCAGAGTCAAATCTAGAAAACTCAGGCAATGCTAGCATTAAAACTGTTTTTACCTAGTTCCCTGTGAAGAGGCATTATGATGGGGTCTTGAAGTACACGGCCACCTGCTATTTCTCCACTGGAATTCTGTTTCATTACCTGTATGGAAAAAACTTGTTTTGGGGGTGATCAGGTTTGAACGCTAAAGGAGAGTGCTTTCCCTCCTTTCATACCTCATTTGTTGCTGAAGTATAAAGGACATAAGACATGAGACAGGGGTTTAGAGAAGAAGGATGGTGTCATGGTTAGAGTCACTGGACAAACCCTGAAGAACAGCACTTCAGCACCTTTTCGCCTTTGTAGACTCGCTGTGATATTTGGGAATTCACTTAGTGAAACTTTTGCTGGTCACTGCTCACTTTTGTTTTCTAAGTGGTGACCATGTCATCTGGTGCTTGACTTGAGGATCAGTGGTCTGCAGTGTGTAGGACTACCAAAGGCTACAACTGAGGTTTTACCATGCTTGAGAAAAGGACTACACCCACCCAAGTACTCTGAAAAGCCATGTCTTTGGAGACAGAGGCTGGGGAAAGTGACACTTCTAATCTTAATTTCTATGCATCGTAAATCCCTGATTTGTAAAACGGTGATGAGATTGCTACATTACCCTAGAGGGGTTGTCGAGGATTTAAGTGACATTCTGGTAACACTGAGGTACAGCAGTAAGGGGTTCCATAGTCCGTCCTGCACAGTACATGAATCAGAAGTCCAATTGAAAAGCCTATTTTATGATCTTATAATTAAAACCCGATCATAATACATATGCACAGTGAAGTCAAATTAAGATTGTATGGCCAACATTGGTCGTGAGATTTCTTGTCTTCTAAGATTATTTTACATCTTCATCTTAATTTTATATACTGCTACGTTGCATGTCATACGTGTATAAGATTGCATATGTATGTTGAAAGGTACACTTACATCCTGTATGCACATGAGATTCGTCTGACCTAACTTCAGTCATCTAGACTTGCTCCAGTCAATAGAGATTTTATTCTAAAGTAGGTGCCCATGACAGGTAGGATGCCTGTCTCTCTGCGTTGATTACGTGTTAGCTGTTTCCTCATGGGAAATGTATTTAAGAACTAGGTATTTTGCATCATCGCTTAAAAAATACTATGATATTTCACATTGTTACTGACAACCAACATACTTTATTAATGGCAGGTGCGAAATATACAACTACCCAGTTTAATGGGTCAGGCAAGAAGACGCCCACCTAGTTTGTGGATTTGATTTCCAAACTGTATTTTCTGACCAAACAGTAAATGCATAAGTAAAATCCAACTTTGATCTCAAAACTTTTGTTTTAGATTTCTACATTACCTTTCCCAGACCCTTTTTTCCATCTGATACTTTTCCCTACCCAATTATTTGTTTAACAGCCTGCTCCATGTACTTTTAATCTGTACTGTAAACTCTGGCCTAAGGGCTCTTTTTTATGTCCTGTCTCAGTAACACCTACCATCTGAGTCAGTTCCTGGGTTGGAATCCAAGAACTTCTGTAGAACAGGCAATAAAGGCTCATAATACCAGTATCATAATGGTTTCCAGTCAAGTAGAAATGAAGCACTATATGCCAGAGATACATGGCTGAATCTAGGCACTGCATCCAGGAGGTCTAAGCGATGCTGGTGAAATGCACTTTGTTTACAGTGAACCATGGTGTGCAGGTGCCATGGGAATAGGAACAGAGACTGAGGAAGTTAAATCTGCTTTCAGCTGCACCACAGGGTTCAAACAACCCCATGTGGTGGCTGTTCCATTCTAAGGGAAGAAGTAATGACTCTTCCTTACCAGGTGGAAGGCATAGTATTAATCACTGGCCCCTTCCCACTGCAACTCTACTGTGGGAAGGAAGGAGCCTTTTTTCTAGAGAGGGTTTTTGCACATTTCTGACTAGCCATACTGCTTGAGAAACCTGCGTATAGAGCCCCCTCACAAAAATTTACAGGCAGTAGATAGCCACTCTCCTTTTCCCTATCCCCTCAATCACATGCACAGGAGTAGTTAGTGAATTATTCTCGGTAAAAGCAAAGTATTTCACCTTTTGATGTTACTAAAGTAAAATCACTATACCAGAGATAAAGCAGTAGATACTACTTTAGTTAATGCCATAAGTCTAAGAACAATTAGTGATAGCAAGAAAAGAAAGAAATATAGTTGCATCAAAAGGGACTGAGTCTGTTTGGACTAAGCATTGCAATGAAAATTCATACTTGTAAGACACAGGAGGGAGAGATAAGGCATGAAGATCCCCACTCCACCAGGATGGAAATGAGAATGATGTGCAAAGGAATTACTGAGGGAAGGAACGGCATGGGGGATCATTCTGTATTCTAAGGCATACCTAAGCCCACTACCACAATGGTGGGAACGTACCCAAGGAGGAAGTGCATCTTCCTCAGCCCTGGAAAAGCAATGACAGCATGTCTCAAAGATAGTGTGAGCTGGGGCAAAATGAAGCCATGCATGGAGGTGATGAGCTGTATGAGAAGCCATGATGTTGTTTATAACACAGTCTTCTGAAGTCTGCTGAGACAGTTCATTGTTTCCGGGTTCTCACTCTTGGGTAAGAAGTGGCTGACCTCAGTTTAGACTCTCTCAAATCATACAGCTAGAAGGATAGCAGAGAAAGCCCCTTTCTCTCTAAAAGCCGAAGAGGGAAGTCTTGGTTATTCTTGTAACACCTCCAAGCAGAGAAATGCCAGGAACCACCATTCCTAGCAGCTCAGTTGATAGCTGAGCCAGACCACCCTGGAATGCCTGTGGTGGGGCATGAGAAGTTCCACCCCTGTGGGACGTTTACCCAGCTGGCTGCCAGAGTCTGTGACAGCTCTTAGTCGTCTCAGAGCCAGCCCCTGAAGAGAGGGCTCCCTTGGCCTCAGTGCCCTGAGATCCTCTAGAAGCCATGCCATGCAGCTGAGTGGCCCATTCTTGGCCCATTCCAGAATATTTTGAAACCAAGTGTGTTGCAATGCCTGCTGCTGGGCGCTGGGGTAGAGGTGCCAGGAAGAAATACAGTGGCAAAAGAAGCCTTTTACTGGAAGCCCTCTGCAGAAACTCCAGAAATTATTTCTAGTAACATTTAACCCCCAAAGTCAAGACATATTGATTATCCTTTGTTCCACAATGGCTTTCAAATTAAGACCAGGAGCTCGTTGCCCATACAGCTCTGCTGAGTCACCTAGAGGAACAACACAGAGCAATCCACTTCCTAGAGGAAGACCACAACGAAGGAGAGGTAATACCCATAAATGTTGCATGAGATGAAATCTTCGCAGAATCAGAAGGAGAAGCTTGATGAGGGAGGCATCATGAACAGCCAAGGCCAGCAGGCACAAGAGGCAGGGTGGCCCCCCCATTGTCCATCCCTGATACATGAGGTGCAGTGTCTTTTCAGGACAGCACAGGCTGTGCCTGATACACTGTCGTGGACCAGACTAAAGCATGTTCCGGGCATGAAGAGCTCTTTGCAGTTTAGGGTAGGGCTGTGCTGTATAAGCCAAAGAGAATATTGTGTATGGAAGTACATTCTGCTTCTTTTGGGTTTTTGCCGCGTCTCCATGTTTGCACAGAGCTGTGGTGGTGTTTTGGGTTTGTGTGGCGGGGTTTTGGTAACTGAGGAGGGGGCTACAGGGATGGCTTCTGTGAGAAGCTGCTAGAAACTTCCCCAGCTCCAAGTGGGACCCACCTCTGGCCAAGGCCAAACCCATCAGCAACAGTGGTCACGCCTCTGGGATAGCAGACTTAAGAGGGGAAACCTGCAGTAGGGAGGGGAGTGGAATGTGAGAGAAACACCTATGCAGACACTGAGGTCAGTGAGGAAGGAGGAGGAGGTGGGCTGGAGCAGGGGATGCCCCTGCAGCCCCTGGTGAGATGGCAGGCTGTCCCCCTGTAGCCCATGGAGGTGAATGGTGGAGCAGATGCCCACCTGTAGCCAGAGGAGGACCCCACGCCGGAGCAGGTGGGTGCCCCCCAAGATGGCCGTGACTCCATGGGGAAGCCTGTGCTGGAGCAGTCAGTGCCTGAAGGACTGGAGGTGGTGGAAAGGACCCACGCTGGAGCAGTTTGTGAAGAACTGCAGCATGTGGGGAGGACCCACATTGGAGAAGTTCATGGAGAACTGGAGCAGGGGAAGAGTGAGGAGTCCTCCCCCTGAGGAGGAAGTAGTGGCAGAGACAAGGTGTGTGAGGGACTGACCCCAACCCCCATTCCCTCTGCCACTGGTGGCGAGGAGGTAGAGGAAATCAGGAGTGGAGTTGAGCTGGGAAGCAGGGAGGGGTGGGGGCAAGGTGTTTTAAGATTTGGTTTTACTTCTCATTATCCTTGTTTTGATTTGATTGGTAGTAAATAATGATTTTGTTTCTTCCCCAAGTTGAGTCTATTTTTTGCCCACGACCATAATTGGTGAGTGATCCCTCCCTGTCCTTGTCTCGACCACGAGCTTTTGGTTCTGTTTTCTCCTCCCATACCACCAGGAGGGAGGAGGGAGTGAGCAGCCTTGTGATTTGTTGCCAGCTGGACTTAAACCATGACAGGTGGGTAGAACCAGCATCTGTTTAGAAATGGTGTGGCTGGGGACAGTGATTAATGAGGAAGGAAGACAAGGCCGGACAGATACTAACAAGATAAATGGTGTCTGGTGCACACATGCATGCAAGTTTGGCCATCCAGAAGCAGAGTGACTGGCCAGAGTTGTCTTTGTTTCTGACATAGCTGACTTCCTAGCAGATTTGGACCACTTGGTAATGCTGGCATTGCTATTTGTCTAGCAGGTTCAGAGCAGGGCCAGTGGCTGTGACTGAACTCAGGACTGGTGTTTACTTTCTACATATGATGAGCTGTTTAAACTCATGAAGTCAGTGGAGATCTAGTCAGTACAGGGAATGCGCTCTAAAGAGCAATCCAGCAGACCAGCCATGGCACGTGAAACTCGGTTGCCCAAAAAGAGACATCCAAGACAGCCACATGAGGCTGGCAGGTAGGACACAAGACCTACACAAGATCATCCTTTCTGGAGAGACACCTGGAGACCACCAGACAGCACCAGCACTTTTATTAAGTGATGAATCCCAGCTGGTGCAACTACTTTAGGATGAATGGATCACTCTGTTAAGTGCCGGTGAGTGTCCTGACAAGATTTCCTTTGGCCACAGTGAAAACTTAGGCAAACTAGAGCACATGTAGGCACCTACTTGTGGACACCTAAATGCGTCTTGGCTTTGAACGGAATCCCAGGCAGGCTGTCAGTACAGGCCAGTGGAGGGGGGAAGCACAGCCAAAGGGCATGTGAAAAGGAGGAGAGGAAGCACAACTCCAGATTTTGCTAGCGCAGCTCATGCCATTAGGGATTCCCCCAGAGTGGGGTAGGCAGTGCACACCACAGTCATCCAAGGGAATGAGAAGATACCACACAGCTGTTCTAATTCAAGTTACGTATGGGAGCACATGGGTAGTGGAGCATAGCCATCACAGAAGAAAACACAGGTTCATTCACTTCCCAGCCATCTGAGGAAACAGACTGAATGAGTTCAGATTCCATCCTGCGGACTTTGGGTACCCAGGAAACGGGGGCATGACATCATCTGGCGGAAAGGAGAGAGCAACTTGTACAGCCTCTGTAATGCTGTAAGAAACTGTCACTTTTCTACACAGTGGGGAAGCTTCCTTTTTTAAGAAAAAACATCAACCGGTCAGTCACCACTTCCAATGTGCAATTGTCCAAAAGTTGCAAGAAAACGTATGGAAGTTACAGCACTTCAAAAGCTAACTGAAAAATTTCTTTCTCCAGATAATTTCGTCATTTAATAGTGGTAGATGTGGACCCACACGGTAGATGCACGACTTAAAGGAGCAGGTGGGGACACCAGTCAGTTTGATTTACTGAAGTGGCGATCACCCCCCGCCGTACCCCTAAAGAGCTGTTTATTTAAGGCATAGGCGGGTTTTCCCCTCAGCGTGCATATGCCAAACTGCAACGAAAAGCTTAGCATTTAACCACAGAAGGAAAATTTTGAAAGCGGTTCATGAATCTACGCTAAAACCACTAGAGCTATAATTAAACCAACTCTTAAAGTGGTGTAACTCTTTTTAGGGCTGAAATAGCACGCTTTATTTTAAGCATTGTTGGAGAAAGAGGAGGAGAGAGGTTGAGTGGAATCCTTAAAACAAACATTTTCATGTGAAGGTTTGGAAACTCCTTTCAGCGTACTAAACTTCTTCCTGTAAGCATTGGAGTTTGTCCTTTCGCCGCTGGCTCAATTTTCCTCTCGTCTGACCTCCTGCAGCCGCCTGAAGGCCCGTCTGCAGCCCGGCAGCAGCCGTGCTGTGGTGAAGGACAGGGCGGGCTGGGACGTTCGCGGGCGCAGGACAGCGCCTGGGACTGAGAGAGCCCTGAGGACACGCGGGCAGCGGTGTCGGCCGCCCGCCGCACCGAGGGGCGGCGAGGGACGTGCGCGGCAGCCCCGGGCGGCCGCACACGCCCAGGAGACGCGGAGCACCTGCGGCTTCCGCGCCCGACGGGCCAGCGAGGGCTTTTGCTGCGGGTGGCGGCCAGAGGCTCCCCGGGGCAGCGCGCGGGCTGCGCGGGTTCCCCGGCGGCTCGCGCGCTCCCTGCGCCGCCGCGGTCCCTCCTCCCTTGCCGCAGCCGTCCCCCCCCCACCCTTCCCGGTCCCGCGGAGCCCCCGCGGCATGGCGGGGCGGGCGGGCGCGCTGTGGCTGTGCGCGGCGGCGGTGCTGCTGGGCGCGGCGGCGGAGCTGCGGCTGACCCTGCTGCACACCAACGACGTGCACGGGCGGG
>JAVKLA010000014.1:10769682-10803243 GCA_034782735.1 Sagittarius serpentarius
GGGCGGGGGGGGGGGGGGGGCGCGCGGCGCGGTGGGGGGCTTCCCCCCCCACCCCCCGCCTTGGGTGCCCAGTCTATTCCTCCCTTTGCTCTCCTGCTGCTGTTCTTGGCATCGCCGCCTTTTGAGGGTGCAGCGTTGCATCAGAGAAGGCTGTAGGTCACGCTAAAATCGTGATCGAAGGCACTGGGCGGGTAAGCAAGGAGAAGAGAAGCAACGTGATCGGTGACAGGCACCCGGCCGAATAAAGTCGTGAGCTGGCAGCCCCACGGGCAACCAGGAACCGGGAGCTGATGCCAAGGCTACACAGAGGAAAAGACAGTGGAAGAGCTCCCCTTGGGAGAGGCAGGGGCTTGAGGCGGGCAGGGGCTGGACGGGCTCTGTTGGCGAGGGGTTGGCAGAGGCATGGAAGCGAGCCCAGCAAAAGCCGGTAGAAGAGCCTGGCCTGCAGCAGAGAGATTAACCTTGGCTGAGGCTTGCAGCCTGCCCTGCTGGCTTCGGCCCTGCAGGAAGGGATAGGTGACACGTGTTGGCAGTGCTGTTTTGAAGGGTGAGGATTTTTAGTTTTCATTATTCTCACCCTGGTTGTGTCCAGTCCCACCAGAGCTGTGGTCATGATGGGCTGTGTGCGAGTGGCCCAGGGACTGTCACAGCATTATCTGTGAGGGAACTCTCTGAGACGGTGCCAGTCCCGTACCTTTACTCTTGTCTCTTTTGATCATCTGAGTGCTGAGAGGAAAGTAGAAGAATTTGAGACTTAGATTAGTTGCTCCATGTGCTTAAGTCTTTTGTCTCAGGGCAATAGCCTGTTAATATATAAAGAATTATCGTGGCTTATTTTGCTTGCATACAACCCCAGAAAGGAGGAGAGAGATTAAAGTTACGTTTGAGAGTGACCGCATATTTATTTTATCCCAGTTGACAACTTGAGGGGAAAGTCTTTCGTGCCTATTATATCCTCTGTCTTCATCTTTTTAGCCTTCTCTGGAAAGGACTGCACTTTCCTTTCTCAGGTAAAAATGGCTTCACCTGTTTCTTCCCTCTGCTTTAGATCTGCTACAGAAGGGAAAGGAATGCCCCAGTGCACTCTCATAGGCTAAACCTAGGACAGACAGGTCTGTGAAGGATACTTCTCCCTGTTCATGCGGCCTAATGAATGATTTCCTAATCACAAAACTAACATTAACAGGGTTTCTCCTCCTGATGGTGATGGGGAGGAGTATGTGCGTTCAGGACTCCTCGTCACTGAGAGCGGGGGAGCACTTTGGGGTTCTGCAGTGCAGAAATAGCTCAAGGTGGTTTTTCCTACCTTTCTCCCCAAAGGTTGCTGCTGGCTGTCATTTCTCCGCCTTGTGTTTGCTGGTTTGACTGGTTCGTGGGCAGGCTGGGAGCTTGATCATATCACCAGAAGAAATTCTTTCAGACAAAATCATCAGTGTTGAAATAGTGCTCAGTTTTAGAAACATGTTATGCTGACAGATCCCGTGAGCTTTTTCATCAGAATAAGATTAAAAAATAATTCCACACCATACTGGATAGCCAGAGGCTTGTGTTGGATGCTAATGCCTTAGGTGAAGTAGTCAACCACTTGCTCTCTGTGGAGCTGCTGCATATTACAGTTTGAATATTGTCAGTGGATAGAAGGGGATAGGATAGACTGAGAAGCTGTGGAGACTTCAGCAGTTTTCTCTGCTACCAGAAAGCCTGAGGACCGATGCTGAATGTTGGGCAGTGCTGCAGCATCCTTTTCAGTTCTTCTGTCCGTGGACCATGCGGGGGCGGGGGGGGGGGGCCGGGGGGGGTGTGCACAGGGAGCAAGGTAAGAGCCACACTGCAGAAGGGTGAGCTAGTGTTTCTTTAAGCAAAATTTGGGAAGTCGCATCCCTCACAGAAGAGGTGGGGATTACTGAAATGGTTAAAAGTGAGTTACAGGAGTAGGATTACAAACAGGATGAAGGCGAGAACATGAGTCATAGAAGTTGTTAGCAGATGGGGGCAGAAGCCATAGGAGGATTTAGGGCAGCCTGGCAGCGTTAGAGGTTTGGCCCACGAATGGGACAAATTTCTTTTTTCCTTTTTTAGGTTTGTTCTTTTCTCATTTATGCCTGTTATCACCTGAAGCCTATTTTCTCCTGTTTAGCTAGGTATCACCTTCCAAATTTTCTTGACACTAGCCTTGCTTTTTGGTGTAATTAATGCCAAAATCCAAATTAAGTACCACAAAGGCAGTAACTGGAGGGGTGATAGAAGTCTTCTAGTTTTACTTCTAAGTTGCATCCTTCTTTTAATTTGTATCCTAACTTTGAAATATTTTTAGCCTGGTTTCTTGTGAAAAGGAGGATTATATGATCACATGCTGTGTGCCTGAATATTTCTGTTTATTCCCCCTTGTGACTTACACTTATGTTAGCCAATGGATTCAGATTTGGTGAAGGGATATTGCACAGGTACAGAGTCCTAGAAAGAAGCTCTGGGCATAAGGGTGGTTAGGTAGAGTACAGGAGCCCAAAACAGTCCACATCCTCCTCCCCAGAGGAGGAGCTGCATCAAAAATTTATTAGCTATTATTAGCCACCAGTGATTTCTCATGAACAAGAGACTTTATAACCACCCACACCATGGGAGAAGTTTTGATCAAAGCTTGTAACTTAATGGACATCAAATGATCCAAATGCAAGATACAAAGCCAACAGAAACAATGTTTTGTCAGTGATTGGCTGGGTTCCCTCCCCCCACCCCCAACAAGCTAATGGTAGTTAACATCCAATTCAAATTCTTATTTACTTGCAGCCTTTGGGGGGGTTAATTGCATATTTAGGAGGAATAGAAGGCATATGCATCAGCCAAAAGGAAATAGCTTGTTACCATTCTGAGATGCTCTACTAGTCTGTGGACATCTTTTCAGATCATCAGTCAGCATCAAAATGAGTTTCCTTAGAGCGTTGTTCTTTTCTATTATTTTTTATTTTTTACAGCAAATTAGACTGCAGTTAGGATATAGTTAGAAATGCAATATAGTTGGAGTGCATTGTGTTTTCCCAAGTCAGGATTTTCTTAAAGATGGTTCTCAGTTCTTTTGGAAAAGCGCTGCAGCAGCATGCAAACAATTTGGCTTCTTTCCTGTGGTGTGAGTAGTGTTCTCACTGGTGTCAGCAGGAGCAGTTGGTTGCCAGTGCAAGTTACTGCCAATACCCTGATTTTTCCACAGGGCCATTGACTACCTGCCTGTGGGGATCAGAGGAGTTGGGAGTCTTTATCTCACCCAAAAGGAAGACACTGCCACTCGGTTGACTGAAATACTGAGCTGCCATGCCTGTAGTGGTTTCAGGGTCCTGCTTGGGTTGGAATGTGATCAGGGTTAATATAATCTGTTTGGGGAACAAAAGTTGGAACAAACACATAGGGGTTGTTTATCTAAGTAGAGTGGAGAGGTATATATGTAAGTCTTTTTAGATGATGAATGTGGCTTTCCTAACTTAATCTTCAGAATGAAATTATGAGCACACTTTTGTCTGGAAGAGCTGGCCTATTGGCTTTAGCACCCCTTTCATGCTTTGCTCCAGTTGCCACCTGAAAAGTTGTACGAAGTTACCATGTACCAAGTTACATTATTACCACGTTTCTATAGATATATCTTTCCCTTTGCTAACGCCTAAATACACTACAAGGTTCTTGCATGTATTGTGCTTCTGCAAAGTTGCCGTCTATGGAGGTTTTGCTGGCTATCGCCAAACTTGCAGGCACAGGCATGTGGCAACTTAGGCTGAGCATGAAAAAGGGATGGGTAGGAGAAACTTCCACGGTCCTTTAAGGTAAGTCCATTTTTGTCTACTTAACCAACTTAGAACAACTAAATATTCTCATCTTGTTGCTATTACCTTGCTAATAAATAAATTGGACTGCTCGTTTTGTGTGATAGTCTTAGCACTTCACAGTGTTATGCACACACCTGCATGTGTGCACACACACCTGCTACGGACTGTCTATGGAGATTCTCCCTAGCTGATAAATGTTAGAGCTTCCACTAGGTAATGATATTGATGATGACTAGAAAATGATATTTTCTTGTTACATGTTAAAGCACACAAGAACTCTAACTAAATGTGAATTAAATATGTTTGAAGAGACTGTAGTCCAAGCACAAGCTCTTAATATGCATATTTTGTTTAAAGGTAACAAACATTGTCATTGTCATTTAATTTATTCTTCAGTATTTTTTTAAACAGTGTATTTTCCGTACACAAAATACATGTTTTCCTTTGTGGTTATTGTTAATCCTCTTTGTTGCAGTTACAGGATGGAAAACCAGTGGGTTTTAATCTGGTATATGATTACAAACACTTAATTAGATAGGTTTTAGATTTTGATTTTCACATCTGTATTGATGTAAGAGAGTCTGAAAAGCAGAAACAAAAACCTAAAAAACCCTAACATTTCTGTGTTCGTGAGAAACAGGAATGTGCTAGTTTAGACAAGGTAGGGATTTCTTCCCTGGAACATAGACTTTGTTCTCTCAAACATACCTTGTATATCTTTTATGAGAGTATTTAGACTGAATATTGGAGGTAGGGTCTTATATTTTCTTCTTGCTTCTTGTAGGCTTTGGGGAACCATGAGTTTGATGAAGGTGTGAGTGGATTATTGGATCCTCTTCTTAAAAATGCTAATTTTACAATCCTGAGTGCAAACATTAAAGGAAAAACCCCATTAGCAAATGAAATGATGAAATATGTTAATCCTTTTAAAATAGTACATTTTGACTCAGAACCAGTAGGAATTGTTGGCTACACTACAAAGGAAACTTCTTTTCTTTCACAGCCAGGTATGTTTTCTTTAGTATGTAAGTTTATATCCTTTGTTCCTATTCCTTGCCCACTTGTTTGAATCCCAAGATGAGTGTTTTCAGCTGAAAAATGAGAAGTTTGTTATTTTATCAGTATTTACTTGTATTATTCAACTTTCTAACTGCCTGATTTTTAAGCCAGAGAAGGCTTGTTAGCATTAAAAGCCATTTTCATACAGACTTGAATTATTTAGTATCACTGAATTACCTAAGAATATAAGAAGGTCAGTGAGATTGCAGGAGAGCTGGGGTTGGGGGTACGGGGGCGGGCTTTTGGGTTTTTATTGTTGTTTGGGTTTTCAAAATGTATATTCTTTTATATTTTATTGATATTTATCCATTTAAACAAATGTTAAAACAATACAGCTTTTCTCTAGAGTGAAATGTGTTCAAACCAAGACATTTCTTTGTGTTGAAATTTTGCTCTTGGATGCCTCTGTGCTCAAGCCCTAGTAAAAGCAAGGAGAGCTTCATATGTGTTTTTGAAGCAGAAGTTGCCCAAGATGTTTTTAGCCTCTCAAATATTTCCAGAAAATAGACTACAGAAGGAACACCCATTCAGCTTTTACCACAATTGCTTCATTCATGAGTAAAATTAGAATTGATGAGGAAAGAGAATTCTCAATTTCTGACTGTTTTTTCCAACGTTTAAGAGGTTTTGGTTTGTTGAGGTTTTGGTTGGGATTTTTTTTGAGTAAAATAAAATGGTCCGCTGGAATGAGAAACACATTTATATCAGCTATAAGAGATCTGAATCACTGCCTGCTCAAAGCTCAGCCCCCCTCTGACAAAATCAGACTTTCTTTCCTGGTGTTTGCAGTAGGGATGCCCTAAGCGCTGGTTTAAAACATTTTCCATGTTGAAAAAGGACTTCATATTGTTACTTCTCTTTCCATTGCTTAGTAATAAAGAAGTAATGCATAGCTTTCTTGAGAACAGGAATATTCAATACTTTGAGAAAGTATTAGAATATAAAACTGTTCTTTCTGTGCTTTTATTTCCTATGCTTATGTTTAAACTATCAGGAAGTAGACGTCTGAGGTCAGAATAGACTTTCTGTATCTTACTTCTGTTTTACAGTGATGTGTTTTTTGGACTCCTTTCTTTTTCTCCCCCAACGAAAAGTAAATTGATCTGTATTTTGTGTAGGCAGTAGAATTTCACCTGTGCTTGAGGGCATGAGGGTAGGTAACATCTGACATCATGCTGAGTTTGAAAAATGGACAGATGGCCAATATTGTTCTTCATTAAGGATTAATAAAATAGAGCTCAGCTCTTCTTCCGAACAACTGTGTTGGTGCAGTGAGGTCATCAAATTAACTTTCTTGCAAATAAATATACTAGAGGAAAATCCAGGTAGTGTTGGAATGATTCTGTGAAGCATTTAAATACATTTCCAGTAACATCTAGACATCATGTTGAATACCTCAGTATGCTGAGACATTATAACAGTGACCATAACTAGAAAAAATAGTGTTAAAAGGGAAGGCTTGTTAGGTTCATAGATGGAGCTGAAGCAGCCCTAAGCTAAGTATATTGCACAGTGTAACTGAACAACAAGCAGGGCAAATTCTAACAGCAACATCTATAGTGATCAGAGTTTTTATAATTTTCCGCTTTGCCTTCTCAGTGTGTGGAGGAACATTTGAAAGCTTTGAAAATGTGAATTCAGGATATGTTAATATAACTCAGTAACTATATATCACCTGTGACCTAGCAATCCTTCAGACTGATAAAATCATGGCAGAGGTGGGTTGGTGGCAAAATAATTATCAACTTAATTCCTTAATTCAACAAATAAGATACGTTGTGAATTTTAAATTCAGCACCTTGCTTATCTCTACACACTTCTTCCAGATGATTCGATTTTCTTAGACTGCAGCAATTGCTTTGCCATGCTGTACCTCTCAGGGCATTCTCAAGGCAAATAGGAAGCTTGAAAATGCTGAAACGTGAATTCCTACAGCACTACTTTCCGTGGAAATCTTTTGTGAGTTGATTTCTTCTATTGTTAAATCTCAATAACTTCCACACAATTATGAAATTACAACTTGTACTTTTCATAGTCTGTGTAAAACAGTTATCAACATACTTGAACAGAGTATAAAGCCCTTAAATATCAGTGTTTTCATTGTGAAGGAACAATTAATCTCTGCTGAAGGTACTTGTTAATGTTACTGCTTGGAAACCATAGGCATAGGGAACTCTTAGTACAATTTATAAATTACAGCTGCCAATTGGCAGTTTTTCTAAAATTCTCGTCCATTTTGCTCTATACAGCTATCCCAGCTGAATGCCCAGCCAGTTTTTCCACATCCTGCAAGAGTTGTTCATAACTTGGCACATAGACAGAGTTTTCTATGTATTTGCTTTGCACTGATAATCCCAAGGCCATTTTTCTAGTATTTGGTAGTACCAGCTCACTTGGTTTAGTTCTGCAATGATGCTGTAAACCCCACAAAATAGTTAATGTCTTTATCCATCCTGAGAGATGCTACATACACATTCGGTGCTATGAAATAATATTTCTCATCTTGTCCACTGTCTTCTTGTATAAGGTGGAAACCCAAAGCTGCTTGCTCTGTAACCGTACAGGAAGCAAAATATTTACTAAAACTATCAATCTGGCAGTTTTCTAAAACGGAATTTTAAATTCCATTTACTCCAGTTTATTCTGGCTAGCTTGCATAATATTTTTAACATGCAGCCCGTTCTTTTTCCTTGTTCATTTATAGCATAGTTTGGATGTTTTATGTGAAACTCTACCCCATCTAAAAAGAGAAGAGGATGTCACATCAGTTTAATGCCTTGAAAGAGAAGTGAAATACTGACACAAGCAATAACTAACTTTTAAATAAGCACTTTATTTCAATTCAGATTGTTTTGAAAAACGTGCAGTTGAGTGCTAAGCAGTATATTGATTTTTGCCTGGTTTCTTAGAGAAATGAGCGCTGTGTAATTGCTCTTACAGTCCCCTGCTGTATAACTTTCGAGCCTGCTGGCCCATTTCAGCTCAATTAGATCAAGTGCTGAGATGACTAGGATATGAAGCTGTGTGAGATGCCATGGCTAGGTGACAGAGAGGGGGTGCAAGAAGCCCCTGCAGCCCCCAGGCAGGAATCCCTTTCTGAAGGTGAGGTGGGCAGCAGGCAGTCACTGGGTGGGTGAGTTGGCAGTGCCGCTGCCTGCCCCAGCACCGGCGGCTGCCTGTGCCCTGCTGTTACAGTCCTGGGAGAGAGATGGATTTACTGGCATGGGACAGGCTGTGTTGTTTCCCCTTATTATGAAAGTAGGTTGGTTTGTTTTAATATGGGTTGAAGATTAATAATAATATGTCTTCAGAGTATGGTGCATTGTAGGCTGCAGTGGCGTAGAGGGGTAACAGAGCTGGTGCTGATGGGAAGAGCTTCGTTATCATGGGCCACCTGGCTGCATGCCATGGATGAAGTTAGCCTGCAGGCAACTGCATGCTAGCTCAGGTAGTCAGTGGCTCGCTCTTGCTCTTCGTTTAGAGAGCTCAGCGTGGTCCCCACACCGTGGTGTGCATGGCCATTGTAGCTGGTCCGTGGGTAGCGAGATGAGCATGTGAAGGGCCTACACTCAAGGAGCATTTCTCAGACTTGCCCTTTTGCCGGTAGCTCTGCATCAGGCCCAGCTTCTGTCAAGCATAAGGATGTACAAAGAGGGGCTGAAGCTGGTGGCTTCCTTCAGCCTGGAGAAGGAAGGCTAAGGGGGATCTAAGTACAGTCTTCCACTGTCTTAAGGGGGTTTAAAGAGAAGACGGGGACAGACTCTTCCCAGAGGGGCACAGAGAAAGGACAAGAAACAATGGGCTCAAGTAGTACCACAGGAAATTATGGTGGGATGTAAGGAAAAAATTTGTCACGGTAAGAGCAGTTAAGCCATGAAACAGGTTGCCCAGAGAGGCTGTGGAATTTCAGCTCGCTCAGACAAGACCCTGAGCATCCTCATCTGGCTTTGAGTTCCTGCTTTGAGCGGGTTCTGGACTAGATGGCTGCTGGAGGTCCCTTCCAACCTCAATTAACTTATGACTCTTTGATTCTAAGAAGAGGTCCACAGGAAGAAAATGTGGGGATGCACTGCACAATTCACTCTGCAATGTGCAGTACAGAGATTCCCTCTGGCAGTAACAGAACTATTCAATGGGTGTGGTGGTGAACCAATTTATGTAACCCTCTTTTATCTCTTCCATTGTAGCAGCTTCCTCTTCATTTCCTGAGACATGTTGCACTGGATTGCGAATTCGTTTCACTCCTCCCTTTGTTATGAAATAATGTAAATCTTTTGACTTTAAAGGCATATTTCAAAATGGTTTGATCAAAAAACTCTACAGGAAGGAAAGGAATTAGGTAGAGGGGGAATTGGTAGAAATGTTCTTCAGTTGTCTTCACCGGAAAGTTTAGGATTACAGTTTGTTGACTCTGTTCTTAAACTCTATTCTTAAAACTTTGTGAAAGAAATTAGCCTCTTACATAGGGAGTCCTTTTGCATAACCCAAAACACTGTGTTTGCCATGTTTCAATAATTTCAGAAGGCACAGAAAACTTGCAGAAGGATTGTGAGTTGCCCAACATTGTGGTCTGAAAAAGGTTTCTCCTTTCTAGACTTTCTGCTCTTTATGTTCTCGTTTCAGGATGGTAGCTCAGTTGTGTGCTGTGCTGTATTGGTATTACTGAGAGTGGTTCACATTAGGTGAGATGATTTGTGTGAAAAGGCAATTCTGAGTTTAGTACAGGACTTTGAAGTAGCTGTTATTTAAAGCCTGGGGGGTGGGGAGGGGGAAAGAACGAGATGAGTGTGGAGTAAAAAGAGAGAGATTTAACTCGGGAGAAGATAGAAGATCTCAAAGAAATGAAATTTGGGGAGGAAAAAAGCTTTATAGTACAATGCAAGTGTTTATACTCAAACACTTACTGACATATTTAGTTTCCTTTCTCTACTTAAAAGCCATTCAATTTTTGATCCCACAGTTGGTGTCACGGGGATTTTTTTTATGGAGTTACAGGCAAGTACATACAGCTCGGTGCAGGAATGTTGTATTAGTCTAAGCACACAGGTGCTCCTGATACTGGA
The DNA here is from genome assembly GCA_034782735.1 of Sagittarius serpentarius. NCBI lineage: Eukaryota > Metazoa > Chordata > Aves > Accipitriformes > Sagittariidae > Sagittarius > Sagittarius serpentarius. The sequence continues at coordinate 10,779,617 of JAVKLA010000014.1, forward strand.
GAACATCAGATCAGGAGTTTGAACCAACTAAGGGCGTTTGAAAGCCACTGACATTCAAAGTTCTGTTAGTTATACAAAATAGTATCCGATATCAACTACTGTTTGGGGTTTTTTTTAAACTAGTAATTAAGGTACTTTGTAAATACATTCATGTTTGGTTTTTTTGTTTGTTTGTTTGTTTTTTAAGGGGATGATATAATCTTTGAAGATGAAATTGAAGCACTGCAAATACAAGTCAATGAACTCACTGCTATGGGAGTGAACAAAATAATTGCACTAGGACATTCTGGTTTTACTGTGGACAAAAATATTGCCCAAAAAGTGAGGGGAGTGGATGTTGTAATTGGAGGACATACAAACACATTTCTCTATACAGGTATTTCACTTCTTACGAAAATGTTGCTTTTAAATCAAAGCTGAAACTGTTTCTCTTTAAGGTTGGAGAACTTTCATAAATATGGTTCACTTCTGGCTGTACTGGGCCAGATTCATAGCTGGTACGTATCCATAAATTCCATGGAAGAAATTAATTTAAAACAGCCTGTGAGCAAGAAGTACCCTAACTCACTGAAAGGTTCCTTAATGCTGTGGATGTTCAAGGTGACATATACAAAGCAGGACAGAGGAACAAAGGTAGTAATACCGGTAAATTACTGCCAAATATATTATACGTATTTCAAGCTCACACATATAAAGGAGTAAAGATGTTTATATTTAAACTTGTATATGACTTAACCAAAAAAATCATACAAGACTTCAAAAGTGATATAGATGTCAATTTCCCGTAGAATCTGATTGTGTATTTGTAGGTCTCCATTAGCCCTGCCATTAAAAAACTCTTCCCAAGTTTCCTCTTTTTCAGTCCCTCTTTTAATCTCTGGCTTTGTTCTTCTTTTCCCTAGAGGGAGACATCATTCCAGAGATAGACATTGTTGATCTGACTTCTTCCTCAGCAATGCTACTTTAGGCAAAACCTGCCATCAGCAGCTCCTCCATTGCTGCTGCCTTCCCTGTGCCAGTGTGTAAGGACACAAGTTTTTTTAAACCATCAAAGATAGCTCACTAAATTTAGCAGAAACTTCATTAACTGGTAAAGACTACAACAGGAACTTTCTGTAATTTTCAGCAAAATTTCCCTTGTGCCCTAGTCACAGGGATAGCACCATGTACCCTAGGAACTTAACCACTTAAAGGTTTTGCACTGTCCGTTTCATCCTCTCCCCTCCCTACTCAATCTCCTCTCAGTTTCTTATTTCTTTTTTGTGTCATCTGGGCTCTCACCTTTTGCTATCCCACTTGTTAAAGGGAAACAGTTGCATGCTACAGTTAATACATCAGACAGTTCGGAATGTCTCTTGCGTTTGGCCTCAGGGAATAACTTTGACCATTAAGCTGGAGCCACAAAACATTAATACACCTAGCTACAAGTCAGAGGCTGCAAACACTTAGCATAGGGGTGTAGCAGAGAAGTGGCTGAACTGGAACAGAGGTTACGACCATCCATCCCAACGTCTTGTCTCCAAGAGTGATCGAGGGGGAACAGTGAGGGAAGTGGACCAGCCTGTGGAGATGCTGTACTCAAATCTGTCCCCATCTCCCACCAGCTTGCAGCTCAGGGACTTCCCAAGCCAGCAGTGGTGTCTTCGTATTTACAAGCTCCCGCTGGGACTTCTCTTCCCTGAGCTTGCCCCATCTCCCTTTGCCTTCAGCCTTCATGACAGCTGGTGGCAGGGCATTCCACTGCTGACCTGCACATCCTGCAGAGACCTTGGTCTTTTGTTTGTGGGCACCCTGCTGCCCACAGGTGGCATTTTTTAGCAGTTTTATTGAATTGTTTTTGAGACGGGAAAACCAAGGATGCACACAGTATTCAAAGTATGCATTTATTGTGCATTTACACAGTGGAATCCAGATTCTTTTGCACAGTCTTCTTAGTCAATGCCTGTAGAGAGTTTGTGCCTCGAAGTGGTAGCCATAGTAGCCAAAATGCGGTTTTGGGTGTGCTCCAAAGAGGTGCTACTGTTCACACTTTGGAATCGTGATCTGAAGTGCTCCAGGAGTTGGGATATCTGAGTTCATATCCTGTCTAGATCTGCAGGAGTTCACATGCACATCTCTTGTCATCCCAGAGAGTACCCCACTGTCAGACTAGACTAGGTCAAGCTGTTCCATCTCTCCCCATTTGAAGCTGTTCAAGGCCATAGAGAGCACATAGGATGGCACTCTGCAGCTTCCAGGTTAAAGACCTCAGCTGGGAGTGTGTTCTGGTCCCTTTTCCAAGGGCTATACTGTTTTGATAAAAGAAGTCTGTCTTTTTTACTAACACTGGAGAGGTGAAAATAAAAAATAAGAAGAAATATCTAGAGGAGATACACCAAAAAATATGTATCCACTTATTTAGTCAAAATACGTTTTTTGGCAGAATGTGGTCTGAGTAATTTTTATTCCAAGCGCTGAGAAGCACTTGCTAATCTGTACAGCAGCACCATGAGTGCATTTGTGAACCATTCCCTTCTGAGTCAAAGCTGTCAGCCAACATTCACAATGAAATAGCCACATCTGTAGAGATGATTTGACTGCAGAGTAAAACATCTAATTTTAAGTGTCTCTGTGCATATGTCTATGTGTCTATTAAGCCTATAAGCTCTCATTTAAGTCAAGAGGTGTAATCAAAAAATGGCAGCAGAATTTGGGAGAATGTTTCAGCTCAGTCTAAGTGGAAACATACTAGCTGGTCAGCTGAATCTCTGGCTGTCAGGGGAATTGAGAGACATACTGCCCACGCAGACACCTCCATAGAGATATCTTAATATAAGGGCCTAATCTTGGACTAGTCCAACCTGTCTGTCTCTAACACATTTGCAAATCTCTGGTTTCTCCACAGATTATGTGGCAAATGTTGTCTTGACTTGTTCAGTTGTGCTTTGGGTTTGTAGAACTGATCCAAACAGTAATGGTAGTTTTAGGCTAGACGATTTTAATTTCTGGTTTTCATTAGAAAGAATGTTCTGAGAAACGTAGTGTATTGGCTAAAACAAGGTAAGAAAATAGGAAGGCATTACAGGTTCTTCAGTTACTGAGTAGGAATTTCTGCATTTGTAATGAAACAGCATCTCGCACTTTGACTGAGATGTGTGCATGAATTCTAGTGCTATTTTCTTCGGGGATAAGATGCACTGAAAAGTCTTTTCATTTCAGAAGAAACACATCTGTCTTGCAACAGAATAATGTTGTAGTGGTAATTAATCCTGCAGAAGTACTAGTATCAGAAAGTATTTCTTTGAAAGCAAGAAAGGAATAAGGCTCTGGATAAGCACTTAACCATGCACAGCTGATGTAAACTAAAATGACCAGAAAGCATGACTTTCTCTTGCTAATGATCTGTTTATTCAAGGACTACACAAGGGCAAGAGATCAAAACCGATTCCCTTTTTGTTCCAAAAAATCCAAAGCTACTTTTGCATGCATAAACCCTGCGGTGTTCTCATTAGCTACAGGATTTCTTAAATTCTTCCCACAATAAATATCCAATAGTGAAGAGGCACCACCAAGAAACTAACTCTGTCAGCCATGCTGAAAGTAGAAAAAACTAGTTCTCTGGTAAATTTAGTTCAGGTTGTTGTTTGTTACAGCCATTCTCCCTGCAGAAGTGGAGGGATTAGAGATAAATATGAATCATAGTGGAGTTCTAAGAGGAACACTTGCCATGCTGCTTATCCCAGGATTTCATATTAGGTAAACAACTTTAAATGGAAGGAAACTAGTTGTTCTGTGAGCAGAGGAAGTGAAGAGTCTGCTTTCCCTCCAGGTGCATGTCCTCTGTGCCCGCTTCCCCATGCCCCTGCCCGGCCGGCACCCCAGCTCTCGCCGACGCATGGGTGGGAAATGCTGCCGGCTTTGGCGGGGCCGTGCAGTGGGACCTGCCGCGCAGCACGTGATGCCTCTCAGAGCTGCGTGACCTTGGTCTTTGCTGACGGTGAGGTAGAAATACTGACAAGAGTAACAGGGAGGAGCGATAGTACTCAGATAGTATTGTCAAGGAGACAGAAAGAAGGCTGGTATCCTTGAGATAAGAGCTGTGCTGTGTTCTTTTCTTTGCTGCTTTCCTCCCCTGCGTGGTTTCTAAATCCTGTGGTAGCCTATGCCGATTGAGCTGAGATCTCTTTTCTCTGTAAATGCCTTGCCAGATAGATTAAATGCCAGAGAGATTCAAGTATCTGTTTCCAAGTCCTACGTCTAATCACCCTTCAAACTTTGCAGGTTGGTAACAGCTTTAAATCCATGACTACATAACTCTAGTGCTAATGAAGTTTGCTTCTGCAGAGAGTTTGCAGCCTGTCTGAAATTTTGGAGGCTAAGTTTGGTATAGTAAAAAAAAAAAGAAATCAGTTGAGTGTATGCACAAATGCACAGAACTGCTTGTAGGTATTCTGATTGCATATTATCAATAAAAATATATTAGACTTTTTCGTATCAAGAAGTGCTAAGTATGTTTTACTAACAGTCTCGTTTTCTATCTGATGCATGATAATGTAGTGTAAAGGCTTAACAATGAACTTTTCAGCCAGAGGCTGGTATGTGTGCATTACTGAGAGGTTTAGATTGAAATAATTGGAATGAAAAGTTCTTTTGTTGCTATTGTGACATGATGTCATGGAGGAGTGTGCTGTCACAACTTAAAAAACACTGGCAGTTATTAGAGCTCATGTCCTGAAAACAACATTGTGTCTTAGGAAATAACATAACTGAACAATCAAATGGGTGCTTGTCATCCCACACATTCATTGTTGTTTCTGCTTAATACCCTATTTGTTTATTTTTAAGGCTGAGAAACATTTGAAATGTCATTCTAATAATTCTTTGAAGGTCACATGAGCTGAAGACCCACTTTATGTGCTTGTTTCATGCAGGCACCCCACCCTCTACTGAACAGCCAGCTGGCCCGTATCCATTCATGGTTGACTCAGATGATGGGAGGAAGGTCCCAGTTGTACAAGCTTATGCTTATGGAAAATATCTCGGTTACTTAAACGTTACATTTGACATGAAGGGAAATGTAGTTGAAGCAGTTGGAAACCCCATTCTCCTGGACAGCAGTGTTCCTGAAGGTATGTGGACTAGGCACTTGAATTTGCCTGCAGCACTCTACTACAATTCAAGTGTTACTATGTTAAATACACAGTACAATGTTGAAGAAGAATTGAGCTTTCTTCCTGCACTTGCAGTTCTCGTCTGTGCAGGGTTCAGGCTGTGTTACATTTGTACCCATTTGCCTCTGTTTCTCTTTCTGAACAGTGGCCTTTGAATATGCACAAATTTAGTGTATGTTTTTGTCCATTTAAAATTACTGCAAGTCTGCTTGTAGGAACTCAAGTGATACACTACCTTACCATTTAGCAAAGCTCATTTTAGCTAGCCTTGTAATTATAATTTAAAAGGTTATGAGGACTAACTTACACTGTTTTGCCAGAGGCTGCGTTCTTCAGAACGGAGTTTAGGGTAATATAGGAAAGTGGAAATGTTCCAGAAAAAAACTGGAGTACTCCGGCAATGAGCAAATATAATATACAAACCCCATGGCTTCCTGTTTTCGATGCTGAGTGTGTTCAGTGTTTCAGCTCGAGGCATTTAAAGAAGTGGGAGGAGGAGAGTCTCTCTGTTGCTATCTGTTTGTAGCTCTGTCCTAGCTCTGTTACCTGCTTTTTGTCAGCTCTGTAATTAGCTGCGGCTGGTTCTCTAGTCTTTGTTTCTTGCCCAGTGTTTGCTGCATGAAGCTCTGAGTTTTTATCAGACTTTCTAGGTTCTACCAGAGTATTTATAAAATAAATCCTTTAAAAATTATTTGTTCATAGATACTCTTATTTACTATGTTATTCTCAGTGATGTATATATGTAATGACATGATGTAAAGAGACTTTACATTCTCTCTCTGACGTCACTAGAAGTAAAAATTCACATACATAGGTGCTGTTGTTCTATAAATGTTGATGTTGCTGACAGTTATGTGGCAAATTGCTTCAAACTAATAGCTCACATAAAACAGTTGTGACATTATCTGTCTGTATATAGAAGTGTCTTTGTATCTGGTTTTTTTTTTCTGAAAGAATTAGATTTGCACCTGGCAGAGAGATGTACATAGAGAATTAATTTCTATAAAGGGTTTATTCCTTGACATTGATACTTGAGATAGTATTCCTTTTAGCACTACATTAAAGGGGAGGAAGCTATAAATAGAAAAAAAAATGTTAAATAAAGACCAAGCTCACTTGTATATTAAAAATTATGTCACCTGTTAAGGTAGGTGCTAGAAACCCCATTGGTCAGAGGTTAGAACAGGACTAGCAAAAATATTTTTAAGTGTTATAGAGGAGGTAATCTTGCTGTGGCACAGGAATAGCTTGTTCACTTGACTGTCCCATCTTGCCTGCTCCCTTTCCAGGCTTTGTTTGAAGTGAGTGTAGATGTTGTATTGCTTGAAGAGCCTTTAAGGAAAGTGTAACATTTTAGAATCATGAAGAGGAGGTTTTTTTCCTAAGCTTTGTATTCAGTTATGTGTCACTAATATGAGATACGTGCAATGCTTATTTTACACTTTTATACTACTTTATAGATGAGCACATTAAAGAAGAAGTGGAAAAATGGAGGAAAAACCTGGGCAATTATTCTAAAGAGATTGGAAAAACTAGTGTTTACCTGAACGGTACAAGCCAAGCATGCCGTTTCCAAGAATGTAACATGGGAAACTTGCTTTGTGATGCTGTGGTAAGACGTTGCCACCACAGGTGGCAATCACATCTAAGTGTTACTCCAGAGCTATCAGATTAAATGCTCCCAGCCTCCAGACTATCAGCGCACAGGCTCTGTGCTGCTTTCCAACACTGTAACATCTAGCGCATCCCTAGAAAGATCTGGCAGAAGCAAGGCTATAATGAATCCTGCTGTATAGAGTAAGGAGCACTTTGTATGTATATCCTCATATAGAGAACGTCTTGTTCACATCTGGCTCTGAGGCTGCAGTTTTAAGAGACATGGCAGTCTGATCTAAGAGCCCATTTCTCAAGCAAGGAGGAGAGCTCAGCTCCCCTGCCCTTCTCCTGCCCCGCTATTAGGCCCCTGCTCACGGCACTTACCTTCTGCCCTGTCATTACTCACTAGGCTCTGCTGTCACTTTTTAATGCTGTAGCCCAGAAAAAACAATCTGGGTAGTTTTCTGCCAAGTTACTGATACGAATTGTCCCCCTGAAGAGCCCAGAAGGTGCTAGCTGAAGCAAAGGAGGGGAAAAGGCCATACACACAGCTGGGCACAGAAGCGGTAAAAGCCCCCAGCCCAGAGGGAGCCACTGGCCCCTGCTGCATCCTGACAGGTATCACTGGGCTTTAACAGTCACGTAACACCAGAAGGTCTCTTTATGAGAAGTCACTTCCAGTTTTTAAACTAGCTGGTTTTGGTTGTTTTACTGTCCCACAGTGGTACCGTTTCCTTTGGGTGCCCCAGGGCAAAACATTCACTAACGTGACTGTTTCCAGAAAATGAGCATTGCTGTAAATGTCCTGCAGCATTGCCACGAAGTCAGGAGCCAATTAATAATCATGAGTTTTCATTTCAGTATGTCCCCAAAGCTATTTATTCAGTCCATGGAATTGCTTTTATTGTAATCCGTAAAGTAATTCTTAGTTCATAGGATAATTTCCAAATTAGATTAAGATTTGGGAATTCTGCATACAGTTCTACTAAAATTGCAGCACTTGCTTTTTCTTCCTGCTAGACTTTTTTATATTTTTATTTGAAAAATGTGATAAAATGCTTTGGCACTTTTTGAGCTTAAAGAAAGTAACTGTAATCTTTCAGAAGTCTGTAGATTTTTCTTGCTGTACATTTTGTCTTGGGAGGTCAAATTCTACTTTAGTTAAATCAATGTCTCTAGACAACCATCTGGAGATACATGGATTACCCTTCATGTTCTTTCCCTTACCAGTTCTACACTTGCTTTCTTGTCTGCTGCCATGCATTCAGGGGTATGAAGGTAAAAAACAGACCTGCCTGTTCCACGGGCTTTAATATTTAAAGTTGTCTTGGGAAACGTAGAGATTGCATAATGTAGAAGACTGATCGAACAGTTGTGCTGGGTCAAAACAGTGGTCCATTTAATTCAGTGATGCTTCCCAACAGTAGCCCAAAATCTCCAAATAAAAGGTTGACAGACCCAGATGGCATTTTACAAAAGACTTTAAAGGAACTCAAATGTGACAAGGCTGTGAAATTGCTAACAGCACTGTGTGAGCTCTTGTTTTAAACTGCCTCTGCTCAGGACTGGAGACTTGCAATCCATTCATTGACTGAGTTACAAACTTAAGAATATCTCATGGATCTGGCCTCAGGGAATAACTTTGATCACTAAGCTGGAGCCACAAAGCATTTACACAAGTCAGAGGCTGCAAACACTTAGCACAGGGGTGCAGCAGAGAAGTGGCCAAACTGGAACAGAGGATACGACCATCCATCCCAACGTCTTGCCTCCAAGAGTGACTGAGTGAGGATGGTGAGGGAAGAGCGCACTCCTGGACCAGCCTGTGGAGATGCTGTACTCAAATCTGTCCCCATCTCCCACCAGCTTGCAGCTCAGGGACTTCCCAAGCCAGCAGTGGTGTCTTCGTATTTACAAGCTCCCGCTGGGACTTCTCTTCCCTGAGCTTGCCCCATCTCCCTTTGCCTTCAGCCTTCATGACAGCTGGTGGCAGGGCATTCCACTGCTGACCTGCACATCCTGCAGAGACCTTGGTCTTTTGTCTGTGGGCACCCTGCTGCCCACTGGCTGGATGCCTGCTGGAGGCCAATGAGTCATCCTTGCACTGGAATGCTTGGTCCCTGTCCACCCTTTTCACACCACTCATGATTTTATAGGCTTCTCAAATATTTTTCTTCCGTTGTCTCTTTACCAGGTCAGACAATCTGAGCCTACATCATCACTCTATGTCCAGAAGCTTTTCTGTGTCTTTGATCCTTGTCACCCCTCTCTGAATCTTTCTTAGTTTTTTATCATTCTTGAAACGAGAAAACTCTGGGCTTCCTACCCAGCCTCCACATGCCCTCCTTGATTTTGTAGACTTCTGTCATGTCCTTTCTGTATTCCTTTTTTTGCAAGACTGAAGACTCAACCACAGTCATTCCTGTTTGGAAACCTGTCCATCCCTTCCATTATCCTTGTTTCTTTTCTCATGCTTTTCCTGTTCTACTCAACTATTTCTGAGGATTAACACTGTAGGCTTATCATCCTTACGCAACTGAGTAAATCCCGGGTCTCCATTTTCTTTACTACTTAGGATGCCGCAAGCAAATATTGTCTTGCCCTTGCATTTTGTCAGAGTCTTGCCGATGTTGAAGACAAGATGCTGTGCGGAGTAGACTTTTGGATCTTATCTAGTACGCCTATTTCCTGTTCCTCCACTCTTCTACATCTTCCTAGTTGGCCAAGACCATTCCAAATATTAAAAAACAATCTCAGAGAAGCTGAAAAATCTTAATTCCCTGAAACATACAAGAGCTAGATTTATTTGGACATTCCACTACATGTTTTTAACATACAGCTGTATTTAAGGTCCTCTTCACTTCTCGATTCTCCAAATATGCTCAAATCATTTGTCTTTATCACAGCCACTGGAATCAAAAAATCACCCTTCCTGTGTTCAGGTGGCCTGCCCTGGTCATGTTATATACACACAGACTGTGGGAGAGTCCGAGAGTTCATTACAGGAAAAGGCAATTTTTTTTGCTTTTTTAAAAAAGCAAGAGACTTATTTTAATGTGGTTTGCCTCATACAGTGGGGCTGAAGGTAATGTCAAAGAAGATATAAAACCTTTCTGTCTCTTTTCAGTCTCAGATTGTATTTGGTGTAAATTTCCAGAGCCTAGACTAAGTGAAGATTAAAAATCAGTTTAAACATTCTCCTTTGGTAGCTTTATGAGAATATTGGACGTCCAGATAAAAAGTCATGGAACCATGTTTCAGTGTGCATCCTGAATGGAGGTGGGATACGGTCACCCATTGATGAACAGAGCACTAATGGTATGTAAAATTACAAGATGAATGACAACTTTATCAAGAAGGAAAAAATCACGTTATCATGCAAGCCTGAAGAGTATTAGGTACGGGCTTGTTTTGATGGGATTTGTACAGTGTTTGGAAGTGATTTCAAACTTTCTGAAATGGTTATCCATCATTAGAGCACAATTGCATTCAGGCTGACATTAACAGAAGTTACTAGCGTTGTTTTTATGCAATGCTTTTTATAATTTCCCTCTCTCCTTGCTGCCTTGGAACAAAGAAAGACAGTGGATATTCTTCACCTTCTACTGTAGAGGGTCATCCAGTGTGGTCATGGGGAACCTTCTGTAATCTGCTGTAGAATAAGCAAATGCTGGAGTTTTCTGAATGCTAAGGTTTTACAGTTTTTATTTTCCTGATACCACAGAAATGAAACCTGAAAACAAACACATTTTTCAGTTTAGCTAAATCTTTCTGTAGGACTACGTGAGTAAATCTTAAGCAACTGGAAAAATTGCCTGACTTAGTAAGAATAGCTGTGTTTCTTCATCCTAGGTTGGTGGTTTGTAATCTCTTTTAGTAGAGTTATTTGAATAGCAGTACGTGCAGTTACATCAAACTCCGATTAACTGGTCTTGATACTTGTTGGATGATAAGGACGCAGATTCTTTGACTGGGACAATATATGTGACTCACCTCTACTCGCCCTCATTTTCTTAAATTGTATTTGCCACTTCCTTGTCAAAAACATACTGTTAAACAACCCTAAAATAATTTTGTAAACTTAAAAAAAAAAAAAGTCTCATTCCCCCAGGTAGCATTACTGTGGAAGATTTGCTGTCTGTTTTGCCGTTTGGAGGTCGTTTTGATTTGGTAAGGGTAAAAGGGTCCACTCTGAAAGAAGCTTTTGAGCACAGCGTGCACAGATACGGAAGAGGAAGCGGAGAGCTGCTGCAGGTTGGAGGTACGTTTTCTTCCTTCCTCTTCTCAGTTTTCCAAACCAGCCATCCCTTCTGTTGGCCTTGTTTGTATTATATCTGGAAGCCTTTTTAAGAATAGAAATCAAGTTGGCCATACATCCTAGCCGTGTGCCTCACGTGTGCCAGCTAACTAACACTGTTTATCTTGCATATGTTTAATTGAGCCGCTGCAGAATGCAAGCCATCACTGTTCCATTCAGTAGACACAGGATTCCCAGTTGGTTCAGTAACCTGTAAAGGCAGCAGTTTAACAGTATAATTGAGTATAGCTGTAACACAGTAACAGCTACAACAAACTCTGGTTTTCAGTTCTTCACTGGCAGCCTACCTGAAACCCCAGACTAGATGTCTCTCCCAATTATTGCCAAATTTCAGTTTATCAAAATCATTTTGTGCCATTGTCTAGTGATTGCTGACAGTTTTAGTTAGTCCAAGTGGGCTATGGAATTGCTCCAGTGAATTTCTAAATATTTTAGGGATGAACAGTTAATATTAAAAACATGCATTGCTTGAATTGCCGCTCCCCATATATTTATCCAGATGTGTACTAGGCTAAAGTCATGTTTATTCCTGGTCTCTCTATGATGCAGTGCAGATTTTATTGTTTATTTAGCAGAAAAGCTAAACTTCAAGGGCAGGGGCTGATGGAATTTCCTCCCCTCCCTGTCTCTTCCCCCACATAGCCTGGTGATGTGGGCACTACCATGTGATTTAGAACCCCCACATGCCAAGGACACAACCCATGTCTCGCCCTTTCACCAGTAAGTTACCACATGCTTGGGTACCACTAAGGTAAAGCAGCAGCAGCCCCTCTGCTTGCTGCCTTCTCACAGAAAAAGAAGATAACTAGTATCTCTGAAAAGGGTTCAGGACAGTAGATCCAGAGCAGGAAGAGCGCCAGGGTTGGAAGAGCCTCTGTGCTTTGGATGAGCTTTAGTGGCTTCCTGATCAGCAAATTCTTGGCAGTGCTCTTCTGTGGGCCTAGATGGCCCCAGGCTTTGACTGAGGAAGGCTCACGACTAGAAACGTTACTTCTACAGAGAGCAGAAACAGCAACTTTCAGCCCTGTCTTGGCTTTCTTTTTTAGGACAGTATTTATTATCTGTAATAGCTGCTAAATTAGGGTGGCTGGCTGGTTTAAAAGAAATCATGTCTGCCAACAAGCCTGGGGAATGAGAAAGCATATGACTACAGAAATAAGGGAAGGTATTTTTATCTTGCAGTATCTTAATCCCATGACTAGTAATTTCCTTCTGTGGAGCAGTGATGAGAACAGACAATCAGACAAGTAACTGAGGTGGGACAGTGCTTCAATAATTCTCTAATGTAATGAATTTTCTTGCATAAAAGTTGAGCAGTGTGCAAGGAAAATAGGGCATTAACTGGTATAATTCAGAACGATACAACCTCTTGGTCACAGAAGTTAATGTAATGAATTAGCCGAAGATGATGGAGGATGCTGCTTCTAGCCCTATACATTCAATAAGCACTGCATAAAGAGGCATTCAAACGTGTATTTTTGCAGGCATCCACGTGGTCTATGACGTCTCCAGAGCCCCAGGAAGCAGAGTTGTTACCTTAGAAGTGCTTTGCACAGCCTGCCGAGTCCCAGCCTACGTCCCGCTCCAGGTGGATGAAATATACAATGTGACTCTTCCGTCGTATATGTTATTTGGAGGAGATGGCTATCATATGCTGAAAGACAAAAACCTCGGATACACTAAAGGTAAGTATGGGCACCAACAGGGTAGCAGACAAACAATTCCCAAAAGTTAAAAGATCTTTCTATAGTACAAGTCTCTGACTTTTGGCTTTTACTGAATAGATTAAATTTGCTTCTAATCTGACTGCTCTGGATTGCTAGTTTTGGTCATAGCCAGCAAACTACATTCTTTTTTTTCAGTTAAATCACAAATGTTTCAAAGAGAAACTGAGCCTGACCAATTCAGCACTGCTTAGAGAGCAGTTCTGAGATCATGATAAACCAGACAAAAAGCAAAAAACACACTACAGAGAGTACATACTACGTGTACTGCCTTGCACTTGTACTCGTTACTGAACAATGCATCAAAAGGAAAGGTGCTATTTTCTTTAGACCTTAGATTTCCACTGTATAGAAGTATTTGCAAGACAGAATTGTCACCTCTACTACTAAAGGACATGCAGCTCAGGCGAGCAACGCAGAGGATGAGGGGAAAGGTGCCGACTTGCTTTGCGGGAATTAGCCTGCCCCTTCGAAAGCAGCAGGACTCTCAAGAGTTGTGCAGGCAGCAGCATGCAGGGTGCCAACAGACGCCACGCTAGAGAGGTAGAAAGGAAGTGTTTTACAGTGCTGTCTTAAGATCCTCTATAGTTGCATGCAAACTGTTAGAAATTCAGCATTCATACAACTGACATCTGTATCTTCTAGGACAAAGGGAAACTTGAAAAAAATGTTGAGATTAAAATCCATTATTTCTGAAAACACAAAAAGGATGTAGTGCTGTATTAAACAGTATCTTCTAGCAGCACATCTACGTTTTGCAGAACTTTAATTTCATATGTTTTGCTTCTGGATGGTAAAAGCATGCTTTTACCAAAAAAACCTTCCTTTTGGACCTTCGTTACAGACTATTTTTTTGGTTCTACAGGGTATTTGAATTTAAAATTGATTCTGACATGTGGGATTGGTCTTTTAAATTGAATTCAGCTTCCAGCTTGTAAATTTGGGGAGGCTGTAGCTTTCAGTAAACATCTGTGTATGCAGAAATAAATTCACATAGAGAGAAATCATTAGGAATAATGAAGGGGGACAAATTGAAAGGTTCTGGTAAAGTCTTCCAGTGTAGCAGAGGGGCAAAACTATTATTACTTTTAAGATGCAGATGTTACACTTCAGGATTGTAAGAGCTTGGATCAGAAGGGGCTTGTGACACGGTTGGTAGCAGTGAGTGAAAAGGGTCTTCTGCTGCAGAAAATGCACTTCATACATTGTGTGCATGCAGCAGCACACAGACTAGATGTTCTTCCTAAAAAAAAAAAAGGTTAAGTTAAATTTGAAAAGGTGTAAGTGATAGCTTTGCCCAATCTATAGTCTCCCACCTGTCTGGGGTAGAGTGTGCTATCTCAATCTACTTACGTCTGGCTGGAAGTTACCATTGTAACAGATGTAAAACAGAAAAAAACAAAGCCAGACAATGCAAAGAGAATTCTTTTTTTTTTTTGTAAAACAGGAGTTGCTACCAAGAATTCTGGCTACAAACCACTGCAGATGTTTTATCTGTGCACAAGAAACAATTCTCCACACCCTACACTGTCTTGGTGTGTACCAATTCAGCATGGCAAACTGTAGAAAACAGTCGTTTTAAAACTGGAGCTAAAATTGCAAATTTAGACAGGTTCTTACATTTTGGTTAAGAGCTAGGCTGCTGCAGAGAATATGATGTTGTTTGTTTGTTTGTTTGTTTGTTTAGGTGAACCTGATATTGAGGTTGTTTCCCGTTACCTCCAGAGAATGAAGAGAGTTTACCCAGCAGTTGAAGGTCGAATAAAGTTTTCTTCTGGCAGTCTTATTGAAGCAAGTCTTACCCTGATTTCTCTTTTGTTCACTATAACATTCTTGCATACTTGATTTTTGCTCACTATGTTTTCGTTTGGAGGAAGGCAGGAGGATGCTGATGAAGGGAAAGTGAACCATTCTCTTTTCTTACACCTTGAAATGAATGTTTAGGTGTCTGCATGTCAACAGTAAACAGCTCAAGCAATTGTCTTTAATCTGGTACAGTCACATTGAAGCGCACTGTGCGGAACGAGTGAGCAGAATTCATGACTTCTCTTGGTTTGAATCAGCAGGTACCTGCAATTCAGTCTGAGGTTTCAAGAAGCAAAGTTCCAGTGAACACTAATGCTCCATCATGAAACAACCGTTCACCGAAATGGGATATTTTTATTTTTTTAAATTCTTCTAGCTGCTTTAGATGAGTTGATTAAGAATCCAATTCTAGTAATGTAAACAAGCTTCTAGAAATTGATTTATTATAGGTACCTTTCTTTGATCTCCACTCAAGGTTAAAGCTTTCAGTGTAATAATTCTGCTTTGCTTCCAGGCATATTTATCATAACTGCACCAATGCCTGAAAGAGCTGGATTAAACTCAGTGTCTTTAAAAGCGTGAGGTCCACTTACAGACAATTAAAAAAAAGTTTTTCTATTTTACTTTTGGAGATGCAGCATCTCACTCATGTTTTCCATTAACAAAGGATGCAATGAAAGCTTGATTTCATTTTGATAAATTTTAACAAATTGAGTATATATACTTCAGTATCTAATATGACCAGTTTGGGGGCTGCATCCAGAGTAAGAATACAATCTATGATTATGTTTCATGTAAATGTGCTCAATTTTACACCTTTTTCCAAAGACCATTACTCTGTACCAGCAACGTTCAGAGAAGGTCAGACACACCCACTGACTCCTGCGGCACTGTGGCATCCTTTGGAAGCAGCCCAGCAATGGGGCATTTTACAGCATAACCTGGCTTTACGATAATTGTGATCGCAACTCGAAAGCCTGTCTCTTCTATGGGAAGGCTGTGTTTAAAAAACACACAGTTATAAGAGACAGGCTAATGAGTATAAAATCAGAAATCAGATTAAATGCTAAGTGTACATTTCTGACACTTTATCAAGAAGTGATGGCTTATAAATGAGTGCAAACGATGATTATTTTTCTAAGATCATTCACATTTGGAATTTTGAAATCATCATGTTTCCATGCTGTTTATTGCTGTATTAAACTGATTATCAGTGTTTTGAATAAACCTGCTTTGTTTTTCTGGAAAGCGCACTATACTCTTTTTCAGACAGAAGCTACTTGCCTCTTAAATTCACTGCACCTGCAAATTTCAAGGAGAAGGTGGATTAAGATAACCATTCAGTATGCTTTATTTTCAAGACCTCATTAGTTTCCACATAAATTCCAGGGTTGCACCTGAAAAGATCTGGACTACACAGCTGCATTAGGTAAGCTGGGTTAGAAGAGGGAGACAAACAACTGACCTTGACAGACTACTAGTTATAACATGGCATTGGTGATTGATTTGTCAATACCAGTCCCTAAAGTTATTCATTTACAGAATGGCCTTCCCCAAATCAACACAAAACCAGTAAGAGAGTGCATACGGACCGAGCTCTGCCTGCACGCCAGTTTTTAAAGAGTTTTAACAACTCCTTTGGTATACCCAGAGAGAAATAAGACTCACCTTCTTTTAACAAACAGAAGGAAAAGTTATGCAAAAGTAATACAGATAGGTAATGCAAATTGCATAGACAAAGAACATTAATACTGCATTAGATTGGTTGGTTTGTAAAAAAAGAGGAAAATTGGTGTTGTCCAAGAAAAGAAATTGAGGAAAGCCTATTAAAATATCACTGTATTGTTCTGTGAGTAAAACTTGTTAAAAATCCACGCATGAAAGTCCTTTTCAAAGTCTCTTTTATAAAGGCTGGGCCAACAAATTAAGATTTACAGGAAAAAATCTTCCACACATTTTTATGCTAATAAATTTTTAGAAAATACTATGAACAGACTCACATCCTCTTTTCTAAGCCTGTAAAGAGGATGTTAGAAAAAACCTTGACAAATGGTAAGAAACTGCAGAAAAATAAAGGCTAAGGTAAAAGTCAAAACCACTTTTCACACCCATTATTATTTTAAAAGTGCTTTAGATTTGAAGGTCAAATAAACTAAATTACACACATGGTTGTCCATGCTCACAGAAAACACAGAGGCCAAAGATAGTTCTGAGATGATCTGTATGCAATAGATTCAATCATGTAATTTTGTTTTAAAAAAATCAGTAAGATTTGTTAAGACAGTTAAAAATAACCTCATGGGAGCATGCCACAACTTCTTCCAAACAATTTTTCTACATACCCTTTAAGGAAGACAACAGTAATTGCTCTTTTAGCAAAGCATACAGTGGCTGATCTCCCAGCTGGCTGTCTTTATGTCATCCTGTAATTCCACATGCAGAGATTATGGGGAAATCAATTTGACTTTTCCTGAGAACTGCTAAAAAAGGTTTTAAATAAAAAGTACAGATATATTATTTACTTGTAATTGGTACTAAATTTTAATGTCTTTATTGCATAAAGAGTTTGGGTTTTTTTTAGAACTTAGATTTTATGTTATTTACAAGAAAATATACAATGCAAGGTTAAAATGTCACATGTCCGTTACAACAGCGCACAGCAGATGTTTCTACTGGGTGTCCAGCAAGGTCCCTGCATTCACATCCAACATGACACAGAGCTCACTTCCTTCGGACCCTGTTAAACGGTAATGGAGAGAAAAAAAAATTACTGTCTGAAAATGTGTATTTACATATAAATGACTGAACTGAGCTGCAATGATTAATGGTCTTTGAAAACATCCACTTGAAACCAGGGTTAAGAGAAAGGAAGGCTACTGCTTTCAGGTTTTTAATTCTATTTCTCAAAATAGGTATTTTTCTCTCTCTCTGGATGTTCTCACCTCCCCCATTCCTAACTGCTAAATACAGTTTTCTTAACACAGCAATTTTCTGCTCTGGAAATGGCACTGGCCTGATATTTTTTCAACTGGATTTCTTTCCTTCCTCTGCTAGAAAGGTTTCCCTCTCTCAGCTGTCCCTCCTCCTTCTATCTTGTCTGACAGACTTCCATCTATCTTGTCTGACAGACTTCCAACGGCCTGGCTGTACATTGTATCAAAGGAAAAAGGCGTACTAGATGTTTTTCGGCTCTTATCCTTACAGCTTGTTCACTTGCACACACTGCCATTAAACACAGCATATATCAAGTGATCCAGTATATATCTGATGGCTACATGTAGCAGGATATACATCAGATCTCAAGAGTGGGAAGCAGATGGACATCCCTGCTAATGAAAATTTTCCCATGTCTCCCATCGCTGTTTCCCCTGCTGAAGGAGCAGCACCCAAAACAAAACTTCCAGGATGCTCAGTTTTCCCTTCAGGTGCTGACCAACCTGAAATATTTTTCTGTTCTTCACTGTAACTACAAACACATTTATTTTGGTATCTAGCAACTCAAAAAGGACCAGTCTCTGTTGAACAGTGCAGTCGCTGGAGGGATCGCCCCCTCACCGCAACGTAACTGATAACTAAGTAAGAACCAGTCATTACTTTTAAGTTTCCCATTACAGTTGTTTGGAGGAAACAAGTCTCTTCCCAAGTGGCTTCACAGTCAGTTTGCAGTGATTCGGGGGAATTTTTTACTACTTTTTGTTTTAGGGCTCCAGATGGAAAACCACTGCCCTCCCCCCACACTCTCTCTACCTTGCATTTCCCTTCCCACAGTGACCCCTCCTCAGCTGCCTCACTCAGTCCACCACAGTCCTGGGACACTCACGACCAGGTCCCACTGTCAAACATCACAGAAGCAGCACTTTCTTTTGTATTACTCTCAGTAGATCTGAGACAGGAAAATAGCTGAAGCTCCTGGCTGGAGTATTGAAACCTGGGCCAGCGAATGCCCTTGCCCTGTTCCCATCAGCTTCAGCCACAGGGGAGAGGGGGAGCCCAGCCCTCAACTCTGCTGTTCTACTAGGACCAAAGGTAGCACTGGAGGTCCCTCCTCAGCAGGTGGTTTTCTGAAACACTGCAGAGCAGTCAGGCAGTGTCACAGTTACACGGAACAAAACGATGGATTAAGAAGGTGTACAAACCGTTATCTTGATTTAAATTAAACAATTTTGATTTGTTTTCGAAGAAAAAAAACCATTTCACCCCATTAAATATAAACACAGACTGGCTGGGGTTGGAAGGTGCCTCTGGGGGTCATCTGGTCCAAAGCTCAAGCCGGGCCACCTAGAGCTGGCTGCCCAGGGCCACACCCAGATGGCTTCTGAGTATCTCCAAGGATGGACACTCCACAGCCTCCCTGGGCAACCTGACAGTGCTCGGTCACCCTCACAGTGCACAAGTGTTTCCTGATGTTCAGGGGGAACCTCCCGTGTTTCAGTTTGTGCCCGTGGCCCCTGGTCCTGTCACTGGGCACCACTGACAAGAGCCTGGCTCCGCGTGAGGAGGCCAGCTACAGAGCTGATGCACAAGTGGGTTAGACTTGCTAAGCTGGCCTCATTTCAGCAAAGACAACAGAAGGTGCCCTAGCTTGTTCTGACATCTAACATTTGTTTCTGTTCATCACGCAAAACAAATCACTGCTGGCACTCCGCAGTGCTCAGACACAAGGCTCATGCAACAACATTATATGTGAGGGTTTTTTTTTTTGTTTGGTTTTTCATATCTAGTTAATTAGCTAGTATCTCCTGCTTACCATGAAGACCAAACTGTAAAATTACTATGTAAAACTTTGTGAAGGTTTTATATACGTAAGTACAAATATCAGATGGATCACAAACCTAATGATATGCATTTATAGAGCATTCTTTGTGCGAATTCTTTATCTGATAGTTGGAGTTAACACTGCAGTGACCAAACTACAGGTGAGAAACCCTCCTGCCAACGTCTCAAGAAAAATGCTGAAGCTCAACCTGAGCTCTGCATGCAGAATTCACTTCCTAAATCAGGAAATGCATAAAATAAAGGCTGGAAACAATCGATCAAAAAGAAAGGCACAGAGATCCCCACTGCTGATTGCTCTGTCCAATTCTACTGAAAGGCAGCTCAGACTTGCTGTATGCTAGACACATGGGCCTAAACTGATTTGCAAACAGCTAATTAACAAAAAGGTAAATAATCCAGATTTTGATTATTTCAACAGATTAGTAAAATACAGGTTTTCCCCAAAATTTAAAATTAGTATTACAAGGGAATAACACCAAAAAATAACACCAATGACCAGACTCATTAGCAGCTTGAAGAATTCTGCAGCTCTTGAGCGGAGTTAGCACATACCTTACTCAGTTCTGGAAAGAGCTCTTGAATCCCAATGTCCAGCAGAACATAAGTTAACTAAAAGAAAATAAAGAAAATTAAGAACACTCCAAGGCAACACTACTGCTTTTTATTTTTAACTCTGAATTAAAGCTCACTGCTCTGCTACAGCCGTTCATTCACTTCAGGAAATTCTGTGCCAAAAGGCACGTTCCTCACGTGTTACGAGTTACCTGTTTGTTGAGCACTGGCTGCTGCATTCCATCAAACAGAAGCCTGATGCCTTCATATTTAGCCTCTTCCCCAATGCACTTGCCTATTAAATCTAGACCAGATACCAACAACAAATATACAAGTCATTAGGAAGCACTGCAAAGCAGCTATACAATGCAGTTCTAGAACTCCAGTATTTAAAAAAAGTTTAAATTAAAGAAAGAGTTCAGATTTTATCTGTCTGAAGTGGTAAATGGAAGAACAAACACTCCTTTGGTTCCCCCTTTTTTCTTCCCTTTCTTTCAGGGCTGCACACCTAAGTAATTATTACACTTTTTATAATACCAAGGTATTGTCCTGATGCATTGTTTAATACACCACAAGCTGAAATTTTTAAATCATTTTCTGAATAACCTAGCAAATGGGCTCATCTTCCCGAGTTTATATAGTGTAAGGAGAGCTCAGATTTATCTTCTGGCTTCATGGTGTGCCTTTTTTCACTCAGTTTTCATCTGGATAAAATACAAACCATAGGACCATTCTAAAGGTGAAGAACTTATGGTATTAAGTATAGTTGTAACCTCTTGATTTCCATCATGTCTTTATTGATCACTATGCTACAACCTTAGTCAGCAACACTTAAGCGGCAAAACTGAACTCCTGGGTTTTTACACCTAGTATTCTAGTCAACTCAAATATCAGCACCATTAAGTATTTGTTTTGGAAAGCTAATGTGACTGTATTTGGGTTATATATCTGCTTGAACAATTAACCATACTCATAGAGAAAGTCACGAAATACAGAACCTGGAATGTATCTCATCATTTCTTCAAAAGTCTGCTTTGCTCGCTTCTGTTTATCCTGGAGCGAGCGAGGCTCAGTATTCTCACAGAACACAGCATCTGCAGCGAAGACACATTGGAGAAAAACGTCTTTAGGCAGCTATGCATCACTGACATTTAAAATGTGTTTTAGATTGTGGCTTCAAAGTTGAGCTTTTTTTCTGTATGATCTAGACTGGAAGGGAATTCTAGCCTTGCCAGATAATAGTCTTCTGCTTACCTTAGCCTGACTGAATCCAAAACACCCCACCTGTGTGGAGGACAATTTCTTTCCATTCCTTCCAAATTTTTAAAGCATTATCTTCTAAGTTTGGATCAATTCTACGTCAGGTTAGTTATGATGTCCTTACTTAAAATTTCCCGTATACTTTCGAAATTATAAGCAGTATTTATAACTTTTGCTAAAACACTGTCTGGAACTGTCAAAAATTTCAGATTTACCTATGAATGAGAAAAGAAGAATTGCTGTTCATCAGAAATATTAGGCACTCAGTTTTGGTTTTAGGCTCTGAAAGACTTACTCATTTTTTGTCTTTCAAAGCTTTCTTTTTGGCTTGAGAAGGACAGAGCTGTCTTGATTCCAGAGCTTTGGCCAGATGTGTTGTTTAGATCAGACTGTAGCCAGATAATACTTCTCTACAGTTGTGAGGTCATTTTTTAAATTTTTTTTAAAGCTCTCCCCACTTCCCTTATTTGAAGGTCAAGAACACTCAAGCCCTCTCAAAAGCCCACCACAACAAAGGGAACAAAAAAATCAACAATAAAGGACAGCGATGTAGCGCACAAGTGAGAAGTAATTTAAAGACTCCATGAAATATTCATGCTCTGATACACTAAACCACTTTTATTGTTTGTCATCTTCTTTGCACACCTTAGCAAATTGCTATTCATAATACTTTTTTCTGTAATCATCACTGACAGACAACACAGCGGAATCAGCATCTTTCCACAAAAAACTTGGAATCTTTTATAGGCCCACTTGATCTTTAAAACTCCATTAGCTTTAGTCAAGCATTGCAAAGTTTAGTACTTGGAAACTTAACAGAATGGATTTCAAATATCGAACTAAAGCAGTATTTTCATATCAAAGATGTAACTTTTACTAACCTCGCAGCAGTGTTATCAGAGAAACCAACCGGTGCTCCTGAAATAGCTGTTCTAACTTACAATGCAAGTAATAGTCTGTGTACAGTTCCAATGTATTTTTGAAGAGGATTCTTCCTCCCATCAAGAGATGATGCAGCCAGTCAGGAATGTGGAAAACTACCCTACCTGCAAAGTTACAGGAACACATGTTTATAAGGTTCTCCTAATACTGATGATAAAGGAATCACTTATTCAAAAGAAAAAAAAAAGACAAAAAAAAAAAAGACTGCAAACAAGCAAATAATATTTTAGTTTTGTTAGTGCAACACCAAAAAAAATTGGTATTCTCCAGATTTCTTATCAAATACTTCTTTTAGCTATTTTTATTAATTAGTTCCCAGAGTGTACAAGCAGCCTAGGCACATCTGATAAAAGAGAACGGACCTACACCTGTAAGCTCTTACTCTGAGATGCAGAAAGAAAGAGATATAACAAAACAACTGAGCAATAATGAATAATAAATTATGATATTTTAGCACAGCAATAAAGTCTTTTAAAGAATGACTGTGCTCCTAAGTTGTATATTGTTAAGCGTGCAAGTGCTGAATTACGAGTACTACAATGGAATTTTATTTCTTACCAAAGAACCTGAACTTCATATTTGGTGTGAAGTATAAGAATAATTAAGAGAAATCACTTCTTACCAACATACATTAAGTAGTCATAGACTCCTTCTACAGTCATCATTTCCATGAAGTAGTTCTGGTTTTGTCGTCTCTCTGTATTCTCAGACCGGTTTGCATTATTCTTGAATAAATCATTGAAAAGCTACAAATAGAAACGTAAGACTGAAAACACTATATTCAAAGGCAAAAGGATAGCCATCAGTTCTTTGTTTTTTGGTTTTGGGTTTTTTTTTTGTAATTAGAAGTAGCTTTTTTCCAGAGCTTTCAAAGAACTAATCAGTTTTGTTGGTTTTTTTTTTTAAAAACTCTTCACTTTCCAAAGGCAGGGCGGGGGGCCAAGCAAAGAGCATGTCACGTGTTGCCAACATACCCGAGAACCCAAATACCTGGATTCACAACAAATCAGCAGAGTGACTGAGACATTAATTCGTGAGCCCTTTTGCTCCCGATACCTTCATGTATCTAGACTTTTATCACAGGCTTTGACTCCTTTGACACACCCCATTCTGTCAATGAGGGGCATAAAGGATATGGAGTTTGTCAGCCTTAAATGACAGGGGAGCCCTACAACATCCAAGTGTTCCTAAAATTTCCTGTTGGCTTCCATTCTGAAATAAATACAATGGTTTCTGGACAAAATAGCCAACTTCTTTGTAAAAACAGAAATCCCTTTTTCCCCTGCCAGCTTGATTATTTATAGCAAAAACGTCAAGAATCTTTGTAAGTTATCGAAGTTTGGGTTTCTTTCCATTTATCCCATTTCTCAGTTTATTCCTTTATACTTCTATTTTCCCATGCTCCCCACTGTCCTGGTTTCGGCTCGGACAGAGTTAATTGTCTTCCTAGTAGCTGGTACAGCGCTGTGTTTTGGGTTTAGTATGAGAAGAATGTTGATAACA
>JAVKLA010000014.1:10813839-10826743 GCA_034782735.1 Sagittarius serpentarius
TTTCTTGTTATTATTGTCATTGTTAGTTTCTTCCTTTCTGATCTATTAAACTGTTCTTATATCAACCCACGAGCTTTACTTTATTTTCCGATTCTCTCCCCCATCCCACTGGGGGGGGGGGGAGCAAGTGAGCGGCTGCGTGGTGCTGAGCTGCTGGCTGGGGTTAAACCACGACAAATGTGTATCTGGTAGACAGATATGGTACTAGCACGGAAATTATCATCTCATTTAGGTGATCTCTAAAATCTAAAAGATGGAGCACTGCATAACTTCAAAGTTTATTAGGGCTGACTATGTTAGATCTACCTTCAAACTTTTAACCAAATGATTTACAGAAATACTACTTGTTGAATACAGTCCTCTGCACCATCAGCTTGAATCCTGATGATTCGTCCTCCTGGAAGATATCACTAAACAACTCTTAAACACTTCCTGCTCATGTGGAAGTATTAGCTTGACTAACACAATCGTGTGCAGGCCCAGGACAATGCTATTTTCCCCACTCAATATGGATGTACTGTTATCTAGATACTGATAAACTACCTGCAAGCCAGGATGGTTCCTAATAAGCAAAATATTTTCACTTCTGTCCTCGTTTCAGCTGGGATAGAGTTAATTGTCTTCCTAGTAGCTGGTACAGCGCTGTGTTTTGGGTTTAGTGCGAGAAGAACGTTGATAACACCCTGATGTTTTCAGCTGTCAGATGTCACGCCCAGAAACTGGGGGGAGCTGGCCGGAGGAGAGGATCGCTGCTCGAGCATCAGTCAGCAAGTAGTGAGCAATTGCATTTTGCATCACTTGTCTTGTGTATTCCAATCCTTTTATTATTACTGTCACTTTCTTGTTGTTATTAGCGTCATTGCTTATTTCTTCCTTTCTGCTCTATCAAACTGTTCTTATCCCAACCCACGAGCTTTACTTAATTTTCCGATTCTCTCCCCCATCCCGCTGGCTGGGGGGAAGTGAGTGAGCAGCTGTGTGGGGCCGAGTTGCTGGCTGGGGTTAAACCACGACAACTTCCTAAGAACCACATTTTAAGGTTACATAAAAAGTTCTTTATTCCAAAGTTCAAGTAGGTGAAAGAAAAGTATGCCAAGTGTTTATTAATATGAATTATAGGATGAATATTTTTGGAAAGAGAAAATCTCAAACTTTGGCTTGACGTCTAAATGGAACTGATTTGTGCTGAGGAGTCAGTTCTCAACTTGCAAATACTAAATGAGATCATTTAGCCCTCAAACACATTTCCTCAGAATTTTCAAGTCATTATTTCAAAATCAGAAGAATATGTACGCAAAATACACTGCAAGAGCCATCAGAATACAGCACACTAGAATATTTTGAGTTCATTTTTAAATGACATTTTATTTATCCACAACATTGCATACCTGCCCTTCTATCGTTTCGCTCTACATCAATGCAGAACACAGGAATTCTCTCCTTTCTGTCTTTTCTTTCCAAGGAGGGATCGTCAAAAAAATCTACATATGGGATGCTAATTTTCCATGCGGCAAGGTTGCGGGGTGTATTTGGGGTACTAACAGCCTCCTCAGGAGAATCATCTTCCATCACCATAACGCCTTCTTCAATCTGTAAAGATTCACACATCAAGATCTACAGTTCTATTTTAATTGGTTCAGTCTACCTTTGCAAAACTTATATACAATAATGAAACATAAATCTTTAAGTATGTGTCACTAAGTAATAAAGGAACAAAACCCCCATTTCATTAATGGAGTTTTCATGTAAATGAATTTCTATTTTTAGATCCACTGCAAATTAATTTGAAGTTAGCAACTTTTAGTGAGATCTTAAAGTTTTTATAGCACTATCACGTTCCATATCTGATACTTCAGGGAAAAAACAAAAGGGGGAGGCGGAATAGAAGTACTAAAGCTAGAGAAACACCTTTAACACAGACTGAATGCTACAGGAAACAGCACGGGTCCAGCAGATTTAGCTGCACTGCATTTTCCAGCATACTAGGACGCAAATTGAAGATTTGAGCTTGCTAAGTCAGGCCAAGAAGTTATCTGAACACAACAAGAGACAGAAGCCAACAGTGCACCAAGCTAGCAGGTCTCCCACCCCCCCGCGCCAACTTCAACTGAGTATGTTGTGGACACATGAATCTGACTTGCTCTGCAGGGCGCAACACAACCACGACTGGGATTGAATTATTGCCGCAGCCCAGAGCTATTTTAAGCAAAGCCGTCGTAAGTGTTACTGCGTTCCCCATCAGCTCCGGTTTCAGCATCACACTCCTAGAAACAGACGCAGCATGGACCAAGTCCTTGCTGGCTGCGTGTAGGGCAGCTCCAATGCATGAAGTTCATAAACTCAGACTCCACGTCATAAACCATAACACTGATTTTTCCATATGCAAGCAGACCTTAGAAGCGGCGCCACGTGAACACCGAAGAAATCCTTTTAAACTTGAACTGCAGTCCCAGCACCACACCGACATTCACTTTACGCTCCCGACATTGCTCATCACAGACAGGCTGAGCTGCCCGCCGGTAACAAATCACCCACGTACCACACAGCACGCCAAATTCTCAGGTCCCCGGCAATGACAAAGGAAGTGCTACAAATCTTTTAGGAGCATAAACAACAGAAATACTATCTTAAATATCTAAAGTGAAAAATCCAAGCTTCAACAGCTACTCTTGGCAAGCTATTTATTTCTGCAAACTATGCTTAACCCAATTCTGATCTTCGCCACACAGAAAAAAAGAACAAAAAAATGACCCAAAGTAATGAAAATTATTTTTGCAAATGAGGAGACAGCGTCTGTGAGAAGGACGGGTAGGGCTGGCCTTAGACTCAAATAGGACTCAAAAATAAAGCAGAATGGAGAATTTGTAGGGAGATTACCCCTCACTAAAGATGAGCTGGAGAAAAGAGTTCTCGTATTTTCACAAGTGTAGTCAAGCAGGTGAAAAAAGAAAGTAGTCCTATTTCCCTAAAAAACTGAAATTGTTTGAATCTAATTTAGCCTGCTGCCATGCTGCAAGGGCTTCTAAAACAGCGCAGCCCTGCAGGGAGGCAGGCGCTGCCTGGCGAGGAGCAATGCCCAAGCCCATCGTCCTGCTTCCAGCCTGCGCCCGCCGCAGCGGTGGTCAGCACCTCGCTCTTCCCACCACAACGTACAGAACTATCAGTTATGTCGAGACAGGTTAGAGTTAAGCAACAATTCAGGAGTACATTATTTTAGTAAGTCTCACATAGAGACTTGAGAGTACTGCCATTTGTTAAAGTCAAAATAGGAGATTTTAACATATTAATTTACAACATGTGAAACTACAGCAAACTGGAAAGCACGAATCCCACTTTATTTTCCCTTAGCTTCATAATTTAAAGCCAAATTCCCCTCAAAGGCCAAGCCTAGGTGGCTTAACAAATTTTGCCTGCATTGGGATAATCTAATTAACAGATTAAGGCAATACAGTATCCCTGAAATAATTTTGGCTGCGTCTGTGCTACAATACTCACATTACCATGACTCAAATGCAGCTGAAACACACGTGAGCAAGCTTTTGTTCAGTTTTGTTTTGCCTTTGCATAGTACTGAAATGATCCCCAAACTGTTTACAGTGTGGACCATTGTCTTCCAAAAGAGATCTCTGTAGATCCAGTGACCGAATCTCTTCAAAACACCTTTTTGCTTCCACTTACCCAGCTTATTCAATGAAAAAAGAAACTGTGACAGGCAAAGAGCAGTCTCGGTTGCCACTGCACAAAGACCACACACAGCTGAGGTGGTTCACAATTTGAGAGCTAAATCACAGGCTGTGCTCTTTCACTGGGCAAACAAAACCAACCCCAGCCTGGAACGAACAATTAGGGCTCACAAACTGCAGGACGAACTTGCATAGAAGAATGGAATAAATAGGACAGATGCTCTCTGAACCACAACAACAGGGTTGTCGGGTAGCTTTACATCTACAAAGCCTTCTGTATAAGATCTTACCCTCATTTTCCCCCTTGCCCAGGCTTTACGCAAGTGTCACCATTGGCTAGAAACAGTAGAACAACGTTTCAGGATAGCAACTCCAAGTCATCAACAGCTGAGTTTCTGCAGATGGGGCAGCGTGAACTGGGTGCAATTTACTCTCCCTCTCTCACCCTGTGAGGGCTGAGCTATCGGCTGCCAAAATTAACACTTTATAACCTACCCTGACTAATCGTGTATATTTGCTTCAGGCTTACTTGATTCTGTAGGTTTTGACTAAACTAAATGCATAGGCATGGACTGGATCAAAACTCAACACCTGCCTACATTTTCTGATTCCTTCTTTTTTTTAATTTACCACTGCTTGCAGCTCTCAACTCCTACCATTTATTTAGTTTCATCCACTGCAGAGTTGAGACAAGGCTTAGAGCAGGTACGGGTCAGTCGTTTCCCGAACTGCTCAGAAAGGGGCGATAGCCTCTTCATTCGGCCCTTCTGAGGTCATATTGGATCATCAGCAAAGTTTCACACCCTCATAACCTCTTTTCACCAGATCCCCCACCTGACTTCTAGCCTGGTTTTGGTAATAATCCTATGTAAATTTGCAGGCTTTTCCACTATGACAACCACAGCACCTACATTAACTGTAAGCCAGGAAGCATGAATTTCTGGGGTTTTTAATTCTCCTTCTAAACAGACCACCAACCTATAATAGTTACAGGTTGCCTCAGTCTCCTCCCATTTGTTTTATCCAATAAAGCCACAAATTCAAGTCTACAAGTCTTGTGGATGCCTTGAGAACAACACCTGTACTTTAATACGCAGAATATCTTTTGCTATATTTAAAATTTAGCTGACAAAGATTGAGTGTGATTTCATGGAATTACTCTTATCATGTTAGCAGCTTACAAAGCTGTTGCCCAGCACCACAGAAAGCTGCTAACATGTATTTCTATCCCTACATGATTTCCTTAGACTAAATGGATGTTTCCTACAGGCTTTAACTGCAACTAACGTGACTTGTTCAAAAAAAAAAAAAAAAAAAAAATGCAAAGACATTGTTCAGTTTCACAGAACTCCATTTCACTGCCATTCTTTACATTTACCTTGAATCCACCAAGCTTACATTAACACCAATTACTTAAATACCTAATCAGGATCTGTGTAGGAGGAAATAACTCCCATATCCTCAGTACATAAGCTAATCAAAAAGTTGCTAAGCCTGTATATTGCACTGCCACCATCTTACAATTATACTCTCATTTCCCAGATCACATTTTTCTTGTCTCAGAGAGCTCGTCCTCTGACCCTGCGATGCCTGCTAGGAAACTACACCTCCGCACTTACTGTGACATTATTGGTGTTGAATTCTGTATATTCAGTATTCACTCATGAAGTGAAGTCATGGCTCTGCCCAGCTGTTCAGACGCACAGTAACCTTAGAACAGTTGTTTTCTTTTCCCATTTCTTCTCATCCACACTTACCAAGTGAAGGAAGTTAGGTATTTTCCAAACTTTGACTAAGGCGGTTTTAGTAAAAATGTAGCATCCTCCCTTTATTTAATGAAGGGATTTGAGACAATGCTGCACTTAAAACTTTCCATTCTTGCCTAAGCTAAAATCATTCTGCCCATTTGAAAACCTTCCTTAGTAACAATTAGATGCTATATTGTCCGTCTCTCTCGCTGAATTCCCGAACTTCTCACAAGTAACTTCTTGTGCTCTGGCACAAAAACATATTCCTTCTCTGAGCTCCAATGCTTCAATTACACTTCTACTAATTCCTCTCTTAAAGGGGGATGATACTTCCATGCCCTTTGGCTAGCAGAATCTACAACAGCAGTGCTGCAAAATTAACCCATTTTTATTAGAATCTCTCCTCAAAAAGAGAGAAGTTACAACAAAAAGAACTTAACTGTCCAAGAAATTAGTTGCAACAGTTCTGCCCCCTTAAAGGCATGACACGTACAAAGATTTAGCCGGTACAGAAAATTACCTTTTTTTTTCCTCCTCTTAAAAAAACCCAAACCTACCTAGAGTTGTAAGTTGCTGAGTCCTTCCCACCCTCTTCTGAAAGCAATTCTGAACAAGGTGAATAATATAAACTCATATTTACACATTTATCTTTAGGCTGTGGAAAATGAACTAGCAGTTTATCAAGGTGATAAATGCTTAAATGTGTTGTTTGTTAGGAAAAGGTACAAAAGGTTGAATTGGCAGATACACTATAAAAAAAAATACATGACTACCAATAGCTTCTGACTAATTCCCTCCTCTTCCCTATTTAAAATTTTCCATATGCCCCTCAACTGTGCTTCAGATACCAATGTCCCATGCAGTAACTCTACCACTGGCTCTATTCATTGCTGTTTAGCATGAAAAAAAAAACATTAGTTGAAGGAGACACCCAAGACAAATGAGAAAGGACTATGGGATCATGATCTTTAGAGGAAATGCTGCATCACAGACCACCAACTTGACAGCAATTTCTCCACTCTTTATCTGTGGTTTTAAGGTCTTGTGGCAAGCTTCAGATGAAAAGCCACGCGTGCATGCATACCTTATTATCCAGAATTATAAAATAGCATGGTAAGTTTTTAGAGAAAAATTCACTGCTTACAAAAATGTCTGACACTGCTACTTTTAGTATTTCTCTGCACTAGAGCAAGAAGCTCAGAGGGACACTAACTGGGGTGTGGCCTTGCCCTGTGAAGCAATACAGGGAAAAGAAGGCAAGTTAATCAGAAGCCAGCACTTGGAAACCCTGCAGTGAAGTAAGACAGCAGGAAAGGCAGAAACTTAACATTTTCAAATAAGGAAAGAAAAAAACCCACTAACAACAAAGACTTAAAGACAAATTTAAAGCTTTTACTCACAAAGTCATCTTCTCCTTCATTTAAGTTATAGTTAGGCAACATAGCTCCTTCCATCGCAGAACTCTTGAATACACCTTTTATTTTGTTGCCTATTCTGCTGATTCCAAATGATTCTCCTCTCTTCTGTGTGGTCCTAGGATTACAGAAGCCAGAGCTCACAACACAAGGCATAGTATTACACAGCAGCTCAGTAGGCCATTGCACATCATTTACAGATAAGAGAGACCACTTTATAAACAAGTAGCCAACATATTTACAATTCCACATAAATTTAAATTCATTTATGGCAAATTTGTTCTCTGATCGATCGGCAAAATTTCCTAATTACACTTTTAAGAGATACGGGATTCCCATATGCTTAACCATGAGCAAACATTAACACTTATGATAGTATCCCAGAAATGCAGGACACAGAATGAACAAATTAACTACGCAAAAAATTTTGTTTTGACAGCAGAAACTGTCACATGCTATGGGCACGCTCAGCAAGAAGGTCACTAACTCTGTCCCTTTCCATGTAGTTACATTTAAATATTTACCCACTCTTGCCAAGTACTATAAATGGTGTAGTTAGATGCATTTTTTTTTTACATAAACATCCCAGAATTTTACAAGCTTGTATGATTCAAGATACATGTCAACTTTTAAGCATTAGGGACAGACAAAAGGAATGAGCAAGGAGCAGGACCAAGCATGAGAGAAAATAGATGCAACTGAAGAATCTTGGCTTGAAGAACCAGTCTGACTGAAAGATGAAGACTTTTTAAAGTCTTGCCCTTTGGGACAAAGCACCCAAAAAGCAACAAGGCATGGAAAAAGAAAGATAATTGGGCAGGAAGTGCACTCCTTACTTAGAGAACAGATTTCTTACGCCCTTACACAAGACCTGACACCAAAGATTATTTCTTACATAGAAATACTAGTAATTCTGGAAAGAAAAATATTTCTGTTGAATATGGAATCAGCCTGAAGTTACTTATGTTGATTCAATAAATACAGTTGATCGGCAAGTTAAAAATCAATACCGTGAACTTCAGAATCAAAGACTCAAAAGAACTTTATAGATTACTGAGATTAAAAGCAGAATTAGTACTTTAGAGGACCAAAAAATATCCCAAGTGTTTCTTTTTCCTTTAAAACAAAAAGTAGTACCAACAGAACAGCAGAGACCAGCAGGTAAAGCATCTTCATCACCCATAAAACTATGTTGACATCAGCTCCTGACTCAAAACGTGCATGCGTGTGTTACTAATGACCTTCCTGTTTATAATTTTACCCAGACTGTGTACATCACTAAAACTGTGTAAACAGTCCACTATTTTTACAAATCTTTTGCTTTTTCTATCTCATATTATTATCAGCTCCAAAGCAGAGAGGCACCATCTATTTACCTCTGCTAACCAAAGATAAAGTTGCTTGGCTGTTTGTAGTCTGAGTCCATGTTTGAACAAATTTTACTCAGTTTTTAAACAGCCTCTTCTATATGTTATTGTGCTGAACTGAACTTTTTCACATTGGGGACCCACCTGATTCTTGTTCAAGAGCTTAAACACTGGGCTAGCAAAATACAAACATTATTCAGACAAAACTAGACAGCTTTTCTAGGTTAATACTTCAGACCTCTGGCTTGACTGTTGGAAGAAATTTTCATCATTCCTGTGAAAACTTGTGCAGTTCTCAAGATTTTGAGCAAAAACATTTTGAGCAAAAACAACAAAAACAATTTGCACAAGCTTGAAGATTTGATAAGAGTAGTCCAGGCTCCGATCAGTTCTTTCCTGGTCTGATCTGCAGTACTGAGCTGTATGGGGCCAGGACTCAGCCTGGTAGCTAGGAACCACCTGTTCCTGCCCTAGTGCTGAGCCCAAAGATCACGCCTAATGAGGACAGAGCAATCACTAAACTGGAACGGGTATAAAGTAACAAACTAGGATGGGATTCTCCTCACAGGAAGAGCCACAAATTCAGAACACAAACTGGTGAGTAAGAGGGTACACAGACTCATGGTGGACAACGTACAGAGAGAACACAGGACTGGTTTGGCAAAAATCCTCTAGCAAGCACGCAGAGCACAAACCAGGTTAGATAAGCATGGAAAAACATCCGTGGATGTTAGCAGAGATGGACAGACAACAGGATATGAAGAAGCTGAGCAAGGAAAAAAGTACAAACAGGTATCAGGATGAAAATCTAATAGATTCACTGGCTAAGTAGAAACAGGAGGAAGAACTTGAGGCTAGGTAGAAGTGACGAGATGGGACTAGAACATGGTCAGGTTCAAGGCATGAGGGAAGAAAGAGGAGAGGAGGTGGCCAGTTTAGAATAGAGACCAAGTCTTTCAAGACCTGTCAACAAATACATATACAAAACTCATTGGGAAAAGTATCCCACTCCCTCTAGTGCTCATCCACATAACAGCATTATTAGACCATCATTCTCTTGTTGCTTTCTTGGCAGGGCGCTCAGCGGAGAGTCTATGAGTTCCAACATTGCTGATGAATGATGGGATGACAAGAAGTTGGAAGACTTTATTTTTTCTTTAAAGCTCCAGAAGTCACACATATATAACATTAAAAAAATTACAATTGTTGTTCCCTATATAGCTGGAAATTGCAGACCAAAGATTGCACTAGTGCCATTGTGCACTGTGGCATTCTTTAATCATGGACGGTTGCAAAATAATTTTCCCATGTGATCCCTGCCTCACTTAGTGCACTGAACAGATCTCCGCAAGTGATCAGCCAGGGCTACGCAGCTGAAGAATGAGGTTGTGAACACCTGCGGGCCAAGAAGTACCAGACAAGTCATATGTATCAGACAAGCTAGATCTTTACATGCGTGTGAAGTCAGAGTACCGTTTTCTTTTGGCTGACTAAACACCCCTACACCCAATTAGGAAGAATGCTGAGCGCACAGAGCTGCACTTAAAAATCAATTAACTGCACTTATATCTCAAGTACTTCTTATTGCTCAACACGCTAGCAAGTTATATATAACTCAATACACTGAACTGGCACATAAAAAGTGCCTATATACCTTGATAATGTTTCCTCAAGACTCAAGAATGGTATGAGTAATACGTGAAATACTGATGCTCTGACAAATTCCAAGGAAAAGCTCATAACAAAAGAATTATTTTCTGAGTTTGGATAGCATGTATTTAAAGAGCCACGAATAATGAGAAAACAAACCACGGAACAGCTATTAAGGCATTAATGAGTGATCACAGACTACCTAGAGCAACTTATAAAAAATAGCCTATGTTTTAATCAAAACTGTAACAGCCACAAGAAAAGCTGCAGAGGTAACTAATTTAGGGAACTGCTGGTTTTGAGTGCTTGATAATATTCATAAAATGGTTATATTTGCATGTAATGTTAGGCAATGACCATCCTGGACACAGCTGGGCAAGACAAACCAAGCAGTTGAATGGATGAAACCTCAAACAGGATCTGGATACGACATGGAGTAAAGAAAATTTTGGAGCAGCTAGCAGTCACAGGCCAACAAAAAAAACAGCTTCAAGTTATGCAAATGTATTTCAAAACAAATAACAACAGACAAATCATTAACAGCAAACAATATTAATATATTGCAACCTTGTGAAATTAGTAATTAAGCTAAACACTTGTGAAGAGGACATGGGGAGTAAAGCTTATTGTGGGGAGAAATGCAGTTTAGTCCAGAGAGGACAGCCACATGTTTTTTACAAATAAAATGGACAGTTAATTGCTGTTACGAAGGCAGTGTGATGCAGTCATGATAGATGCAGCGTAACCAACACACAACATTTATCGAGTGTTAGACAGACTTACCGGAAGTCATCCAAACTCAGGCTACTTCTGCAACAACAGGCACATAAATTACCTCAGAGCCCATGAGAAAATAATGTCAAAAGAAAAAAAAACAAAACCCAAATTTGACAGACCTGTCCCAACAAAACTGAACAGGCTTTGACTATCACTACAGATTAATAAAAAACGTGGTACAATTAGGAGTTCCTGACCTAAAATCCTAAGAAAGTGAAATCTGCACATTTCATCACCACAATCTTGACCTTTGAATTTAAAACGTCGGTTACTGAAACTTTCAGGTCTTCACTGACATTCAGCACAAGTGGCTACCAATTTACAGAGAACAACCTTCATTCTTAAAGTTACCTGCAGTGCCAAACAGGCAGCTAACTTCTTCTGTAACCTACTTCCAGAAGCCGTGTGGGAATCTAGTTCATTTGGCCAATAAAAAGAAAAGGCTGTGGACTTACTTTATGTAATAACATCACCCCCCATTCCTGCATATTAGATATAGTAAAAACCAGTATTAAAAAAAATTTTTTTTATTTTATTTCACAGATTTTAAGAACTGTCATGTATTTTTTACATTCTGGTACACAGAACCAATACCTCAGCCATCAACTCAGTAATTCCAAATGAGATGTTTAAATGGATTAACCATAAACATAGTCATCACACATGATTTTAGTTCACTGGAGCTACTGAATTCTAGGCAAACTGATATGGGATTAAAAGATTCAAATTTTACATTTTGTTTTACAAGAGGAACTGATTCTAAGGCATCTTACACTGTCTTTAGTCATGTTAACTGTGAAACTGGAAACATAACCTACCAAGCTGGGACTGATGGCAACAATTACATTGCACACAACTCTTTACAGACTTAATTCTGTGGGTTTTACTCATAACCACTCCCCCAAATTCTTAATATCCTTTCTACTAGGTCCTTTCCTTGAAATATATTTTAATTTTTATTGCTACCTCAATGATGAGAAATCTGGATGTGTCTATTTCTATATGTGGTCATGGTCTGTACAAAATCAATGCAGATAAAGAGCTATCCAGAAATCTGGGAGTTTCTATCACATAATGGCTTTTCTTTTTTTGTTAGACTTCCAACACAAAATACCCTTCAGTAATGTAGCAATGTACTGCATAAATATGAGAGAGGGAGAGGGAATTCTTGTCCTCTTTTCCACACATCCAAAATTAAGTCACCAGAATTGGAACTTAAAACATCTGTTTTCATTGGCCATGCACATTAAACATTAGGTGGAAAATAGCAATTACAGAGTTAAACTGTTGACAAACACAGTTACTTATCAAGTTATCAGAATATCGTCAATGTGACTTCTTTACACTCCAGAAATACTTGGTATTTCTCATCCATTACCTTAGCAGTTTTCATAGCACATTATTTGTCCTATCTGTACACAAAAAGCTGTAATTATTTTGTACAGTTCAAAGTAGCGATTCAAACCAGAAATTACACACCGATAGTCACTTCTTCCTACTTTCCCACTTGTATTTTCTAGAAACTGCTCTATAATTTTCTTGTCTTACAATAACTGAAATCTTTCAACACACTACCCACATGTACATTCCACTGGGGTTTCACATCTATTACTTGATCTGACTTTTTAACCAGCAGTATCTATGCAATACACACACAGTACCCCTAGCAAAGCATCAAAGATACGGAAAACAAAACTCATCTCTTTGCATATAATTTCTCTCAAGTGGAACTAATGCTAGAATAGGGAAGAGAAGGACGGATAAGGTATATGCATATAGACAACATCTGGAATCATTCCATAAGTAACCTTTTTTTTTTTTTTCTTTCTTCCCATGGCAGTGACTGTCTGTACCAAATTCTGCAGGGGGGAACTCCAAAGCAACGGGCAAACTACTTACAGATAGGACCTCTGTTTCATGGAAATAATCACTAAGGCACCACTTTAGGAACATACAGTATAGAAACACAGATTCATAGAATCATTTAGGTTGGAAAAGACGTTTAAGATCATGAAGTCCAACTGTTAACCCAGCACTGCCAAGTCCACCCCTAAACCCATGTCCCTAAGCACCACGTCTACACGTCTTTTAAACACCTCCAGGGATGGCGACTCCACCACTGCCCTGGGCAGCCTCTTCCAGTGCTTGACAACGCTTTCGGCGAAGGAATTTTCCCTAACATCCAATCTAAACCTCCCCTGGCACAACTTGAGGCCGTTTCCTCTTGCCCTGTCACTTGTTACTTGGGAGAAGAGACCGACCCC
>JAVKLA010000014.1:10836824-10849618 GCA_034782735.1 Sagittarius serpentarius
GGGAAAAGCTTTTTAGCAGGGCCTGTAGCAATAGGACTAGGGGAAATGGCATTAAACTAAAAGAGGGCAGATTTAGACTAGATATAAGGAAAAAAATGTTTACAATGAGGGTAGTGAAACACTGGCCCAGGTTGCCCACAGAGGTGATAGAAGCCCCATCCCTGGAAACGTTCAAGGCCAGGCTGGACGGGGCTCTGAGCAACCTGATCGAGTCGAAGGTGTCCCTGCTCACTGCAGGGGGCTTGGACTAGATGACCTCTGATGGTCCTTTCCAACCCAAGCCATCCTATGATTCTATGATTCATCATTCATGTTACTCATACCCACTACTCACAGGACTGATGCCATGTATTTATGGATATCAAGCAGATGTTTTGAGGGAAGGGAGGAAAGTTCATGACTCCAGTGAAAGTAAACATCTATGCTTAAAAGCTGAATGAAACCACATTTAGTAGATGCAGCATTGTGGAACACAGCCAGTGGAAAAAATAAAGATAACTTTTCCAACAGCATGTGTTCTGTTTTCCAAGTATTCCTTCAATATGCAGTTTTAATATAATTTTTACATTAGGCCTGTGAAGATACATTTATCTGGATAATAATTAAATATGCTACTGCTCAAAGTCCCTCCATGGCTTATAAACATAAACCTAACTTTTCAACATATTGAACTCCACTAACTGCTCATGTTAGTGTGCAGATGTGAAATCGTTCTAGCTATAAGAGTTACTGTTACAGTACAGTGCACGGACACCCATGTCCTTTCGTTTATAATTGCTCATCTGGAATACAGAGGAAAAACTTCAGGAAGCATTGCTAAATGATCTCGATTGCTCTGAATAGACAAAAAACACATTCCTGTTTACAATACAAAGAAATTTAGTATTTTCAACAAGGGGAAATGAAAAACCAAAACTGAGAGATTATTTGTACTGTAAGTTTTTCCCTACTTGTCTTTGCAACCTCCAGAAGAAAAATACAAAAGGATCACTTTTTTTTTTTTAATGAGAAGGCAGTGAGGATGAAACTATTTAGCAAATACAATAACAAAAAAAATATAAAAACAAACAAAAAAGAAACATTTATACTTGCCCTTTGAAACTGACAACATATTAAGTCTTTACATTACCTTTCTGCCTGGCCTTGGCTATCACTTCGATGTGTTTCATTGCTGCCTTGAGCATTTTCTTTGTTACAACAGTTGGAATATCCACCTAAAGAATAGTT
Organism: Sagittarius serpentarius; assembly: GCA_034782735.1. Classification (NCBI taxonomy): domain Eukaryota; kingdom Metazoa; phylum Chordata; class Aves; order Accipitriformes; family Sagittariidae; genus Sagittarius; species Sagittarius serpentarius. Next base: position 10,838,052 of record JAVKLA010000014.1, read on the forward strand.
TTAAAATAAAACCAGAATTGTTCCAGGTTTTTTCCCAAAATTTATTACAGACAACTATCAAACATATTAATTTGCTTATATATCCCCATTCTAACCATAAAATGAACACTTAAAAAACAACTTATGAATTCTCTAGATGAACTGACAGTATGCTCATTCTTCTGCGCAAAGCATATAACATCATGTAGAACTAAATGCCCTAAACAATACTGTTAACACATTTATTGTCAACCTGTTCCCACCATGATTCTTCCATTGCAATAATTATAGTAATGCAGCTTGATTTCCAAGTCACAGTATATGAAGCTTAGTTCTACACGAAGATTTGACCACCAACAAAAGTAAGTTAACTATGCTCTGCTTCTAGTACTTGTGTACCTTAATTCTCAGCTATCATGTCCACAAGGACTAAAAGCAAAGCAAAACCCTCCTCTCTTATGTACACGCAGAAAGAATGTCACAGCTCAGGTGATGGCAGAACCGAAAGAAAAGTTGAGTTACTGAGTCAAGATGACCATTAGTGCCCACAATGATATCGGGTGATCATAAGCTGAACAAAAAGGAGGTATGATTTAATCAAGGACTGTATTAGATTCCTGCATTTTTACTTTCCTTGATGGCTATGAAAATGAAAGAATTATAGAACAATTCAGGCACAAGTGGACCTCAGGATGGCTCAGTCCAACCTCCTGCTCAAAGCAGGCTCAGATTAGGGTGCTCAGGGCTGTATTCACCCCGGTGTTGAAAACCTCCCGATATGAAGACAGTCACCTCCTCACAGGTCAAACGCTCCAGCCCCAACCATCTTGGTGCCCCCCTGGTTGAACTTGCTCCACTCTGTCAATGTCTCTTTTGTAACAGGAAGCCCAAAACTGCATGCAGTATCCTAGCTGCCATCTAAAGAGCATCAAGTAAAGGCAGATAATCACCCTCCTTGAGCGACTGGCTCTGCTTCTGTTAATACAGCCCAAGATGCTGTTGGCTTTCTTTGCTGTCCGTACACACTGCTGGCTCATAGTCAGTTTACTGCCTACTGTGGGGCCAGGCCCTTTGCAGCAGAGCTTCCCTCCACAGCCAGTCAGTCCCCAGCCCATGGAGTTTCAAGGGATTCTTCTTCATAAGCTGCAGCAGTTTCCACAGAAACATCTCTAGAAGCTGATTTACACTTTACATGCCCTTTATTTTAAGCAAGAGCAAAAGACATCTCAGAGAAGCAGAAGCATACAACTGCAAATGTTCAAAATTTAAGACTTCTGAACAAGTTTCCTTCCTAATGGAATTTGTCCCTCCTCAATACTAAGTCAAAGACCTTAAGTAATGAAACAGAAGCATAGAAGTGCTTCTTGCCAGACAAGGAAAGAGACAGTGTAATTGCAAAGGCCACCAGAGCTGAGAGAAAAGCTGGGGTTTTTTATTCATTTGTACCAGGAGAATAGTATGTATTCTTGCATACTCCCCTGTAATCTTTGAGGTGCACAGCTATGACCTGACCTGGCCAGCCCAGAGAAGCTAGTACAATTGACTAGAACTGACTAAAAGCAACTAAATAAATTGAGGTCAACTCCTAATTACAAGCAAGAAAGTAGGAGCTTCTGCTCAAATGAGGTTATAAAGGAACTTTATCAGAGCTGGAAGGCTATCTGTCAAACACTCCGTCATAACCCTTTTCAGCTAACTACTGAAGCTTTAAACTAGGTTCCTAAAATGACAAAAAGTTGGTATTTTATTTGCAATTTGAATATCAGCTCTGATTTCTACACACATTTTCAGCAGTATATGCATCACAGCTATTAACTGAGGCTGTCTGAATCTGTACACGGGTGTGTGTGCACACACAGAAACACATGCCAAGTTTCAATCTTGTTCCAAAACACAAAGTTACTATGAGTATCATTTTGCTTGAGATATCTGTACCACTTGACACAAAGAGACAAAATAAATTGTATTATTCTGTAGGATGGATACAAATAAATCTAAACATTTGTGAAGAGAAATGCATTTCTGTGATGACCTTTATTTTGTACTTCCCTTGACAGTGCTTAATACTTCTATGCCTCTGGAGGTTTTTGTTGCATGTATTGTCTACCCAGATACATAGAACTGAAGATTCTACATTTACTTCATTACTGTCAAATGCAGATATAGTAAATTAACACTCTACTTAAAGATGTTACAGCTAATCTGAGATAACACAATTAACACCTTATTACATGATCAACAGAGGAGACATAATCTTTTTCTGAAGCAACAATGGATCTACCAACAATGCAACCAACACCTGCATGTATTACAACTCCAAATTAAATTTTAAGACTTTGCTCTAGATTTTCACTTTGAAAGATTTACTCCACTTTCACACCTCCATATAATGTCTGCGCTACACAGACATTTCCTAATCTTCCCCCACATTCATTTTAAAAAGCAACATGCTTGAGTTAAGAGTAAACAAGAAAGTCATCTGAATTTGATATATTACAAGGACAGAATCAGGCTGTTAATCAGTCATGACAGAGTACATGTACAACTTGTAGCTCAGGAAATATTGCTGTTACTAAGGAGGGGAAAAAAGACACACATTTATGGTAGTTGCTCCAACAGAGAGGCCAGCACTGAATAAATCTGGAAACTAAGTTAGCAACTCTTCCTGCTTAGAACAGCCAGAGAGTTAGAAGCAGTTCCTGTAAAACAGCCTTGAAGCACTTCACCAGAAAAGACAGTATATGTGCTAATATAGTAAACACAGCAAATAAAAAAATTTAGCCTTCAGAATGTTTCTTAAGAACTACATTAATGTAAGAACCATACACGTTTTAATTCTTAAATAACAGTCTATTCTTTACAGACAACGTTAGGACCTTGCCTGCATTTTAAAAAGGCAGGCAAGCAGAAGCTACGATACATGTACACTGCTAACCATTTTCTAATAGTTCTTTTTCAGTAATTCTTAAAACTGTTTCCACTTGGATTCAGTCACTAAAAGACAGCTAAAAGATCATCCCAAGGTTTTAATAATGCCTTGCACTGGTATAAAAAAAGATATCCATTTGCAAGACTCATAGAATGGTTTGGGTTGCAGGGGACCTTCAAAGATCACCTAGTCCAACGCCCTGCCATGGGCAGGCACATCTTTCACTAGATCAGGTTGCTCAAAGCCATATCCAACCTGATGGTGAACACGTCCAATGATGAATCTTCAGAGATGGTTTATAACCAGGAATAGGATAAGCTCCAGAAGGAGGGAACAGATAATGCAAAGAAGAAACTGAGATGGAAACTGCCTATACTCTCTGTAAGACTGACTTTGGAATCACCATGTTAAAAATGATGGATATCAGTTATTCCTAATGGAAAACCAACGTTAATACCTTGTCAGTCACCTTACCTTGTGAATTCTCCGAACTAACACAGACGCAAAAAAACGCAGCGTGCCTCTCAGTTCATCCACTGAGGATTCATCATCAGTAATATTTCTGCAGTGTTGTAAAGCATGTCATGTAAGAAAACAGAATAAAATACATTTATATTAATCCAACCACAATAGATTTGGCAATACTAAGAGCTGGAATAAGAACATTCAACGGTGACACTTCAAGTGGTATTAACTGAAATGAAAGCCACCAAGTGAGGGCAGAGAGTAAGCAGTCTTCTATTCAAGTAAAATACACAGCATTCCCACTATGTTTGTGCACACAACAACAGCTTAATAAATACATCAGTAAATTGGAATTAGGTACCAATTCCTGCTCTAATATACTGCCTGCATGATTTTGACCAAGTAAAATCTAACTTAGCTTCCACACATGTGAATGTTTCCTAGTTCAGTGGCATGAAGTAAAACTGAATTAACATCAGCAAAGCCTTTGCAACAAGAGTACCGCAAGCACATACCCCAGTTAAGCTAGTCAAAATTGGATTTTCCATATTGCATACTAGAAAATCTTCTATACTCCAAGATTTCAAATACTTTTTTTCTGTTTTAGTACAAATCTGGCTTTGTTAACCTCTTTTTTTAAGTTTTATTATAAAATTGGTAGTTTCTTTTGTGGCTTTTAATGAAACAGATACATCCCCTGTATTTCAGCTCAGCCTTTTCCAACAGAAAACTTTCACTGGTATTTTTTCAACAAGTTCTAATACTTGGATGCCATTTAATACAATAATATTCTCTTTTAAATACAAAATTGGGTCTGTTTCTGGTCTAAACAGAGATTGCCATTTCCTAGAAGAGAAAAGAAAGCATAGCACAGGAAACTGACAAATGACAGAACTTTTTTTAAAAGTTGATCTACCTTTGATGTAGCGTGAAATGTGAAACCATCAGTTACAAAGAAAACAAAACAAGAACCTCAGCCTATACCTATCTGGAACAGAACTGAAATTATTTAATGTGGTTTCTGCTTGGAAACAAAGAAATAAAGGAGAATTTTAAACAGATTCCCAAATCACGAAGTCTAAATATCATCTAAGCTTTTTATCTGGCTTGCCAGTTTCCATCTGCTGCCATGAATTATGTCCAGTGAAAAATCATGGTAAAAATACTTCAAGTTGATTCAGGAAGAAAAATACCTAACTCCATGTCTTTTCTGGGAAACTGAATTAAAATGGGAAATACACTAAGTCTTAGATGCAGAAACTACAACTAAACTGAGTGGAAAAAGAGACCATGATAACAGCATTCCACAAAACGCAACAGAAAGAATAAAAATCTACCAGCATGTAAGCATATATGGGCATTAGAGTATGACTAAAGATACTGGTAAAACTGCATTATAATAGCTGAGTAATGACACAACAAAGTTACATTCTGCTTTAGCTAATGACCATACGTAAAAGCCATCACAGTTTTCGGTAATAAATGAGTTTGCATATGTAGTAAATACAAATACTATTTGCATTAAAAAAAAATCAGTACAAGCAACAACAGCACATTTGAAAAATAAAAATTTTATGCCTGTAACATCATTTTACATTATTCAGCATCCAATTTTTTAAAGCAATGTTCGCCTGGGTTATATAGCATTCAAATGCATGTTGAAGATGAACTGCTAGGTACAGATACTGGTGACCTGACGGTCAAAGTATGCAACCAATTGCCTGAAAAGCACCTCAAAGAAAGCAGCCTGGCATAAGGAATATAACTGTCCTCCAACAGCTAATCATATGCAGATAAAAATACTGTAGAGGAAGGTTTGGTTTGTTTTAAGATAAGCAGCTGACATTTTGGAAGCAATATGGTTAGCAAATACCCATACCGTCAAAGGAAGCCAAGGGATTAGCAAACAAATTGTATAACTGCATTACTAGTATTTGACAGACAAGAAGATACATGAAGTCATTTGGACCAAGAAGTTGTTAATTTATTGACACTTGGATAACCAGTATCTTGGCTAATTCTACTTGGACATGACTTTATGCCACGTACTTTCACAATGCGCCACAAGTTTGCAGAGACATTCTTTTAATCACCAGCAAACTGAAGACTGGTGAAAAAAACATCAAAAACCTGTAAAATCTCAAATCTCTAGTGACACAGTGGAAGGTCCAAATAACTTGCTTGGAAACATCTTAAAAATTGGCTGCATTTTCCCAGAATTTGAGGAAAAAGTTAAAAACACAACTGTCAGTGTTTCGGAGAGATTTGCTAAAAGAAAAAGGCTCAGCCTGTTAACTGTAAACAGTTACTGAGTCCAATGTCTCAAAAGAGATACACCCAACTGCTATTGCATGCAAAGCTTTACGGGATCTACTGATAAATGAAAACCATACATAAATAGCGAAGTGATTTTTTTTCTCTCTGTGTGTCAACTATTCTTATGAAATTTGGCCAACTCTATCAAAAAGATGAAGAAAATAACTTGCAAGCTGATAAAACTGGAAAGCTATGGTTTGTAACTCAACACAAATCCTGAATTTTTCTTGCATTTAAAATAGAAGCAGCTCCATATGTGAAAACACTAGGTTTAGTCACTATCAAAGAAAAATATTTTCATAGTAATGTATCACAAAAATGTGGTAATTACTGGATTCTAATCTAATCTGAGAGAACTGGAATTGCAGCAGCATCAATGACAAAAAAAATTCAATAAGAATACAGTGACTCACTCAAACTTTAAACTCTCCTATTCAAAATGAGGTTGGTATAATATATTGTACAGTTTTATTGTACAGCATACAGCATCAGCAATAGACTCAGACCAGTGTTTTGTAGCTCTACAAACTTGGATTACTTACAACTATGCTCTATTCTTCGCATATAGTTGAAAAATTCTTAAAACACTAATATTTAAATATAACCAGTATAAATGCTTCAAAAATACCAAACAAGAAATGCGTATAGGCGTAACTACCCATTTCTGTAGAGTTCACTGGATTTTAAGTACTCATCTTCATTCCCCTAAACTGATCCAAGTTTAAGGATGTTTGCCTCTAAATTTTAACCTGCTAATAAAATATTACAAATTCTTACAGTTTGTTAATGAAACAAACATAAAACACAGCTTTTCCCTGCTTACAGCACTTTATTTCCTGAGCAACAGATCTATTATTTTATCTTGCAACATATATTTCTGGTAAGTGTGACACTTCCCAGGCTTCTGAGTGAGATACGTCATGTTACCTGTCTAACGTCCAGAGTGTGCAAGGTGCTGCAAGACAGCATCAGCTGGCAGGGCGCAAAAAAATTAAAATAAAATTAAATTTAAAAAAAAAGAGAGGTAGCTTCTACACAAATTCCATTCACCTAAAAAGGGGACAGTTAGCAGAACGAATTATGCCCAGACTTTTCTGCAAGGGAAAGCAGCAAACTTTTTTACCAACCTACTCTGGCAAGTCTGAATTGCCTGCTGGTGGTTACCCACGCTGCTAAATAAGGACAGACTAGATGCAAAGGCTTCTGATTTGGCTCCGTGAAGAATTATCCAGAGTCGGTGAGGTCTGTTTAGCTCAGAAGAAGCATTTAATGAACGCAAGAGTCCTTTCTCCTGGGTGAGCTGAGTTATGCAAACAGTGTAGGTACACCTAAGTAGGAAAAGTCAGAACTAATATGCTCTACGAGACAGACCTCAAACGGCTGCGCACAGACACACACGTCACTCCTCCCTGCGCGACTGGTGCTGGAAATACTGGAAAGCACAGGAACACCTGAATGTCTAGAGGGAACGAGACCAGATCTGACATTGCTACTGTTAAGCTGAAACCAGTAAGCCTTTCAGGACCAAGTTGCTTCCTGCAGAATTACTCAGATATCACTGCACTATAGCTCACTGAACTCCCAGTACTTCAGGTTCATGGAAAAGCTTATTAGGTCTGATCAGCATGCTGTGAATTTATGGAGCTATTTCAAAATCCAGAGGTGCAGCCATGTAAAACTAAAGACAGAGCAGGAACATCTACACAGCTCACTAGAGCACAAGATGTAGCAGAATCTAGGCTGGCTGGCTCCATACCAACTATATTTCGCACTGCACTTCTAACTATGCATATTACTATCCCCACCATACGATGTATTCCAGACTTCCGCTGTCTTGGGTGTCAGAGATGTAAGTAACGTGTGGAATCCAAGTTTTCTTGTCAGTCCAAAACAAAGACATCGAAGGCACCTTCCACCAGCCAAAAAACTCTACTTAATTTCAAATTATGACATACAGAAGATGGTTCCCTTATATTTGTTACTTTATCAAACAGCTCAATGGAACATGCTCTAGTTTTCTGTATTTGAAAGTTAAAAACCTTGAGTTTTCCTGCTTGCTTGATCCTTCACAATACACGGTGCTAAAGCTCCCTCTGCTGTTTGCATAAGCAGTTAAGTTTTCAGCTTATTCATCACACAAAGACGTCACACATGCAGGTATCGGCCGCAATTAAAAACCAACCAGGCAAAGAAGTCTGCCCAGAAAGTTTTAGATTCCAGAGAGACCGGAAAAAAAAAATAGTGTAGAGTAAAAGAAAAAAGGTATAAATTTCTTTTAGCACAAAACTGAACACTTCCATGCAATGAAAAGGTCAAATGCAGAATTATGTCAAAATGTTGTTTTAACACATTAATGCCAGCACGATCAATTAAAAATATTTTTAATATCTTCTTAGAAAGTACTCTGATGCACTAATTAATATATAAAGGTACAAGGAAAAAAAAAATACAGAAAAAAGAATTAGCCAGTCTTGTCTTCAGACACTATTTTAAAGTTATTTACACAACACTAGTCAACCTAGCATAACCACTCACAGCCTTAAAACTCAGCAAATCACCAGATGTTCTGCCAGGTGGCCACAACATGTATTCAAAATACTTTTTCTATATTAATTAAAAGTAGAATTTTTTTTTTAAACTGTAAAGTGATATTTTTTTTTTAAAGCGGTATGAAAGATCAGTATGCTTCTAATCTGGAAATAAATTTCTGGGGGTTTTCAAGTTTTTATATACATTTTAATCAAGCCATATGTACTTCCAAGTAAGAGTTATTAGAAAATTAACATATAAAAATGAATAATCTAAAAGTGGTTTTAGGATGAAATACAAATTTCAGAACCACCTCTCTCATGTCTAAATTATTAAAAGATCTGTTCTACTCTGCTAAGAGATAGTAAAACGATGAAACCGTAGCACTTAAAAGTATGATTTATATTTTACTAAAGAAACAGAAATATTTATTTTCAGATGACTTCTTCTTAAACAGCTTGACAAATATTTATGATATTCAAAACCAGTAACTTTTCAGTAAAGTATCATACCTGTACCATGGATAAATAAAGTTTTCCAGCACCAACTCCAGCACCTGCACAGAACAAAGACAGCCACATTACAAAATAAACAGTTTACCATAAATCCTTGTCAGAAGAGTTAAAAACACAAACACTTTCCAAAACTCACAGAACATAATTCGTACATCATAGAACGTCAACATACAAACAAGTACATTGTGATCCTATTGAGAGATCAATCACTTTGCATAATAATCAGTACTTTGGGCAAATAGCAACAAAGTGATGGTTTCATCAGGTATCAATGTGAAACGGCTGCCACTAGTACTATCGACAACGTGAAGCACAGTGCTGTGACCACTCTGTTCAGCGAATGCTATGAAAAATGTAATCTTACCTGAAACAGCCCCTCCCTAATTTTTCAGATCAGTCCCCGTTCTTTTCTGATGTAGTGTGAAGCGTCCCGCAGGCACAGCTACCCGTCCTACACTTACACACGTGTCCATCCTTTTTCATCCAAACCTCTACCTTTTCCAGCTCTCCCCCACCCTCAAAGTGGGACAGTCAATCCTGTATGCTCACCACTCGCAAAGCAAGCAAAAGAAGAATCCTAAAAAGCAACTCCTAGGAAAGCCGTTCTGCTTTCTCCACATCCTGCACCACAGCTTGCAACAAAGCCTGCCTTATGGTCCAGCTATCTCCTGAAGTCCCAACCAGAGCGCTTCCCAAAGTCCTTGTCCTACATGTATCCTCATGGCCTTCTCCCTCCTGTTCCGTAGCCCCTGTATATCCCGCCTACATGTATCTCTGTAGGAGAATCTTTTCCACCCTTTCCATCAAACCTGGTCCTCACAGGTCAAGTCTGTGGTTGCCTTTTCTATGCCGGAAAACCTGGGTTAATCAGGAAGAACCAGTGCTGTTGCAGCCATGTCACAGGCACGCCCTGGGCCAGCTTGGTTCAGCTTGGCTTTCAACGTCACAGAAGGAAGGGAGGCAGAAGAGGCGACAAACCCTGTTCAATCAACGGGATGCCACCACCATATACACAAGGTGTACTGCTAGCCGGACTGCAGCTTTGACACCCCTCCTTACACCTACACAAAAGTTTCAAGTTACTGTTACAGTCCTTGCACCACGATTAGCAGAAAGAAAACTTCTGAAGAGAAGGGGAAACATCAGACTGTGCCAAGGAAAAAAACAAAACAAACAAACAAAAACACGAGGAAGGAGAAGGAAGGATGACATTTTCTTGAGCTTTCTCCTCCCTCACTATAACCCTAAGATGTACTCCGTACTGCCTTCTCCTGTTGCAACCTATCCCTTAATCTGAATCAATGCTTTAGAGATTAGTTTGTCCCTGGCAGCATCAACGCTGATCAGGGTAGGAAGACAGAATACATGTGTTGCTACGTGAGGCTGCTGTGCCATATTCTATAACAGGAAAGATTTTGCAAAAGAAGCCACGGTGTTCAAAGAAAAATGTAAAATCTGTTTGAAAGGAAAGCTGAACGTCACAGCTGATATACAAGTGTCATTTATGAGAGTAAGTATCACTCTTCTTACAAGATTTGCTGCTGCACTCATTCACAGTGTATGCACTGCAAGAATTCAAGACATACTAAATTTATACTATCTTTAGGGCACTACATGCCTCTGCTCTACTCATGATTATAAAAGCACACTGAGTAAAATGCACATGACAGCCTTTTTAATTCCTCTCAATTCTTCAGACTTGAGCAGCTGATGAATACTCTTTTTCTGTTTTCACTACTAAGAATATCACCTACTCAAATTTTATAAGATACTCTCTCTTTTGCAAGTGTTCCTTTTCAGTGATTTTCCTCCCTTTGTTTTTAAGGGTGAAGGAGAAATTTTGTTCCTTCACCGTCTCTCTGAAGGGACATTTTCCAGTTTGGGATAACTTTAGATGTCTGTGTTATGGACCATACAAAGTCATCAATGTCTTTGCTCCTACCCCTATGTGCTACAGCAGTAATAGATCTTGAAGCTGTAATATGACCATGTGTTGATGATGGATGGGTAAGCTAAATTTCATGTCCCACCCCCCCAGATCTCATACTTCCATTAAAAGCGGAGTGGAAGGGTGTGGGGAGATGACAACTGATGCTTTACTTCCCAGTCCAGAAGAGATCAAAAAAATCCCACAGAATCTTCTTTGGAAGTTAATCTTCGACAACAGGAGAGAGATCACATCCAGTTCCAGTCAGCAAACACAGACCATTAGCCTTAAGAGCGATAGGTCAGACTACTCAAAACTATTTCCCTGATGCCAGGCACTGTCAGTATATAAACCACGAATTTACTCCATAGAAATCTCAGTCTCACAGGTATTGCAACATTATTTTTGTTCATGCAGAGTGTCTAACAAAATAAAGCTCTCTCAGGGCTCAAACCGCGGACTCTGTCAAAAAAGCGGCTCTCAAAAGCAAAGGCCTGCAGAAAAATCCATACTGTGCATGTATTTATTAAAGGACCCCTTCTCTTTCTTCCTCCACTTTTGCTATGTGCATTGCCAGCAAGAGCACAAGAGAGCAGACCATCTTCCGCTTGGAAGGGAAAATGCACTGGGACAGCCTTCAAGCACAAGACAGTGTACTCAAAGGGAGTACAATGCACTCCTCTTGAAAGGGTTTTCTTTACCCATGACTACTACTTTGGAACTGAAAGCCTGTCCCACTGCAATTTCAGTTCGTCAGATCATAGAATCACAGAACAGTTTGGGTTGGAAGGGACCTTAAAGACCATCCAGTTCCAACCCTGCTGCCACGAGCAGGGACACCTTCCACCAGACCAGGTTGCTCAAGGCCCCATCCAGCCTGGCCTGGGACACTGCCAGGGACGGGGCA
>JAVKLA010000014.1:10856622-10874122 GCA_034782735.1 Sagittarius serpentarius
CCCCCCGCACCCCGGCACCGCAAACTCGGGGGAGGCGGGCAGCGCGCCCCGCCCGCGCGCGGCAGCGCTGAGGCGGCCGGGCGGGAGCGGGTCGGGGGCGGGCGGCCCTAGGCCGCGGCGAGCCCCGGCCTCGCTGAAGCCGGAGCGCCCGGAGACCTGCGGGAGCCTCGGCTTTGCTGCGGGGAGGGGGAGGGGGGAGGATGGTGGGGAGGGGGCGGCCGCTGGCCCCGCCGCATCCCGGGGCATGGCGATCGCCGGCGGCTAGAAGCGGCGGCAAGGCCGGCCGCGGCTGGCGCTTCTCCGAGGTGAGAGGGGGAGCGGAGGAGGACCGCGGGGTCAAGCTTGCTCGTGTCTGGGGGAGCACCCGGCTCCCGGAGCGATCCTGCCGGCAGCCCTCCGGTGACGCGCTCGGGTGGCATTTCGAGCTGTGCTGTGTAACATAGCGTGCTAAGCCCTGTAAATAGGAGATCTCTGATGACAGAAAGCTTACCTAGTTATAAATACTTAGGTTCTGGACAACAGGGGCTTCCCAGTGCCGAGCAGCCAGAAACTGCTACATCTGATTAAATGCTCTATATTTAGATGGTGACTGAACTAAATCATTTAGTGACTGGGACACTAAAACTGTATAGACACCTCTCAAAACTTCGTAATTGCTTGTGAAGAAAAGGAATGGGGTAGAAAATGTAACAGACCCCTCCTTAACATCAGTAAGTATACAAAGTGAAGGCATGGAAAATACACTAATTCTGGAATGTAGTTTATTGCTAGTGAGAACAATTTAAAGCTAACTTCACATGAATAACTGCCGTTCCATACAGCGTAACTCGCAACCCTGAATGCTTTCAGTAACTGCAGTTACTCAGAAACCTCAAAGTTACGTTAATGACATTACTGGTTATGGGAAGATTGTTTAAGCACTTTTGTCTGTTGAACTAACTATCTTATGGATAGAGGGGCTTCAGAGTTGCAAATATGAAAAAGACCTCAGGGAGAAGTGCCTGCTTTTATTTTTGAGTTGTTGAGAAGTTGCTGTTGCCTTTTATATTCATTTGCACTAGCCCCACACAGGCAGCTTGGGCAAAGGGTATAAATGCATATAAAATACTTCTGTTCAGAAGCGTTATGCTTACAAATCTTCAGTGGAAACCCCGTAACAGTTTAAGGAAAAGTCAGTATTTGGAAGACAAATCAATACCTAGAAATTGCAAGTTTCAAAATAGCTTTCAGAATCTTTACTCAGATGTTTTGTCACTTTATGCAACACTTCCCTTGACCTCCAGAGCAGGTGAAATGGTGCAGTTTGACTTCAGTATGTTGACCTTTCTCAGAGAGCTTGGCAAAAGCCCAGGGTCAGCTTGAATTTCTTTAAGAGCATCTGCACAGTGTTATTTCATGTCAGTCCACGTGTTTTCTATTAGAAAGAAACCAAACAAATAAGGTGTATACGCACAGCAAACCTCCATACTGTCTATTCAGAGGAAATTAATTTTCCTCAAGATGCATTTTTTTCCTACCTGCTTACTTTATCCTCAGCTTTACTGCTTGTGATTTTTAATCATTTATTCTGCAGTGTTTTTAATAAGAAATAACTTTTAAAAAACTGTAATTCTTAAAAACATCTCAAACGTAACAGCATCACGTATCTGTAATGTAGGAAGTGACTTGCACAAGCAAAGCAGCAGGAACACAAGTCAAACTTTGGCTTCCATTTCTGTTCTCTACTCTGGGTGAAGTTTCTTTCAGTTGTAGCTTCATTATTCAGGGTTATGTTTGTTTAGTGTAAAATTGCCACATTCACATTTGGCACTAATTCTACCTTACCATCTGAGCAGCTGTGTGATTTCCTTCAATTCACAGAAGTGTCTGCCCAGCAGACACAACAACAATCTGCTGTATCTGATCCTGCTCTGCTGGAGACAGCAATGTTCACGTTGCCCATCACTTTCTGTAACCCTTGCCTGTAGGACTACTCCGATTGTTCTGCTACGCTGAAAGACACAGCTGAAATTCATCTTCCAACAAAATAAAGTACGGACAAAACAAAAGTGAAATATTGACAACACCAAGCTTTTCAAAATTCTATTGATTTTATGTGAGAAATAAGAGCTTTATCCATTCCCCAGCAACAGCAAGTCTTTCTCTCTTCACTTAACTGGAGAACTGAAAGGGGAAACATACATCTGGAGATGGGCTCTGAAGCAAAGTGGCCAGGACTTTCTGGAAAGCTACACTTTAAGATTTAGAATGTAAAAGGATCTTTCTCTTACCATACAAGTGTTCTTATGGAGTCAGTTCTCCATGTTTTTATTTTTTTTTTTTTAAATACCAACAGAAGATTGCATATTCTAGCATTCAAAAAATGTGTTACTGAGATTTTCAACATAACTTAAAATATAAAGCTGCATTTGATGGCTGAATAGTATCAGTTGTAAGGCTGAGATTCTATTTTCCAAAGTGCTTTTTTTCTTTACTTAAGAAAACCTTGTTTTAATAAATCAGGCAGTGAACCATAATATACAGATTCTCACCATCTGATTGCATTTAATTTACTCTGCAAGTCTGCTTTTGCTCTTTTCAAGGCATTATAATTTATCTTTTTCAAGGATACAGTTGTCCAGGCTAATACGTAATGTATTACATAATGTAATGCTTCATATTTACCCAATGAGGAATTTATTTTCCTTTATAAATTATTCCCCAGAAGTTCCTGATTATTTTTGTGGGTCCCTTCCAGAAGTTTAAACAGAAGGCTTCATATGAACTTTTAACTTCAGCCATTTAGCAGAAAACTTTAGAGAACACTGACTTTAAATATTTAGCAAATAGCTAAACTTAAATAAAAAAGTGAAACTGAAGTTGGTGACTCTAATCCCAAGAAAATTAAGCATTAGTAGGGACTGTAGACTAGACTTGACTTTCAAGTTGAAAACTTAAAGGGCATCCATCAACAGTTAGTGGTTTCAGTCTGTGAGATAATTCAGTTGTATGCAAAAAAACACAAGGTAAAAACTGACATTTAGTAGAGTTTCTTGGCCTTTCTGTATTAAAGGAACACTGAAACTTTGGAGGAGAGTAGCAGCTGACTGTTTGATACACGTTTCTCATTTGGTTTGGGTAGGAGGATAATTATTAGCACTTAGGTAAACAAAATTAGCTTTACTGTTATAAATACATTCATTTGTTAATGAGCTTAATAAAGTTTATGGCATTGGAGAGTCAGCTCCCTGTACCACCCACACAGACCCGGTGCTTGTCAGCTGTATGGGCATGTGCGCCGCCAGTGGTTGCTGTAGGTTCTCAAATTTGCTTCCTGGACCACCACGTTATGGACCATACGTTGACCCTCAGTATTACAAGATTAAAGCAAACTGGATGAGGAAGTGATAATCTGGGGCCAAAAGTACCTGCTGGATACAGCAACGGGTTTTGGATTTCCAGATAAAATCCCACGCAAGTTGTCTTCTAGAAGAATGGGGAGCTTAACTGCTCCAGAACAGTAAGGAACAAAATGGCAGGCAGAAGGGAGAAATTGTTTTTTAAAAAAAAAAAAGATGGGCAACATACTTCTCAGAAGATCACTGTCTCCACAATTTTGGGGGAATGAATTGCCAACTGACATTACACAGCTTTAAAAGTTTTGTTTTTTTTAGAAACAGATTCAGCAGGCAGTTGAAGGGCAACGGCTAAGGGGTTTCAATTGTAACAGGCCACCCAAAAATTCATCATTACTTTCTTTAAGAGACTGTAAAATACAATTCAATTAGAAGACCTGAAAATACCTACCAGGCTGTGTTTAGGACTGAAGCCATGAAGTCACTGACTGGCACCAGGCAAAATAAAGACTTGCAGGGGAAGAAAGGCAGGGAAACTGTTCTGGTGAGGAAATTCAAGTAAAAGAACCCACTTCAAGTGAGACAGTTTCCAGAGGGCCAGTTTAGTATGCCCAACAGGAACAATGCTGGGCAAACCAGAGAGGTGCTGAGGAGTGCTGAATGTGTTAGAATTTCACTGGGACAAGCAAGGTCCATTTGGGAAAATGTACCAATGGGAAGAAGGTGGGGTTGGGGGGGAAGGCAATGTGCTAGAGGCAGTTTTGCCTTCAGAAAAAGAAGAAAGCAGACAGGTCAGAGCAACACTAGTATATACACAGAGCTTTTCTTCAAATTGTTTACATGAGAAAGATTTTTCGGAATACATTCTTTCACAGACTAGATAGATACCGAAGAGAATTTAGATATTAAGAGATGAAAATTTGTCCTGTCGTAAACTACAGTTTATGGGACATTAAAAGAGAAGGATATAGAGCAGAAAGTTGCAAGGTGGGTGTAGAAGATGACTACAGACAGTAAGAAGTAGAGGCCTGCAAAATTTAAAAGAAAAAAAACCAGCAAAAAATACCATTAAGGAATATGCATAAAGAGAGGCACTAGACCTACACAGGAGACACTGGAAAAATGCTTCAAGAAATATTCGGTTTGTGGCAACATCTGGCAAAGGTACAGTCTATAGAAATTTTGTATTGGTTCACCTGAGCGAAAGATAAGCTCTTTGGATATGCACCTTAATTAAGTGAGGCAGCTGAATTGCTCAGTATAGGCAGGGGAAATACCTGGAAAACACAATTCTTTCCAAAAACCTAAGCTGATCGGGGAGGGGGGTAACTGGATGTTAAGAATTTGTAAGGAAGTTCTGAAAGAAGTAAGGAGCTGCACCAATGCAAATCATTAAAACAATGCCATAGCACATACTTAAGAGCTCAGTCTAAATGAAAATTAAGCTGTTTACTTACTGTGGGGGTAAAGAAAACCCTGCCCTCGATACACACTTTGTGAAAACAGCTGTGTCAGGTCCTGAAGGGAATTTCCACTAACTTCGAGGTCAGTGGGGGAAATTTTCAAGTAGGGAGTTTGAGGAGGAACTTCAGCCATGTTCCCTTGTTTCAGCTGAATTAAAAAGTGTCAAGAAAATCCTTATAAGATGATGTGTTTCTGTTAAATCATTGCAGAGTGCTGCACCACCTATGCCTCATAACTAGCTAGTCTAAGTTTTTCATCATAGATACCTGATGGATTCATAGAACAGCTGTATTAAATCGGCAAAAGTTCAACTAGGTAAGCATCCCGTTTGTGATGATGGCCATCAGGGGATACATAACCTAGGAAAAAGTTGTAAAAGCACAGCAAGAATACTACTTTCCCAGAACATTCTTTTATGCTGATTCACAATCTTGGGGATATCCTGAGAAAGAATTTTTTTTGCTAAGTTTTAAGTTGCTTTCTGAACAGCCATGAACTTTACCATCCACAAAAATGAGGCAGCAAGGAGTTCCACCACTTATTTACGTTTCTGTGAGTGAAGATACAGCTCTCTGGACATTCATGTGTTTCATGTAGTATTTTATAAGAGATGGTGAAAAAATTGTTCCCTACTCAGCACAATCACTGCTTATCATTTTATCAAAATACTTTGGCCACCTGAGCAAACTGTCTCTTTTCCAAAATGAAGGTTCCTGCTCCAGTGAATTGTTCTTCACATGAGAGCACTTTTGTACCTATCATCATCTTTTTTGTTCTCCCCATCCTTTTCCAATTTTATCATCTCCTCTGTTTTGTAGCGCCGCAGTAGGGACAGGCTGCAACAGGGGGAACAAAACTGTTCAACAAAATAGCATTTGAAATTATTTTTATTAGTAGAACTAGTGCGTTCTTAAATTGTTCCTTAGCTATTTTTTGCCCCACCTCAGTGTATTTTAACATTTTAGCCTATGAAGATTCATGATCCTTTTTTCCTCCTTTGGATACAACTCTAGGTTTTGATGGATTCATTTTTTTCACCTTAGGGAAAAATACAGTGAAAAAAAAATCCCGACCTGAAGTCTTCACATACTCAGGAGTTCCAATCAACACGCAGAACTCATCAAAAGTGGGAAAAAGACCAACTATAACTAAAGGCTGCTGTAGTAAGCTAGCTTGTATCAGAAAGCGCTTTCTACTGATACTAACACGTCCATTGGGTGTGCTGATAACGATCATGTAAACCCAGACGAAGTGATGAGATCTGTGGGGGTTTTTTTGGTGACTGGTGAGCTGGTATCCTGAAGCCCACTGCTTTAGCTTCTGTGGATACAGCAGTAAATGCCTTGAGTGTTTTTGTCAGGTCAGAATTCCACAAGAGATATTTTTAGTTTGAGCAACCAGTTTCTCCAACATGAAGTATGTAAAAGCAGTATAGGGTAAGAGTTGAGCAACATTAATTATCGCCCTCAAAAAGTTATTTGTGCTTCAGTTAGGTCTTTCATCAAACACTTCACAGGAATTGTTACAGAACCAATTGTATAACCAGGATATTGTTTTGTTTACCCTTTGTTGGCTGAGGATCTATGGAATCAGTTTGACATTTTCCTCCACTTAAATGATGTACTGCAAAAACTGAGGCATTTTCAGAATGGTTAAAGAGAGAATAAAAAGCAACAGGACATAAATGTTACGTTTCCATAGCAAGAATATTGACTATACGACAAAAGCAAAAAAATTCTGGTTTATGCTAACAGGCAGAATGCACAAGACGATAATATGAGCGAGCCCGAACAGAGGGCTATTCCTCCTCCTATGTAAGGATGAGTTTTGAGGCTTTTTGAAGCACATGGGCAGCTTGTATTGTATTACTGATTTTGTGGTATAGCTGGAACATATAGCTCCATGGTAAAGTTCCACTACAAGAGGAATATGATAGTTTTAATGAGAGAATTTAAGAAGTGGGGCTCAGTACCAAGCTCTGCAAGGCCAGGCTTCTTTACAGCTCAGAGCTGATCAATGCTGTCTTTATCAGACAGGTCCCCAAGTTCCTGAAGGTATGCCAAACCTTTTTTTCCCTCCAAAATGCTGGCATATTTAATAGAAAAGTGATGCATTGTTTTGTAACACTTCACCCCAAGCACTGGCATTAATGGTGCTTCTATAGAAGCAGACGATCCCTCTGCGGGCCTACCAGCAAACATACCTTGGCAGAACAGAAAGCCACAGTCTCTCTTCCGGAGCAGCGAAGAAGTGTTATTTGTGATTCTTCCCGATGTTCTGCAAATGCAGTTCCTGGTTATGGTGCACACTTGCCACTTGCACAGTGGTTTTCCCTAAAGTCTCCTTTGGGGAGGGAGAGCGCATGCTTAGGCAGGTAAAAGGACTTTGAGCTGTTTGGAAAAGGCACAAATTGTGAAATCAAGAAACAACGACTATTTGGAAGACTTACCTAATTTCTGCTAAACTCCCATTACTAAAGTTTTACTTTGCTTTTTATTTTCTGTTTTATTTAAGTAATTAGTATTCTAGCTAAGAAAGGCATTGGAGCTAGTAAGGTCTGATATTGTATAGGGGACTGTTACTAATTCTCAATATTATTCTAAAACTTCCTAAATCAGTTTCTGATTTGTGACTGACTGACTTGCTACTGTATAAGCTACCTGGCTTATCTTTGTTCTACAGAAGTACAAAAGAAATCGTTTAAAATGCTAGGCATGAAGTTTTTCCTCTTTCACAGATACATAATTTTTGATGTATTAATAAAGGGGCGTTTTAATATGAAATCAGCTTACCATCTTTCATGTCAAACTGTAAGGAATAACATATTCTTCCACTTAAGCAGCTGCGAGTCCTCCAGTCTCACCTCAAGTTTGGGATATTCTCTGTAGGTCCAATTTCTAGTATCCCCCCCGCCAGAGTTACAAGAGAAGATTGAGGTCTTTGGGATTGCAACAGATGCATGCAAGACAGCTCATAACACACCACACAGAACTGGGAGGCCTCAGATAGACCTCAAGTTGGGATCAGTGCAGTTCAGATGCAAGAGGGAAGAATTTCTTTTTTTTTGCCTTGAGAAAGTAGATTTTACTTCAGAAGGTACCAAAACGGAGAAAGGGTTGCTAGCAGCCCATGTAGGAGTCTCATAACCATTATTTATCTAGGACAAGTAGGAAGTTCTCCACTGATGACCATTCACCTTGGATATAGTGAACGACAGATCAAGTACTAACCTATCACCATACTGTGGTGTATTGTCTACATCCAGTGTGTTTCTGGGATATATTACGGTCAGGGAACTTGGCATACCAGTCAGTCTCAATTCTGAAAAGCCCATGTATCTGGTGATCTGGACCACAATGGTGGGGACCAATGCCCAGCTGTGTTCCCCTCTCCAACTTCCCCTTCAGTTGTTAGGTCTGGAGAAGTCAAGCTACCTATACAGTAAAGACTCTCTTCTTCCCTGAAGCCCAAGGGCAATAGTTCAAAGCCAGCAACAGAAAGGAACAAAACTGAAATCATGGATTATCCGGAGGAGCTGTTTTGGCAGTGAGAAGACACGGAGTTAGTGCGCTTAGTCCAAGGTGTCTTAGTTCGAAGCTGCTCACCTGAGTTTCACCAAGAACTTAGAACATGCACCGATCTCCACTGGATGCTCACTTCACATTACTTTTATCAGGAACATTCCCATCTTCAGAGATGCTGCTCACCATGCTCACCTGCAGAGAAAATGACAACTTTTCCCCACCGAAAGCTGTCTGTGAAAACAAATGCTTCTGTAGATCCTGAGTACTGATGAACAAGATACAAAGCCTTACCTATACTTGATCCTCTTAACTCAGTAAGGAGACATCATCCTGGCAAACTAGGATTTGGCAAGTGTATTCTATCTTACCACACTCCTTCAGCCTTCTCCTACCTTATGATCTGATACAGGCTTTTGCATTTGACAGCCTTAGAATAAAAAGCCTTTTGTTCATTAGGCAAGTATATTTTCACGTAAGCTGTAGCCTAGATTTGAGGAACCCGAACGTCTTCAGACAAAGTTCAGCAACCTTCATACTGGCTCTTAACTCTTTCTTAATCTCGAGATCCCAGGTGTCTGTTTCCAAGCACGTACTATTCATTACAAGTACCTTCATTTCTGAGCACGTGAAGACCACCTCCAGTGTAGGATACACCTATCTGGGCTACCCGCACCACCAGGTCTTTAATGAAAAGTCCTGGCCTAGTCCCAAGAAACAATCAGCCACTTCTCTCTCAGGATGCTGGGCTTGTATTGCACGCTTTTCCAGAAAAAAATGCAACTCCGTACAAGAAGCTGGTGTACTTGGGTCCATCCTGAATTTGAAATCTGCACAGGGGCTGCTGAGTCAGCATTGATTCACCCCAGCTTTTCAAGTGGAACACCTATTCTTACTTTGTCCCCTGCATTAAGAGATATTCAAATCAAGACTACATGCAGCTTTGCTATGAACACCACATTCCCTCAAGCATCAGTCTATTAAGAGGCATCACCAGGCCCTATTAAAAACAGCTTTTCTCAGTTACCCTACTTTTGCCCACTCTTGAAGGGATTATTAGGGGTGGTCAGTGGCAAACATGTTACACCAGTAACAGATGGAAGAACTCACCTATACCGAAAAAGAGGTCCATCTTTGGAACATATCTATCAGATATTCAAGACCAGCTCTTGCTTCCCGGAGGCTGAGACTATTATTAGTTCATCACTTCAAAACAGCAGATTTACAAACAGCAGCTCTACAAGATCACTTGCCTCTCAGAACAGGACATTTGAAATAGCAGCATTAGGCATGTAATAGGCATTTTTTCCACCATTTTTATATTTTGCTGTGTTCGAAACCTCCTCCCTTACAGGGATACTTCCCAGTTTTCTTCTGAAATTTCTACCAAGATTAAGTGGCCCTGATGATTACGATAGCCAGGACAGGATCTTCTTACCTTCTGACACGTAATCCAAGGACCCTGTGTCTGCTTTCGACCTGATGTTTGAATCTGGGCAAGATCCATCACCTGACATTCCCATCGCGCTGTAGCTGCTAGATGGTGCCTGGCTTAAAGTGTACCTACCTTTCACAGGAAAAGGATAGACTGATTAATAGCAGAAAAGATCCTACAAAGCTAACACAGCTAAACGAAGTTGTTCTAAGTTGTGGTCTGCCAGGTTGTTTCCCTGGCTATTTTGCCTTTAACCCTAGACTACAAACTTGCCAGTAGTGTAGTTCAGACACATTCAATGGCCGTCTTGTGCCCACAGGTAAACGATTTCTTTTCCCAACTGTTCCATCACCTTAGATTTTCTCAGGGAGAAAACAAGCATATGCTTTGTTAAGAGCCTTCCCAAGCAGGGAGTGTTTGTGATTCTATCACGCCTAGGTCAACATTTTAAATACAAGACAAATATACTCCTTTGTATTCCTCTGAGGAGGAACTTCCCTGCTTGTCATCACTGCTCTAGAAAAAGCAAAAGCATTTACAGAAAACCCTGTAAGTTTCTCTTTTGCACAGGGACACTTTTCGCCCTTCAAGATGTCAGTCAAGACATGTCTGCTCTTTTTCAAACTGAACATTAAACACAATTTTAGTTTATCTGTGAAACCCGAGATCTCTCTACATAATTTTTAACGTGACTGAGAGGCAGAAGTTCCAAGATTACCACATTTATCTCACTTGCCCCATATCTAAGAATTCAACACCTATCACCTATTTAACCTGAATGTCCTTATAAAGTGTTGCATATTCAAGTCCTCTCCTAAACACCTTTCAGAGACAGGGGAGGGGGGTTGTTGCGTTGGGTTTTTTTCCCCCCAATATATGCATTTTTGCTAGATACAGGGATTCCAAGATAGACTCAATATCTGTTTAGTAGCAGGGCCTTTCTTCACAGATTCAAAAAACTACCATGATTCTAAAATACAGGCCTTGATTACTGGGCTTTACTCCCAGCCATCTGATCTTAAAACCAGAACTGCTAAGATAGTGTATCCTTTTATCTTTAAACTGGATGCAGAATTTGAACCTTACGTGTTTTCATCTTCATGTATTAAAGCAGGAAAAGGTTGCTTCCAAAGGACTTAAGAAATTTAAGAGATGCTTGAAACACATTATGCATGACTGTCTCTTGTTCTTCCAGAGACTACAAAAATCAGAGTGGATCATCATGTACCTGCAGCTCTACTGGAGTTACTGTTCTAGTTGCTCTTTAGGAACTCCACAGTAAAACTACACAAGCATTTTAGCATACTTCAGTACCAAACAGTCTGCTTTAGTACAGGACATCACTGAAGGCAGTGTGAGCTAACTTTGCCGAGAGTGACCACTATTTACCTCAACGCCTTTTGTACCCGTGTCAAGTACACCTTAACGCACCTCAAAGCACATTACAAACTGGGAGGCTTCACTTTTCTGAAGCTTAGTCAGCAGTGATTTTTCACCATTAATCTGTATGCTCCTCCTCGCTCATTACTCAACAAAAGCAGTACTCTTCAGAAATGTTACACTGAGGGCAATAAACTCTGAAAGTTTAGATACTGCTATTAAGAAAACAGAACTCTGTACTTCCTATTAAGAAAGCTGTACTGACTTCAACAGTTAACCTAAGAAAAGACCAACTGCCTCAAAGAAGCAACTATTGGGTCTGAGACTTACTGATCAGTTCATGCCCTACAAATATTAAGATCATTTTCTTGGACAGAAACATGACCACGTGAATGGCTCAGAACATCAACAAACCACACACTATGTATTTCAGATTAGTATACCATAAAAAAAAAAAAAGCAAAGTGCCATTTATTACACCATTCCCATTTTAAGATCACTTCTATGCAAAACCAAGTTGCAAACAACACACACACACAAAAGGAAGTTACTTTAAATCCAATGGATTTAAGACCTTCCAGATCTTTCTTGATTTTAACTAGAAGATTGATCTCACTGGAGCTGATCCAATAATGGGATTTTTGTAAAAGAATTTTCTAAGAGGTTGTGTTACCATTATGAAAACATAGTGAAGCAAGGCAGCAGAGATAACTACATGAATCCAGCTTCTATTGTACTCACTACTAAAGCTTAAAGCCACCTAAAGCTTGTGGTACCTTCAGGACTTCAAGTGAGAGGAGTTAGGACATTTTTTCTCCCCCTTTATATTCAAGTCTAGTCTTCCATTAGCCTGAAACCTGCAGCATATTTCTTCATTTGCAAATTCTGGCAGATTTTAACAATGTACATGCTGTGGGTTTTCTTCCAAGTAGCTTTTAAGCATCCCACTAATTTAAAAGCAAGTGTAAACTAACATACTTCTGTAAAAGTGTAGCTAATACAAATAAACTAGTGTAGTGAAACTGTGCTTTAAGTCAAAAGTTACATATTGGTCACTTGGTGAAAGTACTACTCATATACACACCAGTGACTGTCACTGGAGGTTTGTCTTCTGTAAATATACCAATTTAAGCACACATACAAAACTCAAAAAAAACTCTATTAAAAACCATGGATTGGAAACACATTAGCTTGTTAGAACAACTGTTTGCACTGGAAGAAAAAAAGTTTCATCACACTATCCAAAGGAAGCCTTTGACCACAATGTGAAACAGGAACAAGTCCTTTAATAGCCACTTGAGCTTTTCCAGATGCAGGGACTAGGTATTTTTATCTGTCATCTCAAATGCTGCAATGTTAAAATATTAAAATCACCTTCCAATTGTGATAAATCTGCATCATGAAAAGATTTAATTATCATTTATTGTAGGCTAGCTCTCACCAGTGTTTTGTAATACAGAGCTTCATTCTTAAGAATGCTGAAACTGCACCTTAAGAAAAGCCCTAATTTACTAATGGGATATCTCTAAAATTGCCTTTGTTGAATTCTCAGAGGAAGATTTTTAATCCCAAATTACCTACATTTAGTAATACAGTTTTTAAATAACCACTACTAGTGACAGAATTAGGTGCACTCTTCATTCCACTAAAGAGGGAAAAAAAAAAGTAAGTCTGAAAAATACTACTTTAGATGGTAGAACAATACTAGAAATGCTACACTTGGAACCACGAACTCAGGACCCGATATATTCAGTTCCTGGCTTTCAATGACTGTGTTCATGGAAAATCCCTTAAACTACTATAATTGCTAACCCATCCGTTTAAAAATACATACTGAATTATCTATGAAGCATTTCAGAGAATTATAGATCTGAAGTATTTAACATGAAACAGTATCAGATTGCACTCAGATTTACACTCAACATTCACTTAGCACTGAAGTGGACACACCAGAATTGAAGAGTTAAAACCCACAACCTCCCTAATCACTGCAGATAAGGAGTCAATTAAACAGTCTACTGAAGTTAGATTTTAGGTACTGCAAGTCATTTAAGTACTAGAATGTCTATTTTTACTTACCATTATCTTCTGTGCAGTCAAATGGCATAGGCTATTCTACTGGCTGTGTAGCAGAACTAAGAACGCATTCTATAACCTCCTTAGTGCAAAGAAAATAAGCGGTAAGATTCAATGTCTCTTCTACATGTTAGTGACCAAAACAAGTAAAACTGTATTTTCACACTAACTGTGCAAACAGAGATAGTGAACTGTCACCATTAATCAGCCAAACGTACCATTCTCAGACTAGAGGGAATCCAAATGTCTGTCACTGCAAGTTTTACCTAAATGACTGTCAGAAAATAAGTGTTGTCTTTGGAGTAAACACTAAGTTTCATCAACATTCAGGAATGAAACAACTCTTGGAACTGAAATGTATCTTGTGATTCAAACTTTAAATATTCAAGCTGTATTTAATTACCTATTACCTACATACTATGACTGTGTTTTCTAGACTGCCACACCACAGGTGCTTTTTTTTTTTTTTTTAAAAAAAAAAAAAAGCTCTTACCAGGTACCCGGAAGCCTGAGCATCTAAAGCAGCTTTCATGAAGATAGCTTTAAATAATGAATGTAATCCGATGTTTCCAGATGAGGTCAGCTGTGCAACATCCACTCAAGAGCTGGCCATTTAAAAATATGTATGTTTGTGGAAAAAAACCTAGTAACCAGTTATACATTGGCAAGAAAAAGATATCATTACATGAGACAATCACCCCTCTCTCC
The DNA here is from genome assembly GCA_034782735.1 of Sagittarius serpentarius. Classification (NCBI taxonomy): domain Eukaryota; kingdom Metazoa; phylum Chordata; class Aves; order Accipitriformes; family Sagittariidae; genus Sagittarius; species Sagittarius serpentarius. Next base: position 10,870,542 of record JAVKLA010000014.1, read on the forward strand.
AAATTCCAGGTAAACTAACAAGCTAGTCCTAGTGGCACTTTTCAACAACTCTATTGTAACAGTCAAGACAAAGGAGCACCAGAGAAAAGTCACTCTTTCATTTTGTAACACAAATAAGTATAATTAAATACTTGCAAAGTGTTGACTAGATAACTAGTGAAAATCCGTCTCCCAGAAACAGTTTAACATCAGAGCTTCTAGGAAGCTTTATGTTTGTTTGCACTAGATGGCTGTAAAGCAACAATCATTTATTCTTTCTCCACCCACTACCCATATTAAGGACCAAGGAATCTTCAGCTTGACTTCCTCTCCTGTTGCCACATACCATTTTTAACTGACTGAGCACATGACAAAGCACAATCTGGTGTTTCCTCTGTCCAACTAATGCAACTAGCTAGCCCCAGCCAAGAGATGTCATGTGCTGGTGCTGGAGTTAATTCAGCAAGACACTCAGCAAAGACAGACTTTTAAGTCCATCACAGCGAGTCATAAAGTTGGGATTCATAAGCTTCAGGCTATGAACACAAACTCAAGCTCCAACTTTACCCACGTCAATTCTCAGAACACTACACTGTGGAGTTTATTGTCTAATTGCCTACTTCCAAAGCCTGCTATTCCATTTTAAACAATTAACATTTTCCACTAAGTTTTCACTAATGCAAGTGAGGAAAGAACAGTCTTAATTTTGTGGAATGTATCAATTTGAACACACTCTTTTCAGAAAATGTTACATGTGTTTATGTCCATATTGACTTTCAGTTTTACTACTTTAAAAAAAAAAAGTCTCCCCTCACTGATGCATGGAAGCATCAAAACAACTACTAAGCTGAACAGAAAAGTTAAGCCTCTGAAGAATTATCAAAGGCACAAGGGAAAAAAAGTTGCAGCCATGTAACATTTCTATCCTGAAATACTATGCTGGGAATCCTACCTTCAGAGGAGGCTAAGTTTACTTTAGACTGTCATACCCCTCACCCCCAAAAAGAACAGAATTAGTGTTCCTTATTTCAGATTTTAAAGACAGTATTTAGGTAAGAGTTGTACAATGCAGAAATTCAGAAACTGGTCTTAGTAACTGTAATAACAGCCCTCCTCCAACACAAAACACACAAACTTAAGTTCTGGGTCATAACAAATCTCCTCCTTAAGAACTAAAAAAAAAAGTACAGTTGTATGTCCTGTATCAAACCCTTCAAACAAAAATGAATATTAAAACAAGAGTATAATTTAAAAAGCTGTGTATTGGAGTGTTTATAAACCGGAAGTGTTAAGCAGCAGCAGCAGTTTCCAATTTCTTATTAAATTCAACTAGACTTCAAATTTAGGAACACATTACAAACCAATGTGGAACTATGCTAGCTCATACTCAAACCTTTGCAGGTGTTTCAGTAAAGAAAGCCTCCCATGAGAAAAAACAGAGGCAGCATAATACATTAAGTCAACACTTGCCTTCAACATGCCAAAAAGAACTGTGTGTTGTATGTCCATTTGTCACCAAAGCACCCAGTAAGAGATGCATTATTGCTGTAGAACATTTCAAGTTTACCAACACCCAAGTGCAAACAAACTGATGTTGTATATATGCACTTGCCCATTCTCACCAGTATTTCCACTTAATGTTTTTTCTTTACACAATCAAATTTAAAGTTTTGAAAATAACATTTTTTGATTTTAGTTTTTTTCCACAATATTAATCACCACATGCAATTTAGTTTTCTGATCATTTTGCTAAAAAACTGCACCAATATCAGAACAGTGCAAATCATATTTAATTTTAAAAGTTATAATGGCTTGAGTTCATAATTAGAGGGAACACTGTCAAGATCTCGGTATTTTACTCACTCACCATTGCTTGCATTCCATTAAAAACAAACACTTTCCTGTCAATTTTGCCCTTTTTTTTTTTTAAACGATAGTCCCCTGTGCTTTCATCAGAGCTGAAATTAAGGATATAATCCACAATTTCAACACGTAGTGCCTTAATACCAATGTTTTTACGCACTTCCATCAACTTTTGTAATCCCATAAATATTTTCCCCCCCCCCCCCCCGCAACACACGTCCAGACTAAGAACTAGTCACTAGCACTTGTGATCCCACAAGTGTTTTAAGTTTTTCAGCAATGGAGAGATTTCAAGATTAAGAAATCTGAGGACTTCTCCTCTCCTACAGCCCCCAGTGTTTTCATTTTATAGCAAGTTCAAAGTTGGTTTCCACATCTTGACAGTGTTCCTCATAAAACCATATGACAGTAAAAGTGCCAGTAGGCATGGCAACCTCTTTGAAGGGAGCATTTAAACTCCTTGGCACTGGGAATGCCAGCACCAAGGATTACATTGAAATTCAAAATTATACTTAAGGCTACAATTAGCAAACCCACTTTCCATAAGCCTAATATTCTATCACTAGATTTGAAAATTCAGAAGCTAATGCAACTGTATACTTTTATGCTTAAAATTGAGGAAAAAGTTACTTTTCTTTAGCAAGGGCAGTATATGAAACTGTGGTAGCAAATGTTTCTTATGCATTGACTACTCATTTCACCATCATTCACTTACTTTGTCTTAAAGTTCAAAACTGGCAAGGCACATTTACATATTCCAATGAATACTTGACAATTTTAAATTACACTTCATGTCCCAGCTATCCCAGTAATTGACATACAACATACTAAAATGGTTTATTAAGATAACAAACAAAAAAAAAAAATCAATTAATGTGAAACATACAGGCTATTGGCAACCACTATTCTAAAAATTATGTAAATACAAGTAAACATACTGAAATGTGTGCGATTCTAAGTTTTTAACCAGAAGATCTCTGTACTAACACACATTTATATTAATGACACATAAAAAAAATAAAAACTTTATTACAAAAATAAGTTACACTCGCCTCCAGCTTACAGTATAAAACAATTTTATTTGCAGGAATGCAAAATGATTGTTTGCCATGAGCATTTTCAACATATGACATGTCTAATTTTGTTAAAATTTGCATTTACTGGGGGAACTGGTGTGTATAAAACCTTAATTAGGTATAAGCTTCAATTTTCCTTGTGGTGCCTATGGGTATGTAGTATAACTGCAGTATCCCTTTGGGCAGGGGGTTAAGGGAAGCTCTTTATGCCAAGTCCAAAGTAAGTCATAACTTTTATCTATCTTTTACCTATACGAAGCTGGACTTGGCACAGTTCTTTTGTTTTGTCTTTTTTAAGTAAGGGTGGTTCAATAGAGGATGCTTCACCACTGAACACTCACTGTCATCAAGGTGCTTTAGAAAATTAAAAACATAGCACAAATGATTGTACTCTACTCTACTCTACAGGTTATCATGATCTGCATAAGAGAAATGGAAAGCTGATCCACATGTTTTTACAGTGATCAGCAATAAGAAATGCACTAATGAAAACATACCTTTTACCTAAAAAGCTAAAACTACAGCCATATACTATTCTATGATTTATGAAAAACTTCAAAATATCCAAATGTCAGGCTTCACTGTACAGTTGTCAGTTTTAGTCTGACCTTTTATAAAGGGACACTGCAGTATTTAGTACAAGTTGCTGATGCACTTTTTTTG
>JAVKLA010000014.1:10879122-10898345 GCA_034782735.1 Sagittarius serpentarius
TAGAGTTTAATCAAACTAGCTGCTTTCCTACTGCCTTGACAGTTCAGAAAAATAAAGGACCACAGAGAATTCGCAAATGAAAGAACCAGAAAGAACTGAACAAGTGGCATTACCATACCTCTGACTAGAAGAACAAGAGGCAGCCCTACTTTACCTACCTCCACAAAATGAGACATGCACATCTTAAACAATAAAGGGGGCAGGGATGCAGATAACATACAGCATATTAATATTAGAGGTGACACATGCCAGAAGACTTCCAGTGTTACAAATACATGCATGCTATCCAGAAGTAATAAATCTGGGTCTCAGATAATCTGCAGAGAACAGTTGGGGGGGTGGGGGGAAAAAAAATCACACAGCATTATAACTGATCAAGTGCATTTTAAGAAAAATCTTCCTTTTCATCACTGGAAACGGGCAATTACTAGATCTTGAATACCAAGCTAGAAAAACTGTTTGTATAATGCAGTATGAAAATGGGTTTTTGGTATTACTCAAATTCAATGAGAGAAAGCATATCTCCAACCAGAGACAACACAACCGTTCAGACAACTGCCTGTGTTGAGAGGCAAATTGTACAACCTTCAACAGCATTCTACATTTTAATTAAATACACAGGTATTTATGGTGGTGTTGCCAAGATACAGAATATACAGAAAGAAATAAAGTTGTATCACCAAAAGATTTAAGCAGAACAGAAAAGGCCTGCCTGGCATAGAAGAGAAGAAAGAAAAAAGACGAAAACCACTTTTCACAGTAACACCAGATGCCCACGGAAGAACAAAAGGGCCAAGAAAGTAACGAGAACTGTAAGCGGGGCAAACTTAACCAATTCCATGTGTTCAGTAGGTCACCATCTGGAGAGCTGTATTAAACTGGTAACCTCACTATTTCATCTTCTTGGATGCTGCACAGCAGCACTAGCAGCAGTTATTTTTGGAAATAAGGTGGGGGAGGGAAGATGGTTAGAAAAGCTACAAGATACCCAAGAAGAAAAACACAGGAGAACATTAAGCAGAACACGCTAGCAAGAAAGGTCTTTTTTTTTCCCCCACCCTATCCCCCCATGTTCAGCATTTATTAGTGCAAGATCTCTATTAGTACGAGTTTGTAAGTTTCATGAGCAGATCTATCTTCTGGAAGTGGCAAAAAAGAATGTCAGGATCCTCCTTTCAATTGGTACTTTACTAAACGGGGCGGGGGGAAGGCTGTACCAGTACTGCTAAGCCCACTGGGAAGAGCACATGTTGCTAAGTTCATCCACGTGACATATCAGTACAGAAGTACATGAAAGTTCAGAATAAAAAGTGAGAAGTGTGTACATTTCATGACATTCAAACATTTCCTCTGGAGCTCTCATACTCTATGAGCAGAGCAAAATAGTACCTGAATCCTCACCAACACCACTACTAGATCTAAAGAAAAATGCAAACAACTTAGACAAATCTAACATTTTCAGAGAAGCCAGAAAACCTGTACACACTATAGTACACCTACTAAAATACCCAGAAGTTATAATTCTGTAGGAGCGTACATATCTTTCAGGAGTAATACAACATATGTGCATGCATTTACACTTACATCTGATTTTTAGCCGCTTGTCTCTGAGCTTTCCGTTCTTTCCTTTTTTGATCTGGTGGCTTAGCAAAAACAATTTCAATGTTTTCTCCCTCTAAATCTTTGCCATTCATTTCTTCCATTGCCTGAAGGAATTAACCAGACTTTAAATATACTTCTAAGCATATCTGAAGTTATTAATTTTATTCTATCTTTTAGAGTACGCATTTTAAAACTTGTTATCCAGACCTAAAGTAACAATATAAAGCTAAAAAAATTTTAAAAATAATCAGACAGCACAGTATCATGGGTTCCAGAGTTATGCACTTCTTAATTTGGCTCTCAAACCCAGGACTGCACGTACCAATTTAGAAACCTTCCACTCAAAACTGTAAATAGGCTTCAATTTTTGCAAGCTGTTTCAATTAATAGAGACGGAACTGTCCTCTGGAAGTATATATTTTGCAATATAGCAATGAATTTCTAATGTCAACACACATGCAAACACTACTAAAGCTAGAGATCAGTGTATGTTTTTATTCCTTTATTTGTAATAAATGCAACTCTTTTTAAACCAGAAGCCAAAAATTAGAATTTAACGGTCTCATTCCAACCACAAGAAAAAAACCCAAAACAAACCACCACCACCAAAACAACAAAAAAAACAAGTAACAACAACAAAAACCCCACCAACATACACATGTACAATTCCCATGGGTCAGAGTAATTGCTGCAAGTTAAATTCAAGCAGAGGAATCCTAAAGATTCTACCACTTTTAGGGACTCTACATAGTTAAGCCTTGATGTGATACATATCCTGTGAAAAGACTCTTTCCATCATCTTCCTAAGCATCTGCTTTAAGGCATCTGGATGAGTAAGAAAAACTGAATCCCCTGCAACCTGCATATCTATATAGAAAATAGATCCACTACAGGCAGGAGAGGAATCACACTTGCCCTTCCTAATCACAGATGACAGGAGAAAAAACACCAAGACCAGCCTAGCAAAATCGAGGAATGACAATTACTCAATTTTCCAGCACTTCTCATCAAAAAGAAAAAGGTGCTTATTCCACACCATAAAATGGAAGTCACTCTGTTCCTGGGAAAAAAAAAAAAGATTGCCTAAGTTTTTATCACCTGCCCTAGAGACACTGCTTTAGATTCTCCCAATAATTTGGTGAGAAGAGTCACTCAACGTCTGGCACTTCAGTTTCAAATGATAACATGTATGATTATCTTAGATACTCATCAGCAGAATTGCTTAGGATAGGTGCATCTAAGATCTGCTTTTCAAGCTAGCAACTGCATCTTCCTAGGAGACACCCAGAGATGACAAGTTATCAGTGACAACGTGTTACCATTTCTCCAGACATAGCTTTTTCTCAAGTTAAAAGAAGTATACAGCTTCTAAATGTTATGTTTAGTCACTGCTTACACACACACAGTTACAGTCCTCTTCACTTACCTTTACAGCACCATCCCGTTCATCAAAATGAATGAAAGCATAGTCTTTTAGCTTCTTCACTCGCTCTAGCTTTCCAAATTGACTGAAGGCCTTTTCTAGTATCTCCTCTGTTACAGTATTGGCAAGATTACGTACAAACAAAACTTTTACCTAACCAAAAAAAAAAAACCAAAAAAAAAAGCCTTAGAAGTATGATCTAATTCCAAAACACTGAATGAAGTTTCGCAAGTCATTGCTATTGGCAGTACTGAAAACATCATTAGATTTTATGTACAGCATTTTAGATACATGATTACGTATATTTATATATTCATACAGCATGAGTTAGCTCCAAAATTCCCTGACTGATAGAAAAACTGTATCTGTTTTCAAATATGATTACTTAAGTATTAATATCCTGAAAGTCAATCTAATTTGTGTTAATGTTTAAAAGAATCCTAGCAGCAGTAATTTTCAACTCAGAGCACTTTCAAACTTGAAAGAAGGCAGCCAGGATTGGTTGCGCACAAAATAATTAACTTATCAAAACATTTCATTATTTAGACAGGTTTTTGCTCAGGTATTTGCAGAACAGTCATAACTATAATATCTAGGTCAGAGGTGACAGGCCTGCAGCTCTCAAGCTGCTTACCTTGTGGCTCCCATGCTATAAGCTACACCAAATACCTAGCATCAGGACTGCGCTTGCCTGAGGAGCACTCAGTGACCTGAGGCCACAGCTCGAAGAGAACGCAGACAGAAGTGCATACTAAGGCTGACAGTGCCAAGTCACCCTTGGACTGTCTCACAAGTCAAACTGTGTCCTTCCCTTGAGGAACAGCCACCTCAAAGTACCTGTGAAAGTCTTACTCCCCTCCCCAGCTCTCTAAAGCATGCAGTATAGCTCTTAAGCTATGCAAAGACTGCTGTGCAGCTTACAAGATCAGAAACATGGGTTATTTTTCAACTATTGATATACGCCTGCTTGATAGTGACCAAATCATCAACATAAAAGTTTCATCAACCACCAACTACTTATCATAAAAGAAATACAGAGCAGTCTGACAAAGGCCTAAAACTAGAGTCTTATTTAATATAGCAGACAACATACATCAGACACCAGGAATCACATGTATTAGTGACCCCTGAGTATTCAAAGATTCATCTTTGCATCTACACTGAGGCTGCAACTAAATGACTGTTCATTAGCATGTTTACATGATGTCACCCATGAGTTCTCACAATTTACAAGCCTCTTTGACTTGTTAGGGAGAATCTCTTCCATACACTGCCACCATACTCTGACAGTCTAGTCATCTCCTACTGCCAAAGAATGCTCACAATCTTACCTTCCTACAATGCAGCTGCACATTAGCTGCAAACACCTGCAATTTCTGTTCACATCCCCTCCACTACTAGTGCTTTCAGATTAGCTGATGACAAAAAGTGAACACTGTACACGGCAGCACTGACTTCCCGCTCCAAACCCTGAAGGTCAACACAAATAACACAAGGTGTAATGGGATCAAAGCAAGCATGCTTTGATTTTTGAAGCAGAGTTATAATCTCTACTCCCACCACATACAGGAACTCAGTAAACCCAGACACCCTTTTTATAAGAATTACTATGTAATTAAGTTACAAATAAACAGGACAGACTTCCACAAATCTCTGCCTCACTCCCTAGCTGAACTAGGATGGGATGCAGAGTTTGAAGAAGGGATACTACAGGTCATAAACATGAAGCAGTGTATCAACTCTAGTCTTTGGCAATAGATACTCTTGCCGGTTCTCGGGAGGTAAGTGTCATAGCCAGTTCCATGAGGAAAGCTGCTTCCTGTCCAGTGTTAAGCTTCTCCTACATGCCTTGATGGCAAGAGCAACCTTTATTTCTTGTAACCCATATGTAATAACAGTTTTCAGTAAATTGTCCTAACTGCTACCTTAACCTTATTTCATGAAAATGAATTACAGGAAGTTTTGTGATGTAATCAATGGTTTTCAAACACAGCAACTTTCAAACAAGTGTTCCTTATTCCTCTATGTTAGGAAAGGATGAAAACTAGAATCTCATGAGGAACCCTAAGTAGCCTTCACTAATAAATCCACAATGACTGTGTCAGACATAATTAAAAACCTAAAAAAATTGTCATATTTTTGTTACAAGATGCATTGGCTAACACAACATTTTTTAAAGTAAAAAGCAACTAATATAATTTTTTTCCAGTGTAGACAAATCCATTAATCTCTAACAGCTGAAATTTTTTAACACCTTTGGCCATGTTACAGGTTAAAAGAGTAGCTGAACCAAAAAAGGTAGATGTCAAAGCTAGGCAACAGGTTAAACCATAGGTTGAGAGAAGATGAACCCATTTTTGCTTCATTTAAACTATCTAAAGAGGGAAAGAGGGGAGGGGAGGAAGGAAGTTGTTGTCTTCATTAAGGCTCATAGATTGTAACACCAAGGATCCATAAATACACACCTAACAAGCAATATACCCGTAGCAGCATTTTGCATAAAGGCAGACCTCGCTTTTAAAACTGCTTAAGATTAGACTACCCCCAAAACTTCTGGGATCTGTTCCTTTTCCTCCTCTTACCTACAGCACAACCACTTCAGACTTCATTATCACATTCTCTGAGGGTTACTACCCCTGTCTCCTGTCCTGTAATCTACCAGGCAGCCACAAGCACAAGACTTTTAGCTGCTTAACCTGCCACTCCAGAACATCCTTTGTAGCCTCAGCCATGCTACAGAAATCAAGTAAAACATTAAGAAATTTACCTACACGGCATGTATAAGAGGCATCAAAATAACACTTAGGAGAAATTAAGCTATCAACACAGCTACTGGAAGTTGGAAAAAAAGTTCACTTTGGACCAGAAATCAATTACTTAACCAGTTATACTCTGATCTGTCAGTACAAGCACTCATCTCCTGTAGCACACATCTAGGTTCAGAATCCAGCTTTCTACCTCATAACACTTGAGATACTTCATATGTAAGGTAACAGCCCATTTAAATTTTAAGTATGCATCCATACAGTACTCTCCACAACATTTAAGCAGAAGTCTAAAGGAGAAAGGAAAAAAGGCTCAAGTACACACTTCAGAAATTTAAATTAGTAGGTGTCCATATATTGATGGAATGACATGTTCCTTCTGCAAGATACTTAAAACAACGCCGTTCACCTTCTGGCTACAAAGGTGATTTTGTCTTCCTCATAGTTTGCTCTTATGGACTTGCTTTTCTAGCAGTCTTGACAAGAAAACCACCGATCAGATTATTACTCTGATAAAAGCAACCTACTCCTCCTACTCAGTGTTTAATCCAGAGCCTTCTACCACAGGTATGTGTAAGATGACAGGAATCAACAGCTCTCCCTTTGCTCCTGATTGACAGTACTCAGAAGCAATGACACTCAAGCTGCAGCTCACATCTAGGAGATTACTGACTGCAGCAGCAGCTCAGCTGCTCTTTCTCTTAGGAGAAAGGCAGCAATAAACAACAGAAAGTAAATCTAACACTTCCAGAAGTGCCAGATGTGGTCAGAGTTTCTCCAAATGTGCAGTAAGTGGACAAGCAAGACTGGAGTAGAGACTTTCCTTGTTGCAAGAATAAGCTAAGGGATGCAGCCAGCAAGAAAGGGCAGACACCAATGTTTGTCTCAACTTCTGCCTTCAGGCACAAGCTAGATGTTCCCTACTTTTTCAGTATTCTCATTCACATAGTCTGACTTTTCCATACGTCTTCAACCCAAGCTCCATGCCCTATCTCTGGCATATGGCACCAGAAGTATACAATTTGATTATCTGTACATTTTCTGTATTTATGTTTCTTCCCTTTTCATGTCCCATTTCAAATACAAAACAATACAAACCATTAACACTTCCAAAAAACATCTGTGTATTAAATGGGGCAAACCACTATCAAGCTTTAATTTCTTCAGCCTTTCACTCACCACATCTGTAAACCTACTTAGGAAAGATACCTGATTATGCCCCCTATCACTTCCTGCTCATCTATTCAATCATGTCAGAAGAAGCTTCTGCTCATTTACTTTAAGTTTGCTGGATTAGGTCTCTTCTCTTTTGAGCCAAGAAGCTGAACAGATAGATAGGCCGCAATATTTAGGAAGTGCCACCTTCAACAAATTTTACCTGCAATACTTTTCCCCGCTGCTGATAATCTATGATGCCAGGCAAGAAAAATAAAGTCTGCAGACAGGGCAGTCCAAAAGCTTCTGTAATGCCTGTATTACAAAAGCAGCTTTTTCCCTAAAATGAGCCCCCACCCCAACCCTTTTCCCTTATGGCTCACCAAAGAGGAGATCCCAGCCAAGCTATCTTACTAGGTCCATCAAAGTAGGACTCCAGCAAGTGACGTGTCTCAGATGAGAGTAAAAGCACAGACAAAAAGCAAGCAAAGAGAAAGAGATAAGGATATGGGCTAGCTAGGAGTTTCCATTAAACAACTCAGCTACACAACATAACTGAAAAAGACAGGGTTGGGCATTATCTAATGGAAAAGAAAATTCAGATAATTCGTTTCTGGCAAAGTATCACACACATATATAAAACAACTGCTACAATGTACTTCAAAATGTTAACAGTCCAGACTTCAGTTTCACCAAAATATTTGAAATCCAAAATATTCCTAGTCTTAGTATTTTAAGGAATTAACTCCCCCCAAATTAAAAATAAAGAAACAGAGTTACAAATACAAAGTAATTGCCTAGCTTCTCAGAAGTAACTGCTAAAGGCAACTTTTGATAATACATTCCTGCATCTTGCTGACACATTCCAATTCTGAAGTAATAAACAAAGTTCCAGGGTTAAAGAGAATTAAGGCTTGTTCTGTGATCAAATCTAGGTTTCCATCCCTCTAAATGTTAAGCTACAAAACCATTTTAACTTTTGGAGTCACCACCACCACTTCCAGATGAGAAATTAAGTACATCAGGCCTGTGTGTCATTCTGGCAAGAATTATGTTAAACATTCAGCCTTGGGAACACAAAATAACATTGGTCAATAGAGCTTTTAAACTCACATTAATTCTAGCGTTTTCACATTTTTATGATCTCACCTACAACACGTCCGTCAAGAAGGCTGAAAGATGCTATTTAAAACTTGGGCTAATGTCAGGAAGTAAGCACTTTGGAACAAGGCACTTTAAATGTGTTTGGTTCCCTTAGAGCTTTATTACCTTTGCCATGACTTCAGGATCTGGGTCTTCTATAGGGTCAGCCCATTCAACCGTAACAACATTTCCCCAGACTTTCACCTTGCCACTCATTAACCTACGTCTGGCCTGAGCAGCAGTTTTGTGATCTTCATATTCAAGGAAACAGAAACCTCTGTTCTTTTTCTTGTCATCAGGCTGATGATATAATATGACATCTGTAAGACCCTCTGAAATTAAGCAAAATATTTATGTTATGGCTTCAATCCATAAATTTGTGTTCTTCAAAAAAAAACATGAACACACTAGACTTTTGAGACCACGCACATAGTAAAACTTCCCTACCTCTAAAACCAACATTTTCAAAGCGAGGCATTAGACTATCCCAACTTAGGTTCCATTCTTATTAAGTGAAGAAAGGTTAAGTAGCTATGGAAGAGTACCTTTCCTCTAACTGAATGGAGAAGAGGTAAGGGCAGCCAAAAGTTGTGCTTTGACAGTTCTCCCCTCAAATCCCTAAGTCACACCACTTTTCAGCATGCGTTTTTTTCCATGGATGTCTAAACAAGAGATCAAACTTGCATGATTTTAATACATCTTAGAAGATCCAATGTTGCTCCAAGGAACCTGAAGTGTATCATTCAGTAACAGAGAAAGCCATCAAATGCTACCTTTCCCAGTTTATATGCCATCATCAAAATGAGACCTTATCAAATCACTGACAACTCTGAAGCACAGAATTCTACTGAACTACCATGTTCTCCAACCTCCTTCAGTTTTGCCTTGGAAAGTTTTAGAACATCCATTAGTATTGAAATAATTAAACCATCTATTTCTTTGAATGGCTTTTTTAAACATTACACACATTTTCTAGGTAGACCTTGGAACCACACATGTAGTCTAATCACAAATATTTTACCCCTCAGCATAACAACAGTTCTAAAAAAAAAAAAAAAACAACCAAAAAAAAAAACCCAAAAAACCCAACAGAACACCCAAAAGTCAGGACAAATGCTGAGTGGTCTTCATCTAGATTCATGATCATTCAACCATAAGCCAAAACATGGTGAAGAGAGTTCAATGCTAATCATGTTTGACATCTTTCCAGCTCTACAAAACATAGTTATTGACTTACCTGTTACTTTGCTAAATTCTTCAACAATTTGCTCCTTGGTTTTACTCTTAGGAATAGAGCCAACAAAAAGCCTATTATTGGCAACAGAGATGCACACACCAATGTGTTTTCCAGAACGAATTTCATGGTTGTTGTACTGAAAGAAAAATAATTGGACAATCATCAGTTACAGATAATTTTCACTCCCCTCCAACAGCAGCGTATCAAACATTTTACTTTTGCAAACGTAGCACTGACTAATGTATTAAATTCTTTGGAACTGAACACATTCTTACAATGCATATTCAACTGCTCTGAGGTATACCCATGCTAAGACATCTCCACAATTTCACCCAACCCTTCTTGTTCAAGCCTCTTAATACATGTTTCTTTAGAGACTTTTTCATGTAGAAGCATGAAAGGTAAATCTTATGTCCAAGTCAGTAAGGTCAAGGCTTCTCCCTTCACAACAGTGCTGGGGGGAGGGAAGGGGGGGGAAGCAAGTTCCTCTATAGCTTCTGTCTATGAATTCTTGATTTGTGTATAATACAAGACAGGAGTTACAATTGAAGTCAGATTCCCTTCTGAAGTTCCATAATTAACAAAAGAAAGAGAGCCATGATCAGGTGTTTTCCACAAAATGTGCAAGAGCAATTGACAAATACTTTCCAAGGCACATAGATTACACATGTAAAGATAGTAAACTGCAAGAACAACCTTCTACTGACTTGAAATCCTAAGACTTCTGTGCAAATGCTTCTCCCATAACAGATTGTTTAGAAAACACCCTGAACAACAAGTCAGCAGTTTAAGGGGAAAAAAAATATTACTGTAGACATCTGTTGACAAAAAATGCCTTTCACTGAGATGCAGACACAGACATGCATCATCCAAGTAAGCAGCAGGGAGGTCAACTGGTGGTACATCAACCCTTTTCCAACTGGAAGCCCTGCAACAGACAGTTCTTTAGCTAGGAAAACGTATTTTGTGGTCAATATCTTACTGACAAGTAGCAGGACAGCTTTTTAAAATTTAATCTAGCTATTTATTTCACAAGTTATTTTGTGTTCGGTGGTAAACCTTCCTGCACCAACAAGCTCTTCCACAGCGCTTCTTGCTTTGTGCACCAATATCAGGGTGAACATATTTATATTCTGCAAACAAAAACTACATCACTGAAAACTTTCAAAGCTAGACAACTGCACCAGAAGTGAGCTAAAAGGAGAACTGTACACATGAGAAGGATCTGGAGCGGCATCTTCCCAACTAATTATGTCTCAAAACATAGCAGGATACAGTAAAAGACTTCTCTCTCCGTATCTGTTGCCCATGTGGCAGAGGAATAGTTGATTTTGAAGTAGGAAACAGCTGCATAGGAAGACTGTGTATATATATATTATAATCACTAATAAACAGACTTACACACATTAATGAAGAGACAGATTACAGTAGCTCAAAAAAATCCCTTAAAGAAACATCTTTAAAGAAGCTGACAGTTTATTAATCTGGAAACAAAACAAACTGATTCTTCATTAACTGAAGTGTACGTTAGGAAACACTTCTTTACATTAGGAAGCATTCTTTTACTGAGAGGGTGGTCAAACACTGGAACAGGCTTCCTAGAGAGGTGGTCAATGCCCCAAGCCTGTCAGTGTTTAAGAGGCATTTGGACAATGGCCTTAGTAATAATACTTTAACTTTTGGTCATCCCTGAAGTGGCCAGGCAGTTAGACTAGATGATTGTTGCAGGTCCCTTCCAACTGAGATATTCTATTCTATTCTATATGGATAACAGAAGGCATTACCTGACTGTTCCTGTTAAAAGTCTATGACCAAAGTTTTGCTACGCATTTAATTCAAAAAGAGCCTCTCATACAACTCATGGCAACAAAGTAATATTTCATAATTTAAAAAAAAATATTCTACCATATTGCAATTCCACATTGACGGCAGGTTCTAGTAGTTTTTTCAGACTACAATACATTACTACTTTTCATTGCATGTTTCTCTTAACAGAGAAAACAGTCTTGAATTAGGTGCTCTTGAATATAAAGTTGGTGGTTTTTAGGTAAATAGCTTGCAGATCATCTATGAACTTAGATTAGACATGAACAGGCCCAAATCATGGTCTGGGTAAAGTGCCAAAACAGTCAGGCTACCAAATTAGCTATGTCAGCATACTGCTTCCCCCTCCTGTCACCACTGAATCAATGCCCAAAGTTACTAACAGAGATATTACCACCCTCTACACACTATAGTAGATAGTTTCTTTTTTTTTTTTGGCCCAGTTCTGTAAAAACCTACTCACAAACAAGTCAAAAGTATGTGTAAGGTTTGCCTTGTCATTTTATCCACTTTCACCAGCAATTTCAGTTTATTTCCAGCAGCAAATGGCAAGTTGTACTGCTGTACATAGCTGGCAAACTGCTTAAGGGGCTTATTTGCCTAACTCACATGTACCTGCACTTTGATCAAGCTTACACTTGCTCTAGTCAAAAATACACCATATGTTACTATAGTTTTCAGTATGTTTTTCTACAAGCTTCACCTCACAAGTATTTATCCTGTACATGACTACAGTAACCTTAATCACTCAGAAATCTTTTGAAAAACTGAAATCTAACAACTTCATATGAAATAGGAAGGAGAATTGAACATGGGTGCAAAAGAACACAGCTAGTTATAATTCTTAACTCAAACAGTATAAAACAGAAGGTAAATGCAAACATGTTGAGAGGAAAAAAAATGTCTGGGGTTAAAAAAAAATAAAATCAGACTTCTGATAATCAGTGCTTATGTGAACATCTGAGATGCCATTTCTACTTAACCAGTCAGGGTTAACCACACTGGATTAAGTACTGGGCATAAAATTAACTACTGTTCATATCTAAATCTTCTCAGTACCAGGCCACAGCATCACTCCATTTTTTGTCTCAAGCACAGCCCCAAAAGTATCTCAAACACAATTTAGGGTGTTCTCCACTTTAAGTGGCCTAAAAATGTATATGCATAAACAAAATCCAGGCTACAATCTTTTAAATTGCAAGATTTCTGCTGATTAACGAATAGGGTAAGTCAACATCAAGTTCATCCAAAAATTTTAGTCTAGTTATTACAAAGACTGCGAACAATAAAACAGCCATGCAAATATGAACTGTATGCAAAATATGTTACACCAACTGCAAGAGCCTGAAGACAGGTCAGTTTATTCTCTGCTGCAGTTTGGGTATTGACAAAACCTCACAGCTGTGTCTCATTACTCAGAAGCCTACAGGCAACACAAAGATATTTATTCTCATTTTTGCTACACTTCAGAGTCCTGAATGGAGGGGAAAAAAAAAAAAACAAAAAAAACCCCCAACAACCCAACACTCTGGGAAGAAGATGGGAAATAACACAACCACCCCTATCCCAGGGAGTCCAGAAGTCCAGAAAGGTGGGAAATAACCTGTACACACATCAGAAGATTACAGGTAGTATCAAAAAAGACACCACCTGTCAAAATACTAGGATATTGAAATGGCTAGGACCAAGGGTCCAGCATTTCTAAGAGATCTTTCAGCAGCCTCTCCCACACATGTGTAACTAATACAAGTGACAGACCTATGATTTTCAACTCAGCTCTACAGCCATATTTTGCTAGTACCCCTGCAAATCACTCCTAGACAATTTGGGAAGCTTATAATACAACAAACTAGCCACCCAACTATGGCTGGAACCATTCAAAAGCTGACAAATGCCACAGGATCCAATTTAAAACTAACCCTGCCCTCAAAGAGGTGAGCATGAAGGCTGAAAAACTGCCCCATCAATCACAACGCTTTCCAACTGTTACACTCAGTTGCTATTTAACTGAAAAGCAACACCTTTTTTTTTTTCCCCTGCACATCAAATATCAGATAAAAAGGGACACCAAGTACCTCCTTCCTTTCTATCATTTAGTGCAAGACTGAGGCTAGGAACTGATGTTACTTTTACGGAAACACAACCTAAATGACTTTTCAGAGCATGCTGCCTTTAAGCAAAATCCAGCTAAGTGAAGAAAAACTCCTTTTTGTTTGTTTACTAGGTGCCTCTGAGAACATATTTGATTTGATTCACTGTTTGCTAAGTCACGTGCATAACTTATTTAAGAGTTCACACACCATATAAATAGCTAGACTGACAATGAAAGTACAAAGAAGTTATCCTCAGCATATTTCGATTGCGCACAGGAACACCAACCATTCTCATTTAGAAAGCCGAACAGCATATACCAGAGATTTCTGCACTTGCACTTCTGTAAACATTTCTATACTTTTTCAAAACACATTCCCATCTTCAGCATAATTTGTCTCCACCAACTGACTTACATTATTAATATGTCAGTAGGGTACCTTAATGGTTTAAGATGCACCTTATGACAAAATGAGATTTTAACCCCACTATATTAATACAGTATCAGTACACCTCAGAATGAGTATGGTTAGCATTCTTGAGGGTCATACCGCACACTCATCTTGGCCATATCAATGTAGTAGTAACTAGCTCAAAAAATTCAAATTCAACCTAACTAGGAAAACCAAGAAGCTGTGTGAGGACTGGGGTGGTGTTTCTCCCCCACAACCTTTTTTAGTGATGGATACTTCATGCATAAGACCTGGAAAGCTTATTAAGAGTAGCCTATTCCTTATATCAAACTATTTCACACCTCTGTGTAAAACAAAGGCAACCTTCTTTAACCTGGCAGGATTTATGACTTCTTCCAGTCAGCTGCAGCGAGCAGAACAGGCCCCAAGGCTCACGAGCGACAATTTCCCATCAGAAGTACCGTACGAAATTCGGTGACTTCGGGCGCGTTTTCCCAGCAGGGCGCCCCCTGCTGGCGCAGGAGCAAACGAGGCCCCACAGACCGCCTGACCAACCAAGGCCTGCTCCCCTTCCACCACTGCGGCCCAGACACCCCGCCTCGCCACAACTCACCCAGAGGCAGACAGCTCGGAAGACACCATTGCTAATGTAACTTTTGTTAATAATAAAGGCTCATCTCACTGGACCAAACAGCAGTCCATCGGCTTCCCCCCCGTCCCTAACATGGCCAGGAAAAATTTATACACAATGTGGAAATACTTAAAAATACCTAGTGGACATTTATGAAGCGATCTAACAATGACAGCCTCATCTTAAACATTAGGATCAAGGCAACTGCTAATAAGCCAGAGAGTGTTCTTAAAAAAAACAAACAAACAAACAAAAAAAAAAACCAAGTAAGAAAACTTACCAGTTTAACAGCTTCCTGAGCTGCCTCTTTAGTACAAAAAGTGACAAAAGCGTATCCTCTATTTAGACCAGTTAGTGGATCCATCATTAAGCGGAGATCCCATATAGGGCCAGCTTTCTCAAATAATGGAACAAGTTCATCTTCAAACAAGTCTCTTGGAATCTTGCCCACGAATATCTACAACAGACATAGAGTGTTGTTTATAAAAAAATACTTCCAGTGAGTAAGAATACATCTACATAAACACCTCCTTCTTACCTCTGTACCAACAGAAGGTTGTTGTCCTGAATACACAGACTCTGGAGGAGGTCCACCATACTTTCTCTGTCCCGTAGTCACATCAAGAGTATAGCCAGTTCTCTCCAAGAGTGCCTTCAAGTAAGAAACTTAAAATTTTAAAATCATATACAAATTGAGCTAGTTTAGATGCACTTCACTGACAAACAGACACGCTTACAATTCCTCTTAAAACTTTACTGCTTTGAAACTCCTACAGGCAAACAAGTCTACTGCTAGTACTTCCAAAAAGAAACTTGCAAAACAATTATTAGAACTATCAGGTAAAGAAACACTGCTAGAAAATTAGAGATTCACACGGAGTTTTCCCAATTCCTTCATTGCCATACAAAAAAAAAAAAAAGGCTAAGTAATAGAATAGCAAGCTTCCCTTTAATTAGAAAGATCTTAGTCTGAGCCAATTCTTGTTTTGGCATGTCCAATCCTGCAAACATTTATGCACAGGAGTTCCCGTCACTTAATGAGATTACTCATAAGTGTGAAGTTAAAGAACACATGTTTAAGTGCTTACACCCCTGGAACACTGTACTGACTGCTTCAGGTATCCAGCCACTGAAGTGGGAGTACTACCTTCCTTTCTCCTATCCTCTCCCCCCCACCCCTAAATTCCTTGTGGGCACATAGAGCATCCCAGCACAACCCATTCTCACTAGAATCACTGCATAGTTAAAGATATACTACCAATTTAAAATGTTAGATGAAATTCAGTATGCAAATACATAACCAGAAATTCCTCTGAAATTAGTCTTTCTTAATAATTTTGTACAAAGACAAACCACCTCTACACACAAAGAAAGAGCACATTAAACAAGCCTAATTATAATCAAGAGTTAGTAATTTCACAACTAGAAAATTGCAGTTATTTTAAATGCTATAGCCATCAGCAGTAAATGCTATGCTACTTCAAGTTAAAGTCCTCATATTGTTGTTGTTTTATGTGGTAGTGACAAAAAAACATAAATTAAAAAAAAACTGATACAGTTAACGGCACTCCAGCCTCAAAGTCAGAGAAAGAAGATTTTGTAGTTTCACAAGCTGCACAGTCATTCGTAATATATTAACAGGTTCATTCTGCACTTTACACATGAAAAGTCAAAGATGAAAGATTCTCTCGCTTTTTAAGACATCAACTAAGCATGCTTAGATGGTTTTCATTTCCTTAAGCTTTACCAAAGTTGCTAATCACAGAATTTAAAAATAAATCATAGTATGCCTAACTCTTGAGACAGGAGTCTCTTGCTAGCAGAGGACTTGGTCCAAGAAGTAACGTTTTCATTACTAAGACAGTTTGGGGTACGGTTTATGATAACTGTTTCTGTCATAACAAGTGGGCTAAATCCCAAATCCATTACAACTTTTCAGACACGTGGTATCTCCTCCCAATTGTGGAGTTGTTTTAAATCTGAACTGAAGGAAAAAAAACCAACAAAGAAGAAAAGAAAAAAAAAATCCACCAGTAGCTGAAGTTAAGCGTTCTGAACTCAAAGATCTACACTGACAACTACGCTGAAAACTTTTAGCTGTGGAACAGTATAACTGTCTCAACTAGACATAAAGCAAACCGTCAAATCTTTTTCACTTTTATATACATTCAGTTCCAGTAATTAACAGTATATTAACCTTCCTCTTGAAGACGAAGTGTAAGATAAAAACGCAAGTGACAGCTTCCAATAATGACCAACAATCTAAAATAGCCTTTTTAAGAAAAGCACAGTTCCAAAAGAATCAAGGCATCTGTCACAACAGCTATGAAAAACCACAGACAGACAGCGTAACTTTTATATTTTAGGCACATACCTTAATTTTTGCCTCATCTGGTCCTTTGCTAGAATCTGCCACCTTGGTCCCCTGTTTTTCCCTCTGCCTGTATGTCTTCATGACTCCACATAAAAAGGCACTTTTGTTCTGCAAAAGATATATTAACCTTCAGGTCTGAAAACATCACAAGCCAGAATCTAATTTTACTTTGAACTAATACAGTGATCATTTTACGTATCACATATGGATCACTGAAGAGACTTAAGCGAACCTCTTGCCAATCAACTAGCAGTTTATCCCTCAACAATTATATTCTAAATTGCTTAACATTACCTGAACATGTGAGAGATCACTGTCTTTAAACTGCTGAAGCACTGCCAATGCACCTTCTTCATTAAATTCCTTTAAAGCTTCAATAGCTCTTTCATCTAGATCACTATGTGCAACTAGTCCTAGAGAAAAGGAAAAAAATTACTCATTATATTTGGTCAGCAACCTTTGTTTAACAACATTTAACACATCTAACACATTTCAGTGACCCCTAAATCAATCACTGATTAACATTAGTTACTATACCTAAATATTTACCTTTAAGAGGACTAAGTGATTTATTAAGTGTATTAAACCTGTTTTTAATCAAAAAGTGTCAAAAAAGTTAAGATTCACAGTAACAGTTACTGCATTTATGATTTCTGTGAAACCCAGCTGTCACACAGGCCAAGTTTATTTTCAATATCCTGAAGCTGGATTCAGAAGGATCTATCAAAACCTGACTTAGCTTGCCTAGCAATAGTACCTTGGTACATTTTGAGACTATAAAGACAAATAAACTGCAGCACTAAAAGTGATCACCACAATCCAAAAAAAAAAAAACCAAACCCTTAAAAAGTGCTAGCTATTACCATGTCTGAGAGAACCAATACAATAACCTTTGCATCCATAAGCCCAAATACTATGTCACAAAGTATCATTTACATGAGAAGCTGAATACCAAGGCTTCAGTTACTTACAGTTACCTACAACTACTCTAAAAGATGCACAAAGACCACATCACCTACTCCTCCTAAAAAAATCACCTGCTGCCTATTCCAGCTGTTGCTATGGTCACTTGCATACTCCTCCTCCTTCCCACCCCTCAGCCCAAGTGGCCTGGCCCAAGACTCTTCTCTGAAAAATACTACGACAAATTAAAGCACTAAATGGAAAACATCCACAGATTTGGGTAAGACTGCAGTTCCCATACTTTTGGAAACCACAAAAAGTTGCTATTTTGGCCCAAAGACAGCAGAATCCAATAAAATATTGTAAGTGGTTTTGCAAGTTTTACATCTTACCTGCAACGTAAATTTCATCTAGTTTTTCAGCAACTTTCTGTGGTAAACCAGCATCAAGCAATGTCTGGAAATGCTCAGAATGGGTAACTGCAGCAGAAGTATCCATGGGCTCTTCAGTACCATTCCCATTAACATGTTCAGTAGCCATGTTTCCAGATATCTGTTCAAATGCAATAAGCATCATAATTAAGCTAAAAATATCTTCAAGAACAATTCAAGTGACAATACATGCAACAGACTGCCCTGTTCTTAAAAAAAAAAAAAGAATGAAATAATCGTAGACCACTTCCCTGATACTTTCTGGCTTTGGAAGATGCACAAAATTCCTCAAAAGAAGCACTAACACAAAGGAAAGCCCTAACACCACTGCCTAGCGGGGGTGGGGTAGCTTTCACTGCAGGTTTTACACAACCCAGCCAGACACTCTGACTCACCTCCCTCTCTCTGTCTCTCTAACACACTCCCTAAGAGGCTCTGAACAAGTTAGAAATGGAGCAAAAAGCCAATGGCGGGGGTGGGAGGAAGAGCAAACCTGCCACATGCAGCCGCCGCTACTGCGATACCGTCACTGACACCCGCCGCTGCCTCCACCTCCCGCTGCAAACTCGCTGCCCCCCGGAGCGAGCCGCCTCTCCAGGCCCCAGGCGCGGCCGGGAGTCCTTCCCGCCTCCACGCCGGTGTCGGCCGGGCAGACGAGAGGAACAAAGCGCTCTTCCCAGTCCGCACCCACCCACGGCGGCGGCGGCGGCGGCAGCGGCAGCCGCCATGAGCCCGATGGAAACACGTGCTCTGCGCGTTCAGATGTCCTACAACTTCCTCCAGTGACCGACTTCCCCCCCTCCCCGCCACACTCCCGCAGGAGGAGCGGCTCCCCCACCCCCCCCCCCCCGCCCCAGCCATTCCCCACCTCTCACCCTAGTCCCCCTGGAGAGCGGTTGCAACACCCGGGGCCCGATTTCACCACTCGGCCGGGAGCTCGCGTCGCCTCCCGGCCCCGCCGCCACCCCTTAGCCACACTTCTCCCCGAAACAATGCAGGGGCCCTCCGCCAGCCCCCTCTCCCGTCCAGGAAAGGCCGCTGCCCGCCGCCCACCGCCTCACGACGTGACCGGGGGACACGCGAGACACGAGCAGCCCCCCCACCCCCTCCCCACGCACACGCCGGGCATCGAGGTGGCCGCTCGCCCCGCTGCGGAGCGGCTCCCCCCGGCCTGGCCCGGCCCGGCCCAGCCCAGCCCCTCACCGGCAATGAATGGAGCGGCGGAGCCGGC
>JAVKLA010000014.1:10899335-10916711 GCA_034782735.1 Sagittarius serpentarius
CCCGCAGGAGGCGTGTGCCGAGGCCCCTCGGGGCGCGGTGAGGTGCGGGGCGCGTCCGGACTCCCCGGCGCCTTCCGTGCCGCCCTTGCACCTGTGCGGGCGCCACGCGAAAAACGGCGCTGGCGGAGCGGCTCGCCGGGCCGGCCGGGGATTGGGCGAGCGGCCGTTCCCACGGCGCGCAGGTGGCACAAAAGGAACCGCCGCGGCCAGAGGCGGGGAGTCCCGGCCCGCGGCGGGGGGACGGAGGAGACAAAGCCACGCAGACAAAGGGAGGGGAGAGCGGCGCTTTGTGTGGCTGCCGGCCAGCCGAGAGCCCGGCAGCGCTCCGCTCCCGCCGCAGCCGCGCTCGGCGACCCCGCTTGGGAGACGGGAGGCGCCTCACACCACACACCACCCCCCCTCTTCCCTGAGGGGCGCCCAGGGCTCCCACCCCCCGCCGGCGGGCTCTCCACACCGGGCGCCGCCCGCCCCGCCCCTCCGTAACCGCCGTTTTTCCAAGGGGAACGGGAGTTTCCCTCAGCCGCTGCGCGGGGCGGCGCGGTGAAGCGGCGGCGTTAAACGGCGCCAGGCAGTGGTCGGCGTGGCGGGCTTGGGTGTCGCGCAGCTCACCCGGAATGCCACGGCATGCCCGGAGAAAGGAGGCCGTTGCCCCGCAGCCAGCCTTTGAGCCTCCGTTCGTTCGTCAGGTACCTTTAGAAGGTGGGTCTAGCCACACAGCCGTGTCAGACGCAGGTCCCTTGCTGGGGATCCTCGTTGCACGCTTCTGGATGCCAATGCCTAACGCGTCTCGCAAACCTCACACGAGAAGCTTGGAAACCAACCTACTAAGCTCTCTGCCAGACCTGTTAACTCCAGATAAAGACAGCGAAATGAAGGCAGGAAGGCACACACAGTATTACTCACTTCCTCAAAGGCAGCTCAGCGACGAGCTGACCAACTACTGCTGCCCCTTAGCCCAGCCAAACACCTTCAGTTTATCTCTGATGTCTGAGAAACACTTAAACCTGCACAGCGGAGCAAGCACAGACAATTGCAGGGCTAGTTCACTGTCAACAAACACTCACATGCTGGTGTGTAAGTATGTGAAACATAGGACTGGTATTCAGTGAGACAAGAAAAATCTCAAGTACTTGGTGCAGTGACTTCATTAAGACCTGAACCACCCCACAGGTTAGTCTGAGACAGCAACAAATACAAGGCAGCTGTACGCTATCAAATATTCCACCTAATTTATCATTTGGAAGTGTCATTAAAAGTAATTTTTACTCAGACTTTACCCCCATGTTTAAAAAAAAACTTTAAAAATGAAACTTTCTGGATATACAATTTTAGTAAAAGAAAAGCTATTTTCTAGTGAAAACCTGTGTGGTATTTTTAATTGCTTTATAAAAATGTGAATATTTTGCACCCTTCGCAAATCTGTAACTTTCTCAAAAAATACAGCTATCGGCTGGGCAATGAGAGTAATATCCTCAAAAACAAATGTGGAGAGCATTTTTCAGTGAAAATACTGCACCAAAACATGTTCTTTTCAGAAGTTTGCAGAAGGTGTTTCAGTGAGGCGTTTACAATACAGATGTGACCCAGAGTAATATCTAAATTTCATAAATTGATTTATTCCCTGGAACTACTGAAAACAGTGAAAAATGTTTCATTAAAATTCTCAGTCAGTGGATCTGACTAACTGCATATGGCAAAGTACTCCTGAGAAAGGCCCATTTTTAGAGGGAAACCTTTTTATGCACTTTCCTTTTCCTCCATACAATGGAAGTAAAACCAATAAAAAAGATTAGGATAAATGCAGTCAACAGATTTGCACCCTTATTTGAAATCACAGCTGACCCAGAGTCAGAGTTGCATCTATTTGATGCTTTCAAATTTTGTGTAGAAAGGAGGAAGCAAAGTACCTGACAGGCAGTTCCTCTAAATATAGCTCAATTATTAGCCCTAATATCAGTAGGACAAAGACAAAAGCAATATGCCCAGGAAAACCTCCATGAAATCATAAAATGAGTTTTTCTTTTTTTTTTAATGAATCATGTAGAATATCTTTTGAAAAAATACCCTGCCAATAACATTTACAGGCACTTACCTGATTACTTGGATTTACACAAGGAGGCACGTGCAGTGAAACTGAAAGTTTCATGACTTCTCATGATAATTAAAGTTGTGTGAATTCCTAAATTTTCCTGGAATATGAAACCCCTGCCTGCTTCTAGTCCAACTGTAACCACTGCAGAGCCCCACTGAAGCCACAGCTGGATGTCTGAGCCTCCCCAGCACATCCACGGTAAAAACAGTAATTATTAACAGGACCACCTACAGAGTTGCACAGATAAAGCAGTGAAAACTAAATTTAATTTGACTATAAGATTAAAAGTCTAATTTTTTGCTTTTGAGCTACTTAGGTACAGATAAAGAATTATACCCTAAACAAAGAATGAAAATCTAGGAGACTCAGCAGAAATCTTACCTTCAGTTTCTATGATGCCTATTAAGACTGCATGGCATTAGCCTGTCCCAGGTGCACATGCATTGGAAACTTAGGCTCGCCTATAGAATTGGCCATACTTGAGCTATGAAACCCACCAGCTACAGCATTAGAGGGGCGGATCACTCTGGTCATACAGCAAATGTCACCACTTGCAGTAATGAAACAAGCACAATTCTGAAATGATTCAGCCACTCTTGGGGTTTCTCAGCAATGTGTTTTCCAACCCATTCCTAGCCCTTAGCCTCCTTGGTAAGACTGCCAAGTTATTAATGTATCTGTATCTTATAAGGATATCTAACTTTCAGGAAAGGCCTGCGGTCTGCAGTTTATTCCATGTAGTGCACAGCTGGCCGCTGGCCTATTTGCCCTGTGAGATCCTTGGTAAAATAAGATTATTTGGGGAAATACTTGTTTAATTAAAAGTCTGTTTGATTTGTTCATTCTATCAGTCAGAGGCTCTGTGTCTTAAAAGATGGGTTGAGTTACAAAATAAAAGGCCTGTGCCTTTTAAGAGAAAAATGCAAGTCAGAAATTAACCAAAAGGAGATGAATCAGATATACAGAATTTTCTTCAGGAGAAAGCTTTTCATATATGACAGAATGGCTCAGTCTTATACTTTAATATGCAGATTTGAGGGTTCTTCCATTCTAAAATGTAACTTACAATTTAAAATTGTCACAATTTCAGCAAAGAAAGACTAAACTTAAGTAATGGTAATATTTTCTTTTAACATTCTTTCCAGTTACATCCTTTGTGCATCTTCTCACTTTTCCAAAACTAGGCAGGGGTAGCACTAATTAAAACAAAATCAAGCTTATTCTCCCATTTATTTAAACTATTTCTAAGGCTCTAACTCTGCCTGCTAACTCTTCAAACACTTCTTCCAATTAAGTCAGGAAAACAAAAGCAGCAAAGAAAGTGTTTGCAAATCCAGCGATGATGGTTCACAGGACCAGAGGCAACGGGCACAAACTGAAACATAGGAGGTTCCCTCAGAACATCAGGAAACACTTTATCTCACATTTTCTCCTGATCTTTACAAATACAACTCTCTCCACTGACTAATTGATGTTTCTTTCTCAAAATTTGGAAAGACTTTTATTTTTCCCCTGAATCCGAAAACCAAAGTAACTAATTCTTCTAGTTCTGCAAGACAGATGAGTCTGTTCCTACAGACTTGACACCATACATTTCAGGGCTTTTGAGGTTGAAATCGCCTGCATTCTGCTAAATATTTGCCCAGATAGTAACAGGCAGAGAAGCAGCCTGGCAACGAAGAGGACTGAGGCTCTTCCAGGAACTCTTTCGGTGTCAAATTTTATATAGAGACTGAAGGTCTTCAGACAACTCCTTTCCGAACTGCTTCTCTCCCTTTTGCTTTACAGCTGTGCTATAGCAACAGTGCCAGTGAAAGAAAGGGTATTGGACTGCTTATTTCTGCAAAGTATCTATGTTTTTAAGTCCTTCTTTCCAATAGCAATCACTGCTTTTCCTCTTTCCAGTCAATGTCACCCCCCCTTCACACGCAGGTACATCCCCCGCAAATCAAACACTCCAGAGCTGATGTTGTAAGAGAAAGGCACAACAGAAACAGCAGAACGTAGTTTAGTTCACATTCCATTAATACCTTTAGCTTTTTTCTAATTTAAGTTAGAGGATTTTAACATAGTTTATCAGCCACGGGTTCAGAGCAAATCACTGTAGAATTCAATGTATTTTGCAATACACTATAGGTTCATGTGTAAGTATTGAAAGAGGAGTGGAGGAGAGCACTCTGTTTTTGCAGGCACACGAAGACAGTGAAGTTGTTGCCATGTGTATGTGGAAATGCAAACTCAAAGCCATCCCAAACTGACTGTTATCACTCAGAATCCAGGTGCCCGGCCTTGTAACAAAGAACTACAAA
Organism: Sagittarius serpentarius; assembly: GCA_034782735.1. Classification (NCBI taxonomy): domain Eukaryota; kingdom Metazoa; phylum Chordata; class Aves; order Accipitriformes; family Sagittariidae; genus Sagittarius; species Sagittarius serpentarius. The sequence continues at coordinate 10,903,737 of JAVKLA010000014.1, forward strand.
TGCCCTATGCTTACTGACAAAAAAGCAGGGTTAGGAGTTCTTCAGAACCTACACCTTCAACATGGACAAGAGACAAATGAGGGAACATAACACTGGCGTAAAAAGTCAGACGCAACATGGAGAAAACTAGGGAGTAACTGTTCACTCTTTCTTCCAGTGGAAGAACAAGGAGGCACCAAATCAAACAGACAGATAGGAGAGCAAAAAAAAGAGCTACTTTTGCACACATGCAGCTAAGCTGGGGAATTCATTGTCACATGAAGCTGTATGTATTTCCATAAACCCCTGAAGTAACTAGCCTAATTAATGGAAAAAACTCCCATCTAAAATTATTAAATGCAGAGATATCACCCCAATTTAAAGTCTGCGGCAAAAATTAGCATAGGCTGGGGGAGCATACCAGGAAGTACTCTCTTTACTATGCTTGCCCTATCTTTGCATTTTTCCCTTAGCTAATACCCACCACTAGAGATTGCATATCGCTTTTAACTCTTCAGCCTGATGGTACAAATACCCTGTCATTGCAGCAAGCAGAACGTGCAATCACTGATCTGTTCCTTTCACCCCAAACCCTTCCCACTTCCTAGAGAAGCATACGTGCAAATGTTCCTCTTGCTCCAGATTCCCTCTAATCACATACTCCTCATCCCACTACAGACCTATAAAACACAGGCTTCCTACACAAATAGCTCACAAGCTTATCAAGGGTGAGGGAACTACAGGAAGACGCTTCCTAATCTGAAGGAAAAAAAAAAAAAATACTGCATTGCTATTGCTGTGAGTACAAAAGCGAGAGTTAGGACACAACTACTACTGCCTTTTCTGTCCTGTTCCCCTTTGCATCTGATGCTTTAAAGCTCTTACACAGAGGAGTGGTACCTTTAGGTCAGCACCTGGCAAAGCTCCATGGAAAGAGGAGACAATATATTCAGCAAAGAAGCGACAAGAGTCATCATCCCCCTGCAAAGTTTTCATCAAATTAGCATGGAGGGGCTGGAGAAAAAGAGATCCCTCCACATCCTAGTGCATTCTGCCTTATGAGAAGGACCCACGCAAGAGAACTGCAGAGAGCTTTCCTTATCAGTATCCATCTTTGAAACATCTCAAAGTCATCTCAGGACAGTGTGCCATCCTGTCCACTTGCGCAGTGCAAGGGAGCCAAGTGCTGAAGCTGCAACTCCGCAAGTAGAGCCACAAGCAAAAGTGTCAATGCAGAACCGACTGCTCTATTTTAGATCTTCCTTTCCTCCAGGTACCCATACAGCCCTGCCCTTACATCCCTGTACAGCAGTCCCCAAACAGCTCCCTGTCCTGACTAGCAGCCGTCAGGATTCCAGTACTTGGCACACTTACAAAAGCCAGCTGAAGGGTGGAACAAAAGGACTCTTGGGATCATCTGACCCCACACGAGTTACTTTGTGCATTAAGTCCATCTCCAAAGGCAGACAGCACGTCATTAGGTTGCAGAACACTCTCCCCCAGGTCTGGGCATCTTTCCCAGGAGAGCACAGCACACTGCAGACATAGCGCCCACCGCCATGCAAGTAGGTGGGACAGGTCATGGGCTGTTCTCCAGCTGTAAGGCAAACATGGACAGCAGAGCTTGCATTGCCATAGCTAAGCTCTCATCCACCTTAACCTCTAAACCATGCCCAAATGTTATGTGAGACAGTGCTAGCTGGCCCAGGCATCAGTTGTCAAAAGACTGTATTAACCCTTAACAGCATTATCAGTTGCCAGTGATTAGGCTCATGTCCCAGGCCTATTTAGTTGACTAGTAATAACATCACTGATTAGTCAGGAGGGAAAGTGCCTGATGCAGCAGATGCAACACAGAGCTTTCAAGATAAGTGTTCCAGACTACTTAACATGTTACCAAACAACCTAAAAACCCTTTCAAGCATGAGTAAACCCAAATAACCTTGTGTCTTCAAGGTCCTTCTGTTCCAAGAACAGAACAATCTTCCCCCCCTTTTTTTTATGATCCTTGCCAAGTACAAGGCAGAAGTGACTACATAAATGCAGCATTTCTGCAGATCCCAAGAGAAGACAATACAACCTTTTGTATATGACTTTTTTTATTATTATTAGATGCCTGGAGTATGCCGCACTAAGGGAGTTCTCATTTACAGTACAAACTCCAGACTAGAGCACAAGGATGAGGAACTATTACGATCAGTACCTCAGGCTCTACTTGCTGCTTTTCAAGAACCTTCTTTTGGAAATCTACTCTATACTTTTATATGGGCCTTGAGAGGTACTAGAATTAGATCTTAAGCTAACACGGAGCTTCAGCACATGTAAGTTTAACCTTTCCAGCTTGTGTAGCAGTAACCAGGTCTCTCTTCATTGTTTTGCAGAGGGCAGTGCAGGCAACATAACCTGTTCTCAAACCTGAACAAATTTGTAACTTAATATGGTACGACTAATACAGCTGCATTAGGCTGTTAGAAGCAATAATTTAGTTCTCTAGGGAAGCAAAGTTTTAATTTTACCTAGCAACTGGGCACCAGAAAAAAAAATAAATCACTATTCTGTGATCTGCAGGGGACATATGAAGAACATTATGCTTTCAATCTGCCTTCAGAAAATAAACTTAGAAGTGTCTCTTTGATCCTTTTAAAAATATGCAGGGTTGGTTTTTCTTTTTTAAACTTTAGATCTTGAAAGTACCAGCAAGTAAGAACAATTACAGGGAAGTTTCATTTTGAAAACTTAAATCTATCAGGGTGTCATGGTTTAACAGGGTCAATTTTTTAAAAAAAATCTTTTATCAGTTTATGACTAGTTAAATACACAGCTGATAAACCTGCAAACTTGTTTATTGATGCCACATTCAAATTAACCAAAACACTTGTAGCAGCTCTTGCGTTCTCCAACTGGAGTTATATACCCATGGATAGCAATGTTTGGAGGCACATATAGAGCAGTAAGAGGAATCAATGCAACTGTGTATGAATATACATTTTTACTGCCAATACAGCAATTCTTAGTTCCAGCAGGATCAATATAGATATTTGAGCATATCCATAAAAAAATTAAAATCACTAATGACAGTTAACTCCAGGAGTTTCTAAATTCTTTCACAGCCTTCCAGTTCAGGTACTTCTAGATTTTATTGCCACATCCACTGCAATAGCTTGTGTCTCCCGAGAAAAATTATAAAAAAAAAAAATTCTTACTCAAAATCTTCTCATGTATACTAAAAGGTCAATGTTTGTAATGTAGTGCCAACTTTTATTTTTAACCCCTTTAAACTTCTATTAAAAGATCAGTCCTGGTTAGTAAATTTGATGCATGAAAACTGTTAACCAATTTCAGATCAACAGTATCTATAGAGATCTGCTGCAGCCAAAAGAGGCAGTAAGCAATATGCAGAACCTTTTAGTCTGAAAATGTTAGGAACTCCTCCAGTCTAAGCACACAGGGGAAAAAAATTAGAACCAGAAATGAGATCAGAGGGCTATCAGGGTAGAAACTTTTGTAAGCTATGCACATTTGACAGAAATACCTTTCAAAAACAAACAGGAGACATTCCCAGCTTAGCAGTTCACCTGCTTTCTATAGCTTCGTGGGGGTAACACAGATGGGTTCTTCCACCCTCAGGCTGATGGTAATAGCACTGATAACACATTAGCATTTCCTCTCAGGCTCTTTGACTCCTCAATTGCTAGTCAGACAATTTCTTAGCAAGCAATCAGCCTATGCTCCCCAGCAAAGACTACTAAATTCATATTAAGGTTAAATCCCAGGGAGACTGTCTCAGCCAACCACTGAAAGCAAATATCTCATGGATAGCTTTCAGTAGCTTGGCACAAGACAGAACATTTTCTATATTATTTATCTCAATCACCAAATTTGAGAGGTAGGATAGACTGTATAGGAAATAGAGACAGGCCAGGAATTTTTTTTTAAAACCTCTTCATCAGAGTTCTATTGGAAGCTCTAGCAGAAGTACAAAATGTTTGCTTCCAGGGCTGGATGCCAATTCTGCCGATACTTCTTTTGCTGCTGCTATAGAAAAGGCTATGTTCACAGAAGTTCATTTCTGCCTTTTTAATGAATCTGAGGTGTCCGTTTTCCTAGCCAGCCTTCAAAATAGTCAAGGAGAAAAAAGCAAATTCCACAGAGCCTATTTCTGCAGAATTGAGAAGAAAAATGGTTATGGTTCTTCTGAGAATACTATACAAAGAAATACAGTTGATTTTTAGCCCTGTTATATTAATTGTGAGTAGGAAAGATCTTCACTTAAAATAATACTCACCTTCCACCTTTCTCTACTCCTACTTTATTGCCTGGAACTTTCCAGCACAGAGAGCCCAGTATCAACACAGAAATGGGGAAGGAAGCATTTCCCTTCCACATCTGAAACAACCCGAAGCCCAGCTAGCTGTCATTCCTGATAGATTTGCAATTTAGCTTATCAGTGAATCCTATTTGCAGGCTCTGTCCCCAATTTCTGAAGAGCAAATCACAACTGTCAAGTCACATCAATTACAGGAACTGGTCTTGTTTTTACAACTCAACAGGTGTTTGAATTTCATTATTATAACCATGCATCCCAGACAGAAAAATTTCCCAGAGACCTTTTTTTCTTCCCTTCACTCAAGTTTCACATACTATTGCTCTTATAGCCCTTCTGGGACTAATACTGCATGGATATGTGGTAGTCTTTTGTAATTTTGTATTTTTGCCTTGGTTCTTGGGATGTTTAATGCATAGCTCTTCCAGGGAAAGCAATATAGGACTAATACAGGAGGAACAGGATTTCAAGGAGATCGGGACAGAGCTGAGGACTACACTGTAGTTTTGGATACCAAGGTCTCAACCTTGGCCCAGAGTAAGAAAGCTCATGTTGAGAGATAGTCCAGGCTTCCATAGATGATCTGCTCTTTCTACAGAAATTGTAAGTTCAGGAAAGGCCAAACATGCTTACTCCTTTTGTCAATTTAAAAGCATTTTCCTGGTTGAGAACCAACAATACTTTAAGATTTCCTGGTCACACTTTAGTGGAAAAATCACAACTACAAAACCCAAACTAGCCTCTAGGGAAAAGCAGCAGGTAAGCCCAAGAGGCAAAACTCCTCCAGGAGCACTACCTCAGAATAACAAAATACCCTCTTCTTGGTAGAGCATTTTCTTCTCTTACAGGTGAGGCTACAACACAGTGTCATTACAGGCAATCATCCTGGTGGCTGTCAAGTTTCTTCAACCCAGAACAGAAGCTAAGTGGCTTTTTCCTTTGAAAGTTAGTGCAGTGAGGTAATAGCAATTAGGAAGACAACAGTGCTTACATCACTAATGCTCACTAATGACATACCACTCACAAGACCCTCTGCATAAACATGGTAGAGGAACTTAAAACTTTAAATCAGAAGGGCCAAAGTATGACATCACCCACAGTATGTCACAGCCTCAGAACTGCTGCCCTGAGGCCAGAGGCTGGGAGCACCACAGAGCATTTCATTTCTGAGGGTAGGAAGTTAGGCTGGTGTCACTGCAGAAGACATAGCAGTATGGATTTTGAGTAGAAAAATATTTATTCTCAACTACTTTTTGATTCCTTTGGTGGAAGATATTGAATTTTAAAGTATTCGACTTTTTACTCCTCCAATAGTCTAAGACTTGTTTCACACTTGAAAAGTCTAATATCCAAATACCCTAGCCTTGTATGCAAAGGCCACCCTTTCCTTACAGGGCTATCTCCTCTCCCTACGGTAAGTCATAGGCACCACAGGCTGCCACATTTCAGACAACCCAAAGAGGTTGAAGTGTTCTTTAAGAAGCATACCCTCAGAAACAGGGGGAGAACATCTAGAAGGATGTTTCTCCTCCTGCCATCTTATCAGGCAATAGCACTGGTGGTCTTCAGTTCTCAGTAATTCTGGATCCTCACAAGTGAGGTCCCTCCCCAGATCTGTGGAACTCCTGGCAAACCATCTTCGTATTTGTAAGCTAAAAGCAACAGAACTTGTTAAGTTCAAGTACGCATAAATGAAGACAAGCCGATTCTGGCAACTGTAAGAGTGCTTCACAAGCACGTTTTCAAAAACCCAGACACTGTTCCTCCTCCCTGCAAAGTTTTTTTTGGGGGGGAACATTCTCAGCACTGTGATACCGTTTAGAATAAAATATTATTTTAAGATGTTCTGAAGATAACTACTGTTCCTGCTGTTAAACTTGTTTTATATTATGCGGTTTATAATCTGTAAAACAGGAAGGGGGGGAGCATTAATTCCCACAAACCAAATCTCTCATTTTTTGCTTGCACTAGCAAATAGCTTAAAATTTCAGAAACTACATAATCCAGCTATTTTCAGAAAATGTTTATTCTAAGATACACTGAGGAATGAATAATTATAGTCTGAACTGTTTAACTTGAAGTCCAAATGACATTAAGAACTGCCACTGTGTTTCAATATGGCACTTTTCTGATGGAGTACAAGAAATTAAACTGACAGTGAAGGAATTAGCTTTATTTTCTGATGCAGGAAGTGACCAAATTACTAGACAGAGCTAACAGTTTGTCTCAAATGTTTCTTTCAGGACTTTAGTATCTGCAACATCCCTTATTCTGACTGAAAAAATCAAACAACTAAGGCTAGGGCAAATTATTTCCTGTTTTGTCAAGGTAAGATGAAGTACACCCATTTAATGGTAGCTGTGCATTCTTCGTCTTCAGTATGATTTAAAAATACAACATTTACTTTCCAATCAACTTTCCAATTTCAAAATAAGGTCTAAGCATTTCTTCTATTTCAGTCCATTCATCTCTTTCTAGCTTCTTTCCACATACATAAAATGACTGAACTTTATTTTAGGACAGATTTTAATCATTCTTCACCTGCAACCATAAAACTTACTACCATCATTGCTGGGACTATGTTCCTTCAGTTAATGAGACCTTCAATCACAGCGAAAAAAGTAGTGGTTATTGGTCTGGTGAGAAGCCCAAAAGTATGACATGTAGCTCAGGGGTACTGAAGGTTAAGAGCACATACCAGTACTTCAAATGTTCACCTCCAACATAGCTCAAACAATAAAGCAGGCCTAGCACTGGGGCCTTAACTGGACTCCATTTACCACTGTTTTCATTAACCTGAGAGTTGAAAACGACATGGGCTTCAAAGAGAAAAAAAAAAAAGCTTTTACTTTAGCACCCTCACAATCCCCCCCCCCGCAGTTACTGAAATATACACTACTTCATGTATTTTACAGCTCACATAACATTCACATTTCACATCTTTTTAAATGGAGGTAGGTCATAATTGCCAAGTAGTATTCAAATACAAATGAAAATCTCCTCGGGAAATTCCCAAGCAAACTGCTGGAAAGGCTCTCTATACTTCTCCTGTTCCTTATACTGGTCATCCTCAGACAGAATACTGAGCAAGGCAGACTTTGTCCCACTCAATACAGCCATTCTTCTGAGCATCAAACGCCACTTTGTCCTCCAGAGCCTGCAGGAAGTTTGAGACAATGGCAGAAGTACTGTCTTCATAGCCCTGATAGCTCAACTGGACTATCAACTAAAAAGCCACGCTGTTTCAAAGAAAATGGAATCATTTTAATTTTACTTTTCCAGTTTATATCCTCCAAGAGAAACAGACAAGGGCAGACAAGCAAAAATGCTTGTGATACCAGTTCTAATAACAAAAAGTACAGAGAATGTAAATCATTGGACACATTTATTTATATAGCATATGAAGTCCTCCATCTGTACTCCACTCACCTGAAATTACCATTTATCCATTAAATTCATTCATCCTCCAGATTATAACTCAAACTTTGTCCTCTGAACTGTGGGAGGGGGTGTGCAGTAAAACTACTGACCCAAAGTCAGGGTTAAATACTCCTCAATATAGAGAATACCTTTCCTTGGGTAAAGTCTAACACTTCACTCGCTCTGCTGCATCCGTGTTTGACCATCTTAAGGAGTCCCTCTCTCTACCGTTATTTAATTTCAATGCCTGTTTTCAATCGGTAAAACTCATACCCAAGCATTATATGTCAAGTTTACACAATTAAGAGCTTGCCTGCACCAGAAGGCAGCAACCCCACTGAAGCTGGCACACCATACAGCTGCAGCCAAGGCAGCACAGCTTACGCTGTCATTTCTGCTCCCCAGGATGTTACTTCAAGCACACTTCACACCAGCAAATGCACTCACGTTAACAGTGGGGGTGCTGTGGAGAGAGAATCACTGCCAGCTTAGTTTCGCTTGCTTGCAACTCTTGTTTACAGATCTAGAGCCTCCACCAGCAAGACAAGTTCTTCAGCAACAGACAAAACCTACCGCCTTAACAGGGACCTCATTACCTCAATGGTAGCAAAGCATTTATGCAGAGCTACTCTTCTGTCTTCCTTGTGGTGGCAAGGTACCCCTCTTGCTTGCAAGCCTGCCACTCGTTTAACTCAAAAAAGGCTCTGCTTTTTTTGCCTAGTTACTAAGACCGATACATGGCAATATTCCAGAACAAAGTTTGTCTAACCATTATTTCTTGGACCACAGCCCAACAGCCACGTGACTCATTCTAAGTTCAACACTAATGATGGCTAGTGCAAGATTTCACCGGACTTAAAGCACACAAGGAAAGTGCTTCGATGCCATTTACTGCAAAATCTGAAGTTAAAGCTTTACATCTAGTAAGCTATTTTCTAAAACCAAAGTTTAAGTACTTTTGTACAGAGAGGTCTCATGCCATGCGTTCCAAATATGTCATGCAGTAACTCTTCACAACTACATGTCATCTCAATCACTTGTATAAAACATCTTGCCACTCAAAAAACATACCAGAAATAAATCCACAAGTGGCTTCCAAACACATTAGCCCAGCCCATCAAGCAAAAAAGCCATTACAAGTATTCTTTCCATCTTAAAATTAGTTACAAAAACGATCTCCCTACATCTTTTTCACTAGTCCCATATTCCAAAACCTGTAGAGTATGTCAGTTAAAACATTTGTTCATTTTTGTGAACATCAGACTTTCTATACTACTACACGTTTTTCATCTTCTGCAGCCCTAAAGCACAGGAGCATTCATACAGAAAGGTTTGCAGCTAAATAGCCAGTATGCCTCATCACTAGCCACATCTACCTTTTTCTATGCCGAGGTCCATCTTTTTCAGGATTAAACATTGCTCCTGAAGACAGGCCTCCACCACCTGACAGGCACGGTAATGTTATTCTCTGACATCCTTTATCTGACCATCCTAAATCAGCAACCAACCCCAAGGAATGTTTTAGAACATACAGAACAAGACTGATGTGAAGTACTTCAGGTACCACCAGTGCCACCCATAATCCTGAAACTTCACTAGTCTTTTATTTGCTCCCAGAAATCATAAGATGAACTCATTCTCACCAATTTTACTAGATATACACATAGCAGTACCTCCTTAAAAGCTTCTGTATTTTGTACTGGCATCAGTCCAAAGGATACAAAGCCGGTACCTTTACGCTCCAGAACGCACACCACAAAGACACTCTTCTGGCCCTGTAATTCAAGTCATATACAGATCTAAAAGTACTTACCAAGTATCACTGCTGTATTACTTATTTCTCTGCAATCTGACATCTTTTTTTTCTCCAGAAGAGGCTGACCTAGCTAGGGCTGGCAATTTCTTGACTTACCATGCAAGTAGCTTCACTAGATGCTGTCAGCAGCATCCAAACTTTCCAAAGAACTGCAGTGGGCAAAAGATGGAGGCTGGTCCCTTCCGACTTCTGAAGTGCATAATCACCAACAGGAGTTTATGTTGTCCAGGAGTCACTCAAGCACAATGTGGAATACCACATATGCAGTACATGCTGTACCAGTCAGAGCAACAAGGCCACGCTGCCTTTGTAGCTCTTGGAAAGTACAAGCTGTCAAGGAACACCGTGGTGCAACTACAGACCTCGTGCAACAGCTAGGTTTTTCACATCCTCATCTTTATTCAAGAAAGAGCATGTACAAAACATGGCACATGGAAATACTTACCCTCCTCAGAAACATTCATTAGCAGAAGTAATAAATCCTGTTGAAAGCAATGAAGGGAAAGCTCTTCTGTAGTAAATTTCTGCAGATTCTGATATATTCAATAGACTGACTTGCACAGCTGCTTGCTGAAAAGGAGCAGCCTTTAGCCAAAGTAGCTGGTTACTGCTTATTAATAACCAAAAGCACAGGAGATGCTCAGAGAGCCAATACACTCCTGGAGTTCAGTCAGATCCTTCGTGTACTTTTTAGTAGTCAGATAGATATTTATTTTAGACATTCCCAATGCTTTAGGCACTGCTACTAGTAGTGTTTTGTGCTTTATGATGCTGCTTAGACAAGAAAATTGGGCTTTTCGTGGAATGTCATTTAGAAATAGGCACATTCCATGAGCTATAGGAATTCTTCCAGCTCTCCAAAGGAAGAGAGCTGCTGACATCCAGTAGTCATTTTTGACTGAATACTATAAGGTAGTTTTCCTGTATTTTGGTGCCTTTTGAAATTACTGTGTAACTGTAGCTCTATCAATTTTTAGGTATCATGCCATTCTCATGTTTCTTCCTTTATAAAGCATTCCTGACAATTAGGTTTGAGAGTCATGCTTTAAGGCAGATTGCATCTTATGTACACGATTTGTCTTCAAAATCCAATTTACTCAGCGATCAATTTATGATCCCTCATTGCTCTGTGCAAGAGTGCCAGTTTGCTGAATACAGCAAATACGCTGTTACTGCGATACAGCACTGTTAGTTTTCAAGTGATGACTCAAAGCACAAGTTCCAATGCAGATACTACTCCCTTCTCCTGCTACTGACCTCTTTTCCCCTCACAGCAAGCAGGTCCCATTGCCAACATACTCCTCAAAGGGCAGTTCCACTGTTGTGGTACTGGTCTTTTCATGCTAAAGTGGCAGTCCATAAAACCCCAATTCCTCTCTCCCTCACTAGATACAGACAGCAATACAAGCTTTAGATCTTGCCTTTGCTGGAAACATGACTTTCCTCGTGACACCTAAATTTCTTTTACAAGCATTTCATGTTTATGCTTCCATACCACCACCACCTCATCTGCTTCCTCCCATCTCCTGGATGACACCACCCTCAAAAAGCAGACTCATTGGTTTGAATTTGTGTACCCATTTTGCATTCTCCCCACCTTTACAGGGCCCACCTTTGAGTTTCTTTTTTTGAGTTATTACAGACCTTCAGTATGAGCAAGTCTGTATACCCTTACGATATTTTAAAACGGCAAATACTCCAGGGGTTTTTCCGTATATTGAAACTCAACACTCATTTCTCTAATATCACTTGCCATCCCTCCTACAGATGGCAGCTCAACATTTTGGGAAAAATGCCGTTTTAAATATGCAGAGACAGTAATTTTGATTCACATGCAGTTTCTGAAAACAGTATCTGCTTAACAGAATTGCAGCAGCTGTCTCAGCAGGCTTTTAAAAGCACAGCAGCCCACTCCAAGGCACAAAAAGTCTTCAGGTGTTATACTTCCTTCCAGTTACAGATCATCCACATTTGTCAGGCAGCACCAACAAAGTGCTCCAACACATCACTGGAAAAAGAGAACAAGGTCTAAGTAAAATCGTTCATTTCAGGGGAAAATTTCAATTTGCAAGTAAGCATAAAACACTTAGTATACATTAGAGTGTTACCATTTCTGTAAAAAAGCTAACCCTACAACCCCATAGATGTTACAGTACTTTTCAGAAAGTTTAAATCAAATCTTTTGGTCTCATCTCAGATTCCGGATCCGTGTTAGTTTTTTCAACAAAGAATTCAGGTTCGGGATAGGATCATCACAGATGAGACAAAAGCAATAGAGAAAAACTTCAGTTTCCCATGCTCTGGCAGCGAGGAGGTGCACAAGAAGCTGGGAGGGATCATGGCCAGAACAGCTGACCCAAACTAGCCAAAGAGATATTCCGTACCATAGGACATCATGTTCGGTATATAAACTGGGGGGAGATGGCTGGGCATCAGGGAGCAGGCGGTGAGCAATCACATTGTGCGTCACTCGTCTTTCTTGGGTTTTATTTCTCTTTTTGTTATCTTCCTTTTCATTACTATTATTATATTGTATTTTATTTCAATTATTAAACTGTTCTTGCCTCAACCGACGAGTTTTACTGGTTGTTTTTCTGATTCTCCTCCCCATCCCACCAGGGCAGGGGGGAGGAGTGAACAAGCAGCTACATGGTGCTTAGCTGCCGGCTGGGGTTAAATCACAACATATACCAACTGACAATATCAACTGATCAATTAAGTATATCAACAACTGTCACAATACAAAAAATTCCCCGAACTGTAAGCACAGAGTTCTTTTAGACTTAAAATGAAAAAGTGTTTAGAAACATTTCAACTTCATACCTGAAAAAGCTAAAAGCATTTGTTCCTACATTTTTGGCCATTTTCCTATAAAAAAAAAAAAGACATTCATAAGTTCAGAAGAATTTTCTTCCATCACTCAAAATACAACTTGCCATCTATTTAGTCTCTCATACAGGCCAAACTGCATTGTTAAACATGTTGGATTAGTATCAGTATCTGCAAGTTCTACGAAACTTAACTTAGAAGTGTGTAGTCTTGCCACAGTAAGATGTTTTGCTTCTCTTGTCCAGCTATTGCTCAACTTGGCTATGAACTATCACAGGCAAAGAATCAATCAAGTATCATTCCCCTTCTCCTACCAGAATCCAAAAGTTAATTTCTGAAAATAAGCTAATACCTGGTTCTCAGCTTCTATCAAAACATTAAAAACTCTAGAAGCTAAAATCGACCAAGCAAGCAAGCATTAAATAAGACCACATTCTTCTACATACAACTCTCCTGCAAGTAACAGGAAAATTGAGAATACCTTTGAACTTGTCCTGGTTTCGGCTGGGATAGAGTTAATTGTCTTTCTAGTAGCTGGTACAGTGCTGCGTTTTGGGTTTAGTATGAGAAGAATGTTGATAACACCCTGATGTTTTCAGTTGTTGCT
>JAVKLA010000014.1:10931812-10956943 GCA_034782735.1 Sagittarius serpentarius
CGCTGATGGGCTCGGCCTTGGGCAGCGGCGGGTCCGGCTTGGAGCCGGGGAAGCTTCTGGCAGCTTCTCACAGGAGCCGCCCCTGCAGCCCCTGCCCCGCTACCAAAACCCCACCACGCAGACCCAAAACCGAAGGTAAACTAATGTATGGCTGACTTCCTAGGAGGGAACTCACAGCACTGCAAATTCTTACGGTGTACACACGCACACGTTCCCTGTCCTGATATTCCTGACTGGAGCTGGTAGCTGAAACCCTGACGCCGGCGGGGCTGCGCCCGGTCACGATGAAGGTACTCAGAGAAGGTGCCTCCTGCTGAAGGCCCTCCTGCACTCCAACCTGCTTTGCCTGGTTGTGCTCTCTTGGGTATTCCCCAAAACTCAGAGGAGCTCACCCAGGCTCTCTGGGCAACAGGGGGAAAGACCTGGGCATTTCCAAAGTTGCATGCTCTCTCTGCCTTGTCAACAGCAGACAGTAGACAAGGCCATCCTGTTTTCTGGTCCTGTTCTACAGACGCTGTGTAGGGGAAGTATGGTACAAGGCTGCCACTCCTTGTCAGCACCAGGAACACGCTCTGCTTGGCTGTAGAATGTGCAGCTAATAGGCAGATGAGATTTATTTGAGTGGTTCATGTGACAAGAAGCAATTGATGTGCCAGAGGTAACGAACATGCAGTGTTTCTAAACGCAAGGCCCTTGCAGAGCAGAGAAACTGCAGTATGAAGATTGACCTGGGAGCCTATTACAGACGTGAGTCCTCTGGCGCGTCTTAACCTCCAGTTGCTGCCAAAGTCTCAGGGTGCACTCCCATCAGCATTCTTTGCGATCCCTGAGCCAGGAATGGATGACCAGGAGGTGTACTTGCTGAGATTTTCTATTCCTTCTCAAAACACAATGCTGTGGGAGTTTTCAGAGAGGCCAGCGATCAGAGCTGAGAGCAGGCCACCAGGGAAGAGCAGTTGACCCTCAACCTCATCTGGAGCAGCTCCTAGGTGAAAGCCCGTGGTATTATGCAAGATATGAAAAGGTCTGGGCACTACCTGGTCTTGGGAGAGGGAAGCAGCCCACTGCCCACGGGCTGCCTGGTGTTGCGTAGGGGAGGTCAGGATGCCAGATGGCAGTGGAGAAGCTGGTGAGTGGCCTTAGTTGCTGCTTGCACAGTGCAAACCATTAACGCTTCCTATAATGCAGCTGACTATTCCCAAAGGAGCTGGCACAGTTGCCAGAGTTACTGTGTGGCCCTGGCTAGTGTCGGTTGCCCTGCACCAGGGTTATGTCCAAGATGAAAAGGGCTGGTTGCATACCGACATGTTGAGTATTGCCATCCTCCTTGGAGGGATCATATCCCTGCCAGACAATGAAGTTCTTTCCCTGTCAAGGACTCTGCACCACAGTGCATGGGACACTTGGTACCAGTGGCAGGAGCACCCAGCTGCTTTTTCTTATTCATCTCTTCCGAGACCATCTATAGTAAATACAATCCCAGGTTTCCTGTAGGTGTCAAGTGTTTCAGTCTTGATACGGCCTCTTCTAGCTGTGGGCATCCCATTTAGCCCATCTGGCAATTCGTGACATTGCACCCATATGGGAAAGGGTCCAACAACAACTTTTTATTGATTTTTTTGGCTACAGAGCCAGGTGATATAGATGTTACTGATCCATGGGCTTGGCATGATACAGCCTTTCTGCTGAATTCAGTAGGAGTCATGGAGCAATTCTCTACTCCTCTAAAACAACAGAAAAGCAGAGAACTTCAGAAGCTACCACAGTATGCTCTAAGTTTTATCACCTGAACTAAAAAAATCCTTTGATGATGGTCCTCTATTTTGTAAGAACAAAAAATGAAACTTTCTAAGGACTATTGAAGATGGAAGCTCATCAGTGCTGCTTTATGCTGTCTTAAGTGTCAGATAATCTACTTGAAATTATGCTAGTTCATTGGGCCAACACAGCATTTAAAACAACTGTTTTGTCACATTAATTTTTCTGTCTCGTCTTTACTTGGGTTACTGAAGCATGCACTTAGTCTTGCATAAGTAGATATGAAGAGAGGAGTGGATCTCACTTCAGGAAATGTAAATTGGTATGTTCCATTTCTCTTGAAGATCTTGCAGTTTATTGGCATGTTTAAGTAGTTTCCATGGACTGCAGTGGGAGTTTGTGACACAGCTTGATTGTAGGGTTTGTCTCGTACATGCAAATAAGGGATAAAACAAGACAGCTCTAACATAATGAACACATATTATATACTAGGAGTGTCCAAGCATTTGAAAACCTTATCCAGCCCACCAGACTGGTTGTAGGCAGAAGCAGACTAAGAGATTACACGTCCTCTCCTTCCAGGAGTTCTGTGGGTCCAGCTCAATACATCCCTCTCCTTCTGTCTCCCCACGTCAAGTTACCACAGACCGCACGAGGATCTGCAATAACTTGTTCTTTATACCCACATTTCTGCAACAGAGGCGAGACTCACCTCGCAGGCACTGGGAGGGAACAGCAAGCAGAGAGGTGGCCCGTGGCTCTTGCCCGTGTTCCTCCACACTCTGCGTAGGACTGGGCTGTGGGCCTGTGTGCAGTGAGGGATTTCTGAAGGTTGCAGCAGAAGAGGTGGTGAAGCAGAAATGCGCTGTAGGATGCTGCATGAGAAGACAGGAGGCTGAAACCTTGTTTGAACTCGTAAGCAGTCTGTTTTGCAGTGCTGATCAGACATGTACACCTGACCCATAACCAGTCTGGGAGACCGATGCTTGATACAGGAGCGGATAAATTTTCCCTACTTTGTGATTTCGTGTGGGATGACCGTTAAAGAAATTCTTCTGTAAACACAAGAGGGCACTCCCACCTCACTTCTAAATGGTTCACAGCACTTGTAAAAGGAAGTTCTTAATGGAACAACACAGATTTGCAGCTACTCCTTTGTACGTGGTTTGATAACACAACAATCACTATGCACTTATAAACATTTATAGACCATGCATTTATAGGCCATATTTAAGAAATGTGGTGTTGGTTTGACGCTTTCGTCAAAATAGTATGTATGAAGAAAAAAATGAATTTAATCCTTGATTTCAATGAAGTAAAAACAAAACTCGTATGTCCTTGTAACCAGAATTGCACTGAAACTAGGAGACGACAGACTACTTTTTGGGATTTCAGGTGCATTGGCTCATGGAAACAGCGACTACGTCTTTTGTCTACAATAGCAAATTCCCTAAGAGGAGCTACAGAAAGGGGGAATGAGATTTAAAGTTGTTATGCTTGCCAGCACTCGCATGTTCTGAAGTAGAGTGTCAGTGCTCCGTTCACGTTTCCCTTACCCACTCGGTCTTGTCTGCCTGGTATGGTATGCTACCAATGCTTTGCACACTTCAGTCCCTCACACAAGAATAAATGTATTTTAAGCTTATCCAAGGGCCTCTCAGCTGTTGGGATCGATATCTCACTTGATCATTCAGAAAGGTTTTAACAGTTTTTTATAGTGTCCAGCACAGTAAATGAAAATCTAGGCTCAAAAAAAAGAATTTTCTGTACATTTTAAAATACAAGTAAAAACCATAAGTAATTGCTTTTTAAAGGGAAATATAAACATACAAACCCCAAAGTCCAATTTGCTAATTATCTCAGTTTAAATGATCACATTTCCTTCACTCAGAGAGAGTAATTTGGTATGGTCTAAAGCTTTTCCATGGAGAAACAAATTTTAACTGCACTTTTAGCCTCTTCACATTCTTTCTGCAAGGTGTTTTTCCATCCCATTTTTGTGTAAATGGGATGCACTTTTGATTTTCACTTAGCAGTCCCCTCCTGGTGAAGGCTGTTCTAGTCTCTGTTTCCTGTAGGAGACAGAAAATGTGAGGCAGTGGAAGAAGGAGCAGGGTGGGAGGAGGGAGGCCTGGCAGTCTCCAGTGGGAGACGGCAGAGGCTTACCGCAGTCTTGTCCAGAATCTCTTGGTGATCTTCCCCTGCACTTCTTACCCCTTCTTCTTAATCCCACACTTTTTTCAATCATTATGAGCCTTACCACCAATTTCTTAAAACAACTCTCCCTTTGGCCAAGAGGTCTGATGTGTCTCTTTCACAACATCTTTGATTTGGGATGCTGAAAGCAAGGAACAGCACTGTCTAGTATAGCAAATTACTTGACAGCACTGTGGGGGAAAATTTGCAGGAACAGAAGTGTAAAGTACTAAAATAAGAACTATGGGGAGTGCTGGCATTAAAGGCATGTGAGTATGTGCTGTGGACTTTTGCATTGCATTTTATCTTCATGACACCACTTTTTTATTTTATGGCCCAGCAGATCCATAAACTCATACCTGACTACTTTATAAAGCAGACAGATAAGCATGGTTCAAAAGGATTAAAAGCAGATAAAGTGTTTGTGAAGTAACTTCTTAGAAGAATATTGAGTCTAACTGAATCTTCTGTTATCAGTTGCCTCTCCAAAGAAATCTGGTTTAAAAATGCACATTTTGCCTGAAACATATGGAGTAGTGACAGATTCTTTTGGGTCAAGGTCCTCATTTCATTTCCAAGCATGATCTTCTCCGCAGAAATAGCAAATGATTTATAAGTAAGGACATTTCTGAAATGATGATCATAAAAGTTGACTTTCAGCTCCATTAGTGAACCATATTGAAGAGGCTGGCTGCTCTGTAGAAGGCCACCTCTGGCAGCACCAGGAAATTGTTCCCCCAGTAAGGGTCAGTAGTTATTATTAAAACACAAGAAATCACTTTGAAATGCTAGTGACCCTCCTATAGGACTTTTTTTTCTCTATAAATGCTCATTCTCATGTTTGGCAAAGTTTAGACAGGAGGAGGAACTCATGGAAAGCAGGATAATTGGAAAATACATTGTATGCTGGTTATGAATCTGGCTGTCTATGAGAAATTATTGTAGTTATTTATTATCTGTATTTATTATCTATTTGTCTTTATTTCTATCTATTCCTATTTATCTTCTATTGCATTGCAAGGCCCATACATTGACTCCTCCATGGCAGACAAACCCCTTTCCCAGTCATTTCTGCTGTCTGTCTGAGAGAGATGCGAGTTGTTCTGGCAGGCTTGGAGGTGTGTTGATGCAGAGCGACTGACTGATAGCTGCACTGCAGATTGAAAAGCTGACTAGCGCTTGCATTTTCTTCAGGGAAAGACAACTACAGTCTCTTTCCTTTGAATGCAAAGTCCAGGAAAACTTGCAGGAACTTAACAGGAGCTCATAAGCCCCTGTCAGGTTTGTTCAAAATTGGTCAGTGAGTTAACAGGTACCTAGGAAAGATCAGGCATCCAGAACAATCACATAAGCCCTGTTATTTTGGGAAAGCAAACCAATTTTTACTGGGTTTTCTTCATTTTGATTCAACTGAATCAGGACAGCTAAGGAAGAATTTTAGTAACTTTTAACCTCTCTCTTTTTCATAATAGAGTTTTTATCTTCTGTTTCTCTAAGAGTCTGAAATGGAAATGAAGTTCGTCTCACATTCTCTCTGCAACTCCAAAACAGTGGATACAGTCATCCTGAAACTGCCATGTCAGGTCCATTGTGTGGACTAGCGCAGCCAGTGGATCTGTGTAATGACTAGATAAAATATGCAGCCACTGTGGATGCAACCGTTTTCACATCAGCTCCTGCTTTCGTGACACCTCTAAGGTGTTACCAGGAATAAAATTAAACAGCATTACAACCACAAATGCTATGTGGAAGCTTTTTTACTCTGTCTTCAGGCTGTATATAGAAAACTTCGCATTTTGTGCAGGCGGCTTCTGGTGCACAGGGCACGCTGGAGCTCAGGGAGAGAGTCCTGCGGCACTGGGGGCAGTGCGGGGACGCGCTGAGGCCAGTGCTGTCCGGGGATAAGCCAGTCTCGACATCTTAGACTCAGTAACTTCCATTTGTCAACCGAGCTGTAGCAATAGCGTTAAACTGCTCTCTACAGTTAGGCTTCAGTTTTGGATGTATTTAAACAGTACAGGAAACAATCGCCAAAGAGAAAACTTGTGAAATACTGAACACCAAAAATGTTTGTTTATATTTGCAAGTAAAACAACAAAAATGTTTTCCTTGTAGCATTGGTAGGTGGTAGCCTAAAAAGGTCCTGAATCTAGATCCTGAGAGGAATAAGTTCTGAATCTCATCTACGCTTCAAAACATGAGTCAAATTTAATTCCAGACTCTTGCATTGCTGCCTGTCCGGAGAAACCTGCCATGGTTAGTGACAGAGCAGCTTCCTTCAAATAGCATGGAAACCATCCAGCGGGCAAACACTGAGGATGGATTGTTTTGAAACAATATACAAATAATGCAGAGTATTAGTGTACTTGACTGTCTGTACAGAAATTCGAGGAGCGATTAAAGGATGAAAATCAACAAGAAGAATTAAATGGAAGATTGTGAAGCAGTGGCTGTAGCAAAACCTGCAACAATAATTCTCATTAATGGAATGAAAACTTCATTCATGTTATTTGTGTAGTATGAGAATGGGACAGAAAGAGAAGACATAAAAGTGTTCCATTTCACAAATATATTAACTGACATCGGAAGTAAGTCCTTCAACTAACTTCACTAGACCTTCAATCCAAACTTACGTCACTGAGAAGCACCAGAATAGAGGCAACAATAATTTGGGTGATGATATATAGACAGAAAAATAAGAGGCAGTGCTCTAACCATCTGCTGCAGGTGATCATCAGCAAAGAAAAAGTGCCTGAAAAGCTCTTGAAATTCCAAATGAAGCATCCCCAAAATGCTGCTGAGCAGAAATTTCTCTTGAAAAGTAGGACTATGCAATGGGATGGTCTTTAAGCTTCTTAGCCATTTATTCTATCCAGATCCTCACCCTTTAAGGATTTTACTGCTTTTAAAATCTGTCTTCAATGAGAAAATAAATAGATTTGGACATTGAGGGGTAAAAAAAATTACTTTAAAATATAGCTGTTAGTTAAAAATTTGTAGAAGTAAAAATTTTTTAACTGTTGATGTAGTTGTACAGTGTTCATGTGTATCTGTCTTAATATTGTAATTCAAATAAAAAAATGTGCATCAAAGGTTTGATTTTCATAGCAGAAAAGCACTTACAGGTGTCAGTGGAACTTAATGCAGAACAGATACTGGTCAACTTCAAAAAAAAAAAAATTCAAATATAACATGCAGTCCCATGCTGAGTAATATGCAGTACTGTTTTCTAATCAGCACACACCATGCTGGATGACCAGTCAGGTATTGCATGCAAAGCTACAAAGTTAGCTGATGAAGCCAACAGAAGAGGTGCAGCTCTTGGATTTATGATGTGCCTCGTGCATTTCCATGGAACCGTGCAGAGGCTGCCTTGATAAAGATCATTGTTCTAGGAATAAAAGCAAGTCTGAAAACCAAATTTAATAGTGGGTAGGAAAAGAAAGTGACATTGATTTGGGGGCTATGTACAATAAAGGTTGTAAGTTTTTGTATCTTATTCAATATTCTCGGTCTCACCCAAGAAAAGGGCTTCAATGGATAACAAGTGGTGGAGTGTAGTAGGCAGTCAGAGAAACCTGGAACATTTTTATACTGAGGTCAGAGTTCAGAGCTCTCATTACAGTGATTAGCATAATATAGTGTATACTTTAAGCTATATTATATACACTGTATTATGTATGTCATATCTTTATATACTGCATAATATATAGCTTTTTATACATATGTGAACTGGCAGCTCCTCCTTGTCTTTCCTTGCTGCCCCACTGTGTGCCAGGGCTATGAGGAAGGCAGTATGGGATGAAACTGTCACCCAAGATCTCCCTGTGGACAATGTTAGTGTTTGTTGATGGGGTTTATAGACAATTTCAGCTCCCCAGACACCCAGAGCGGTACAAAGACTATGCACTAGAGGTTGAATTGCCTTTGTTACCCATCATAACATTTGCTTTACCCATTCAGAAGATAAGGGAGAGGTGCTTGATTAAGTAAGATCCTGCTGTCAGTCTGAGGTTATGCAGAGAAACGTAAAGTTTTAGCAGTTACTCTAGAATAAGCAATATAGGAGATGCTCAGCTCACTATGATTTTTTTGTTTTATTTCATCATTAAAATACTTAGTTGCTCTTAATGGGGTATTCAACATTCAAAATGCATATAACAGGCTTTCTGTCATCCTCCGTTATCATCAGAAATAGCTAAGATTAAAATTTTGGATGTAAATAATTATGGCTACAATCTTTACTCAGTTGTTACTCAGCCAAAACTCCTATTAACTTCAACAGATCCATAACATAGATAATATAATTTTTAATGCTGGAGGGATTTTAGTGCATCATGTTTGTCCACTCTTATGTTTCAAATGCCAGGCATTTTAACTGCAATACTTATCAAGCTCACCGAACAATTAACATACATTAAAATGCATTACAGTTTATAGCTTTTTTTATAGATACCATTATTGCAATCTTAAAATATACATGGAAAGGTTAGGCATTTCTGCTTGACAGAAAAATAAAATATTTGCAAAAAAATATTCTCCTATCAAATCAAGTAATTCAGTTAAGTTTTTAACCTGGCCTGCAAGTTTCCCATGGCAGGGCTGTCAATCTGTCTTTATTGGCTTATCTGCAATAAGTCCTTTCTAAAGCCAAAGTTACGAGAGAGCCAGCAGTACCTGCCAGGTCTTCTCTGGCAGCCGGTGGTCTGCTATACATGCAGAGAAATCAGCCAGTCCCCAGCATGTGCCTTGAGGTCCCAGGTGGCAGAAGGTATTTGCAAAGGGGAGATCTCCTCTATGGGCAAGAGGATGCACCGGTTAAGGCAGCCAAATGTCGGGGCTTGTTCACGCAACGTAGTCTTCCCTAGACTTGCTGTTAGCTCTATAGGTGTATCATATTCTTTAGCGGCTGTTGAATTGTGTGAAAGCATGTGGATGGGGTGGGGAGGTAAGCCTTACTCCTTTAAGCCTTGTTCTCTTCCTCTAGGACTCCGCTTGTCTGTCATTCAATACTATTATTACACGGTCTTCCATGTCCTTGTCCAAGGGGTTTTCTACTTTAAAAATCTCTAGTCCAAGCCTTTTCCATGTGGTGTGAAAAGGGGGCAAGGACATTTATCCCTCTTATGTAGAAGTCTTGCCACAGAAAACAACTTAAGATTTCACTGCCCAGAGAAAGATACGGTTTTCCACACTATCCTCCCCATATCTGGGTGCAGAGATGAACTCAATCTGGTTGCTTAGTCATCAGTGACCCCAATATACCAATGTCAGCCCTGGCTGCCAAAGCAGCAGCGCTTCAGAAACAAAAATATGAAAGTTCTTGCATAGCTAAGTCAGGTATTGCTGCAATGACTATAAAACCGTGCCTTGTCTCACAGTCTCTTTGTGAAGCGACAGCTTAAGAGTGAGGCTACAGCTTAAAACAATTTGGTCTCGACATTAAGGATGTACAATTTTGATGCCACTATACCATTATTCTATAGAGACATCAAGTTGTTTAATGGGTTATTTAAACATTGACTTCTAATATGAATGGGTGTGATCCACATACCTCCAGCATCTTCATGCAGTGCTTTGGAACCGAGAAACCCAACAGATGATAGACACTGCAGTTTGGGCTATTATGTTAGGCTATTGAGCCACTAATAGCAGCTGAGAGTTATTAATTAGCACGCCTAGACGTGACACTATTATTAAGCTGAGTGCATAATTTCTTCTTTGGCAAAACAGCGGTAACCGGGGCACTATGGGAAGGAAAGAGGTGAGTCATCTAAGGGCAGAAACAGTCACAAGTTTGCAAACATTTTGCCATTTTAGCTGAACATTTTTAATGACTTTTCGTATACCTGAATCAAAACAGAAAACTTGTGGTTTCAAATCCCGAACGTCAAAGAACTAAGTTGTGGAGTGTTGTTCGAAACCCTCCTCCACCTCCTCCTTACTCCTGTAGATCTGTGCGAGGCACTGAGGATTCCCATAAGGAGCTCAAATGCTCCGAGATGCTGTGTTGGTGCTCAGCAAATGTGTAGGCAACAAGGGTGAACCCAGTGTGCGGTCCTGCAGGAGCTGATGTCCTTCCTGGCCACTGACTAGGAGACCAGAAAACTGCCCTTCGTACCTGGTAGTAAATTCAAACATGATTCAAAGAATTCAAATAGTGGTTTCTGTAAAGATAGAATTGCAAGTAGAAATTCCTACTGTACATGAATAAAAGTTTTTTTAACAGTTCTCACATTTGTCATAAGTTCAGTTGTCATTGATCTCAGCGAAGCTGTGCTGATTAACACTGAATGAGAATCACTGATCCTCTTCCTTCACTCTGCCTCTCAGGAACGGAGTCTGTGTGGAAGCACACTGACTTGCCCTAAAAGCCTCTGCATGGCTACATGTGGGTGGTGATCCCACCGCGATCATTCTCTAAATGGTGGGACTAGCTGGGTAAGATGTCAGCAGGCATGGCGTAAGTGAGTTACTCCCACAAAAGAAGGTAAATGCTAGATGATCTGCTTGCTAGAAAAGGAAGATTTTTTTTTTTCAGAGGAAAGGGAGAAAAACAGGATTTGGGACATACGGATCTAGGAATGAGAGCCTCATCCCTGCAGCACAGGATTGCTGTTCTTGGGTAGCAGACCATAAGCTTTGTGCTGAATCTGCAAGGCAGTGGGGCTGCGGTTTGTCAGGCTTGCTCCATCTGAGCTTTTCTTGACATGCCTGTGACTTTGTTTTACTTGGTCTAGCTGTGACAGCAGTTTCTCTAATTGACCAGGTGTCTGTGGTTAATTTGTTTTGCTTTTGTTTATCTTTGTGTGGTACAACCCTAGGTCTGTATAGATATTGTAAAAGGCAGTTATTCCATATGCAGAATGAGATATTTATGGCTCTAACACAGTGGTGCAGTGTAGAGAAATACGGCCCTAGTATGATAGCAGGGGCCTTGAGAAGTGGAAAAACAGGATACAGCACAGACGAATGCAGGCGTGTTAAGAGATAGGGTACTGGCCTGGCACCGGAGTCCTCATGGCTATAAACAGTTTTCCGATGGTCAGATAAAGAAGTGCAGACCTGGACAAAACCAGTTGCAGGAGTAACGAAGAAAATAAATAAGTAGAATATTCTTTCTGCGAAAGGCATGTCTGAAGTCCAGGGAGCCCCTCATGGTACTCCAGGCATCATCAGTGCAGAGCTGCCCTAGAAACGAGAGGACAACTGCACAGCCCACCTCCATGGACCTCCAGTCAGACATGGGGAGTAGACCTCTGCGAGGGGGCAACCCAGTTTTACCTGGGACTGACAGGTGGTACTGACTTAGGGGAAAAATCTCACCCTCTCAAGGTCATTTCACACTTTACTGCGAAGATACGCAAAGGACATACTACCAGTGGCATCAGCATAGCACAGTAGCATATAAGATAGTATTTACGTTCCTGTCTCTGAGAGAATGCAGTGGGTGGAAGCTGAAGTTGAGAAGAATGCACTTAGTAATTCACACTTACTCTGTGTAAGCTAAGTGTATGCATAGGTTCACAAGCTATGATGTGTTAGTTTCTTACGCGATTCTATAGATGGTTTACAAAATGCTCTGCAAACATCTTCTGTTATCAGTCCTTCAACATCTGTTTCAGAGACATTTCTGTAAATGAATATTTCCTGTTATTGCTGTTTCTGACTTCGCTCGGTGAAGGGGAAGGGTGATGAAATGTGGCTTATCTCTAACATCAAAAGAGATTTACTCTGCCGATTCAGAAATGCCCAGTACCCATGAGGCTACTGCTGCTGGCTGGTTTGTTAGTCTGTGTGATTTACAGCAGACCCGCTGTACCGCAGTAACAAATGTGTGTTGTCCCTTTCAAGACACATTCGCTCATGTTGTTGATGAATAGTCTGTGTTGATTCCTCCCTGGATCTGACCATCATCCAAAAAAAGGAATGATATGTACAACAAATCTCAGATCTTGGTTTCTCATGCACTTGCATTTCATGTTGCTCTAACGGTGTCCCCTCAGTGTAGTAGTATTATCCTTAAATGGATGTCAGGAAAAGGCTGGCATATAGTTAATTTGGGTAGGTCTTTTTCACAGATATATTTTTGTCATGCCTGGTTATTGCAGCGATCTGTATTTGTTTCAAGCAACCAGCCAAACTTCACTCTGGTGCTTGGCTCAGAGCAGGGCAGGACCTATGGTATCGTAATTCAGAGAGTTCCTCCTTCTGGGGAGATCCAGAGGACGAGAAGCAGCTGTGGATGGGAGGTTCCATCGTTCAGGAACTGAAATCCCTACCCATAGTCCCTGAATGAGAGCAATGTAGCTCTTCAGTGCTTAGAGCTGTTGTTGTTCTCTGTGTACATTGGTCCTGCAGTTTCGTGATGGACTAAAGGCAGTCTAATTGCAGGATGATACTCCCCCTGCTCAGTGCGTGTTCCTGTTACGTCTCTTGTGTCAGCTCTAGCACTGCTTCAGGCATACCTCGACTAAGTCTTCTTTTCAGTAGGATTAGTTCCTAGTCAGGTCAACAAGCAAACCCAGGTCACCTCCCAAGGTGATGACTGCTGAACCTGATGTGGTAGAAGTGCATGGGTGGCACAAGGACACCCATTCAGCGGCACTGCGCTCTTTGACCACCTTGCCATGGTCATGGGGCTGCACCAACAGACAGATGTGCCTCCCATATCTGTATTTTCAAGGTTGACAGAAAATGATAGGAGCTAGAAACACAGGATGAGATTCTTATCACAGCCAGTGGAATGACTGAAGCCTAATTTTCTGCAAATTTCTATCTCATGAAGCCTGTTCCCTCTCACTACAATAACTCCAGATCCCCCATATTTACTCCCACAATTTCACTGTTTTCTCAGTTTGTGAAGGTAATGGCGCTCTGTTGGTTACTTAGCTGAAAGAATTTAAAGAATGCCAAATATCGGTACCTTAAATGATCTCTGAGAACCTGATAAGAGCATGGAGGATGGCAATGAGCTGCTGTGCTACAACTGCTTCCACTCTAGCGCACTGAAAGAACCAGCAGCCTTTCACACAGTATTTTGTGAAAGATTTTGAAGGGTGCTCATATTGCAGAATGGTAGGCACCAACGAATGTGTTCCTAAAAGGAGAAGGTTGGATAAAATGTCTCAGATAAAGCTCAACTCCATTTTTGCGATATGATGTTCTTATTCAAATTAGCCTGTGTGGAAACCTGAGATAACTTTACAGCAAAGTCATGCGTAAGCCTAAATTGATCACATCCCTACTATGCATTTTCTACAGTAGCTTACATTGATTTTATATTAAGGTTCTATTTTAATGCTTTGTAAAATGTATGCCTTAACTCATTTTTCTCATCCCCGTAATAATACATTGTTCCCGTCTGCAATGTGTAGAGGCAGCAGAGAGATACCATATACAATTCTAGAAATGCACCCATCAAATAATTATGCAGTTCTCATGCATCATAAGAATGATGATAATGTGTCTTCTGCACCACATTTATGGGATTACATTTTTTGTTACATTTCCCTTTCTGTGTTTTTCATATTCTCTCAAGCACTTATAAATACTTGGGTATAGCTATGAAGGATGTCAAGTGCCCTTTGTTACTGTGGGTCTCAGGACTGAAGTAATTACAAAAATAAGTTTATTTCAGAATACATTGTGTGCTCTAGAGTTATATTTAGAATTATTGTTTTAAGTTTCACAATGATATATTCCTCTCCTCACCTAGATGGACTGGTAAGGGGCAATTTAGAACAGGTCTTTGTTCCCAAAGAAAGGCACAGCGTAACTTAGCTGCAACTAATCCCAGGCTGCAGAGATTAGGGGGAAAGTCTGGAGCAAGGATGTCTTATCCTTGGTGGAAGATGATCAGGATGGCCAATACTTAAGGAAACTGGACATACGTAAATCCACGCACCCATGAATACTGAGGGACCTAGCTGATATGTCCACACAGAAATAATTACGGTAATTAACTTTGTAACTTCCATTTTTAATGGGCAACACAGAAGATACTCATAAAATTTAAATGAGTGTAATTCCAGTTGATTTTCCTTGCCTGTACAAAGGATGTCCAATTCATTCATTATGTTCTTCCTGGAACACCAGGGCTTTTGGCTCATTATGTTAAGGTATATTGAAAGAGGAATCACCTTACTTGAATATGGAAACTTACAGCAATTTGGGAACTAATTAATAGTGCATTAGGTTTCCCTGCCTTGGGGATAGCCACATCCACCAGAGGGGCAGGGCAGGTGCCTGGTGAAGGTATCGAGGTTAGCCAGTAAATTTCTCATGTTGCTATATCATATCAGAGACCTCAGGTTCTCCGGCTTCCTCTTGTTGTTCAGTCTGGTCATTTGCAATCTGCAGTAATGCTGCTGCTGTTGTTTTGGTGAAACAGCCATGGGCTGCACATCTTGACAGCTGTAGCAACTGGAATTGTTTGTTTTCTCCCCCCCACCCCCCAGTATACTCCATTAAAGGATTAACAGGTTTCCTAGTCTCATATAAGAAGTTATGACTAAGGCATTGTTTTAGTGTATGTGACAATGCATCTTTTTGTGGTTTCCCAAAAAAAGGAGCGAAATTCATCTCTGATATAAATTCATAGCAATAAGCTTTCAGTAGGAATGAATTTTCCCCCAGATGCCTGGCCATTTAAATTCTCTTTGTTATTTATTCTACCTCCATTCACCCAAATTCTTGCTCGTATGTGTTGCATTTTCACTCAACTAGTGTTACAGAAGGCTAAGATGCTTTGATCTGCTACTTACCTTCTTTAATGAAAGCAGATGGACCTTATCACAATAGATAACATACATTTTACCCCAAGGGTATATAATGCTATTCATTTCTTTTTGACATTTGTAGGCAGGCTCCATAAGGGTGAAAAGGTCTATGTAAGGGGTATAGCTGTTATTTCAAATTTAAAGACAACATTTCATAAAATGGAAAAATCAAAGAAACCTGACCAAATTCCTGTTGCAAGAGCAAAGGGCTGCAACAGCTAATGAGTTGGGGTTTTTTTGTTTTTTTTCCCTAGGGCATTCTTTTTGCAAAAGCCGCCTATCAATTAAGCATAGTAAGAGGACACATTAAAGCTTTAAAGTGCCATCTTGGAATTGAATGGATGTGAAACAGCAAAAAGAGTCGACTTTGATCAGTAGCAATCCATTTCTAATCAAAAAGTCATCCTGCTCTCCTTAAAGCTAATTACAAGTGAAGAGTGCATCTCCCTGACTGAAAAATAGAACTCCACTTTTGATCAATGGAGATTTGCCTCCTTACCTTGAAACTACAACATAATTTTATTTTGTAATACATGATTTTTATGCCCTTGAAGCAGAATGGAACAAAGCGTGATTGGACGATGGGATTTCCTTTCTGATTTATTGAAAGAACACGGCACTACTGTGGCATTATTGCTGGTTTTTAAAAAAATTATTAGTTATCTGCCATCTCTTCATTCTGCGTTGTCTCCTCTAGGGGGCAATTTAACACAAGCTATACACTTAGGAGAGCATAGACTGGTTAAGTGCTCTGCCGTTGATAACAAAGGTTGAAGAATTTATTTCCCTTTAAAAGGCCTGAACAAGCTGAAATTGGTTTGTGTGGCTGCCTGTCCATAAATGTTTTGTTAGGGACTGCTTAGACTGTCAACGTGCAGGAGGGTCTCTGTGCTCCCAGGGTCGCATCGGCCTTTCCCAGTCCTGTAGAAGGTCGAACGGAGCTTTCGGAATTTCCTCGTTTTCCAGAAGAGAGTCCCTTCAGCACAGGCTTGGGAACATCATCTGGCTTTTTTTCTATATTGCTTTTTTCCCCTTCTACCTGAAAGATAAAAGAAATGCATTGCCATGAACAGATCCCTGATGTTTGCACTACTGCCGCCTGACTACCTGCATGAGGGTCTTAAAAGCAAGCCTGAGCTCATGGCCAGGCCCTGGGCAGGCACTCAGGATGCTCAGGGACATTTCTCCTTGCCTAGGCTGCCTCCTGCCTGCCCCTGGGGAGCCACGTCATCTCTGTGCCTCAGTTTCCATGAGCAAAAAAAAAGAGGACAACAAAGAGCTACATCTGATTAAAATGGTGTTTCACAGGCCTCCCCAGGCTCCTCAGAAGAGGAGTCCTGTAGAGACCATTGTCGTGGGCCCTACAACAGCAGGAGATGCCAGTCCTCTTAATGGAAGAACATCCATAAATATCAGACGAGTTAATGACCTTGCTCTCAGAAACAATTTGCAGAAGAAGCATTAATAACCTTGTAGGGTCACTGTGTTAACTGGGTTCAGCCCTGTTTTTTTTTTTTAACCATGAGGGGTTTGTGTTTCCATACTTCTTTATCCTTAAGTGCCTTGTATGTTTGAGGAGGTATCATATTTTTGTTATCAGATAAATGATGTAAAAATAATGTAGGTATATAAACTCATAACAATATACTTAACCAGAGCTCAGATTTTGGAAAACTGAGGAGTTAGTCTGTTTTTAACAGGAAAAGGATAATGTTCACTAGAGGATACTCTGAATAGTGGTGCAATTAATATTTTGGAAACTTAGGCACACCATGCTTGAGAAAGCAGGTGAATGCACCATCCTCCCCTGTGAAACCCCACATAGGAGTTTTCAAAGCTTGCATTAAATGCTTTTCTGTACTGTAACTCCAGTCACAAAGCAATGTGGGAAAACCAAAGTGGGAGAGTCCCTGTGCTCTCAGCAGGGAGAGTCAGAAAGATTCGTGAAAGCAATTGTAGCCAGCAGGTAAAGGCTGAAGCTGCAGAAATGTGCAGCCCCTAGTATTGCCAAACAGATACGGCAGTGTGGAAAATATCTTGAAACAAACTGACTATTGTTATTAAACAATGTACAAGATTTTCTAGAACATTTAAATCTCTGGATCATGCACTTGAACCTCATCTTTCATTTGTATTTTCCTTCATTTAAAATAATTAATATATCATTTACATTAATGAAAGAAGAAGAAAGGGAGTAGGGGTAAATATTGCCTGTAATACTGTGTACTACCACATCTGGTTCCATTTGAGATAAATAGCATTAATACCTGCCCTTTCTACCCTCCTCCTTACTTTCTCCTTCTTATGGTGTAAGGGACGTGAGTCTGAAAGAAGTTAGGAGAGCATCTTGAACTCTTCCCTGTTAGTTTCCTGGAGGCAGGTAGCATTGCAATCCCAGCAGCAGTGTACAGAATAGAGATGTGCTTCATGGTGAAATAGATCTCGGGAACAGAAAATTTCCAACAAAAAGAAAGGAATCAAGATCACATAACAAGGCTTTGAGTAATAACTCCCTGACATTTTAAAAGGTGTGCTAAAAGAAGTGAGCACTCATGGGAAAGTGGGCAGTCTGAGCAATCTTGGCATTTGGAAGCAAGACAGAAAAATGTCAAAACTGCAGATTATACAGCTGAAGGGGATGGATACTCAATCAAAGAGAGGATTGTAATTAATCTAGAAGCACTATTAATTAAATAAATCACACATTTATTCCAAATGTTACTCATTAATTGACATGAATACCCTTACCTTGTAATATTTGGAGGTATACCCAACTTTCGCAGCAGTGCAGGCAATACTGAACTTTGCTGCCCCGACAGATGGGGCTGAACTGCCACAGCCCCAAACAGGAAGAGGCTGGGGATGAGGAGAACGGGGGGACGCATCTGGAAAGCTGGGCTTGGTAAACCTGAGTGACCAGCAACAACGGGAGAGTGATGGCTGCCTTCAGGAGAGGTCTGTCCTCTGCCTGCCTGGAATTGCCACCACCATACACACTCCCAAGCCTGGCAGCAGTAGCACAGCTAAGCTTCACCCTGGCATGGGCAAAAAGGGGAAGAGGACCTGCTTCTTTCGTTGTCTGAGCAGCAACTGCCATAGACTTCTACCTGTTTTGCTTGTGCCTAGAATGAATCCCACTAACAGCAATGCAAATTATTTTTCTGAGTATCCAGAGGTCCATAATTGGCCAAGAGGCCTATTGGTAACAGCTGTAAAATGCAATTGGGGAAAATGAGAGGAAAGGCAAAGTGCGTTTCTTAAAACAGAGAAACTTAATGTCAACATCTAAGGAGTTCCTGGTGTTAGTATATTAAGCTTGGTTCATTGGAAGGTTAATGCTCAGCGTGACTGCTGAGTTGACTACATGGGCCTGCACAGCATAAGTGCACATCTGGTATGTGATAATTAAATGCTAGACTCCAACGGAAACTTTTATTTAGGTATTGGGTCAAGAATTAGCTTTTCACATACTGATTTTGTTCACTTTAAAAGTTTCCTTTAAAGCCATTATGTAGTCTATGAGGAGAATAATCTTTCAGAAAGGCTTCCATGTTGGTATGTATTGGAGAGTGATGCCTTTCAGAGATTTACTGGATTACTATTGCAGGTCATATGGGATCTTTAAACTCAGGACTATCAGGACCTGAATCTGCCTATCGGACAGGCCTGTTACTACAGCATGGGTTTCTGTGAGGTGGCTCCAAGGAGAGCAGACTGGAGCTCATCAGGCAGAGGATACGGTGGAGGCGAAGAAACAACATAGTGTCTTGAGCTAATCTTTAATTTTGGGGCTGTATTAGAGGTCTCTAGTGCAATTTAGATAAACAAGGATTTGTTTAATTTACAACAGCTACCCTAACCTACAGGCATCTGTCCTCTCCAGGGCTGTTAGGGCTCCTTTTGGTCACTCTGGTTCTTCTAGCTGCTATATGGGGGATGTCCTGGTTTCGGCTGGGATAGAGTTAATTGTCTTCCTAGTAACTGGTACAGCGCTGTGTTTTGGGTTTAGTGTGAGAAGAATGCTGATAACACCCTGATGTTTTCAGTGGTTGCTCAGTTGTGTTTAGACTCAGTCAAGGACTTTTCAGCTTCTCCTGCCCAGCCAGCAAGAAGGCTGGAGGGGCAAAGGAAAGTTGGGAGCGGACACAGCTGGGACAGCTGACCCAAACTGGCCAAAGGGGTATTCCATACCATGGGACGTCATGCCCAGTGTAGAAACTGGGGGGAGTTGGCCTGGGGGGGAATCGCTGCTCGGGAAGTAAATGGGCATCTGTCGGCAAGTGGTGAGCAATTGCATTGTACATCGCTTGTCTTGTGTATTCCAATCCTTTTATTATTATTGTCCCTTTATTGTTGTTATTAGTGTCATTGCTAGTTTCTTCCTTTCTATTCTATTAAACTGTTCTTATCTCAACCCACGAGTTTTACTTTTTTCTGATTCTCTCCCCCATCTCACTGGGTGGGGGGGGAGTGAAGTCAGTGAGCGGCTGCGTGGTGCTGAGTTGCTGGCTGGGGTTAAACCACAACAGGGATCAAGTCAAGGTTTCTTTTGTTTGAGGAACCTCCACGTAGTGGACAGTTTAGACACAGGCAGGGTTATTGGGACTTTTTTATGTTTTTTAACATAACTTTTAGAATATGTTGTAATAATAAAAGAGTGATGTTTAAAAACCTTGGACCCTTATAGCTCCCAGTGATCATGCAGTCAGTAATCATTAGATGTAAAGGAAAATTTGACATCACTGAAATAGAAACTGACAAAACTGACTGAAAACTGGCACTTAGGAACAATGCTGGCTTCAAAAACGCGGGCACAGTGGCATGAATTATGGAGATAGTTTGTGACTTTGAGCTCTTTGGCTTTTAATTAAATGTCTCATACCAGGAATAACTAGTTTGCAGGAACTGTCATATTAAAATCAAACTATCGATCTGTGTAATTCGCTGTATTAGATTGAGCGGCTGATCTGGCTTTGACACTGGTGTATACTTGATGCTGCAGAAGGAGACAGGCCTTCTGTAATGCTGATTGGATATAGTTCTTTATTTTGGAAATGATGATTTTTTTTCCTGATCTTCACAACCAACTGGCTTTCACCCTTGAAAAAGTAAGGTAGATTTTCTCCCTGTATTTGAATTCCTGTCACATTACCCAGCACCACTGGAGGACAGTAGGAATCTGTCTATTGATGTCAGAGGTTACTCAATCAGTTCATGACTGAAACCATTAGTACTTTACGTACAAAGCTCGGACTTGGCAATGCTTATGTGCATGATTAACTTTCTTCATGAGCAGTGCTTTATGTAAATATTTGGAGGCTCCTAAGTACTGTGAGTCCTTAAAAACGCAACACTTTGGATATATCAAACAAGTGTGGGAAAGCAGCAACACAGGCAAGGTAATAAACAGCCTCCTGACATTATGTTATGCTCCCAAGAATCCATGTTTTGCGAAAAAAAGGCTGACTTAAATGCTTTTTTGTGTTTCACATGGGAAGAGATGCCATTGACTTCCAGAGTTATGGAAGTCACCCAGAAGCAGAATTTCACATGTGAGTGAGTTGAAATTTTTAGCTGGGTTTCTAAAAGCACAAACTTAGTAGTCTTTTTGATTTATGAACCAAGTTAATTCCAAAGCCGAGAGCCTCACTATATTTGTCAAAAATGGTAGTGTTATTCAGATCTATGACTGCAAGTATGAATTTTTTAAACAAAACTTCTCTGCCTGTCAGATAGTCTCAGCTATGGAGTGAGAACTGGGATATTGAACATTTGAAAGTTAATGTGATCCTTTCACTGTCAGATTTCAACTTACTGCCTGAGAAAGAAATCATGGAGAGAGAGTAGGAAAGAAGGCTCAGTGCTCTGCATAGTGCTGGATCTCTGTAGGGCTGTATGCTGTCATTTGAAGTAACGTAATTCTTTGTGAAATCTTCAGTCAGAGTTTTGTTCATACTCAGAATGCTTATGAACACAACAGTTGAAGTCAAAGTATTGTTGACATTGACGAGTCTTCTATATTTATGGGGGTTTTTTTTAAGTAGATAGATTTATCAGTAACTAGATGACAAGGTCCCCAGGGCAATTCCCTACTTCGTTTCAGTAGCTTTTCACACAGTGTCAGCGATACATAGATACAAAGGAGGTGGAATAAACAGTCACCTGGAGATGTAGGGGTATTGTGACTTTTTCTTACTGCTCTTTGTATTTCAGGAGCTGACGGTGATTGCAGTTGCATAAAACCACTTTTGTTTACAGGCACTGCTCATACCTCTATTTTCCCAAGATGAAACAAAGCCTCTGCCTCACCAAGATAATAAATGGAACAGGCAAGAGGAAAGAAAAAGGAGCATTGGAGAGATGGCACAGAAGTTTTAGCTAGACTAGTGGGCTCAGGAGTGCTTCTGAGGGGGTCACATCCTCCATCTTATCGTCTCCAGCTTTGACAGGCAGTGTAATCACAAGGCATCTGCAATATTCTGCTTCTTCCCACTCCCACGAAATATCACGGTGGGTGTGTGAGCAAGTCATCTAGCCCTGTGAGAGCACCAGGCCTGCAGTGGATGCTCTGTTTTAACACAGCCTTTTGCAGAAGTTTTCTCTGGTGGTGTTTGCAGTCAGATCTCCTCACCCTGTTCTTTGCACAAGATGTGCCATGGCTGGAGGGGCAGGGGGGCACCCTGCTGTACCCCCGGTGCGGGGGAAGCAGCTCCATCAATGCAGCCAACGTCATGAAAGGCGTTGGAGAAGAGGGGCACTGTGTGGTGGTGGGTGAGTGACAGGGGTGTGCCAGGCCATGCTGACTTGCGGGGGGGTTATGTTTGGCAGTGGAGGGCACTGGAGGATGCTAAAAGGCCTGTGTGTTTTGAGAGCTCTAAGCAGGTTGGCTTTGGTGATGTTCCTGAACATATCCAAGTCCAAGGCTTTGCAGATTTTGAAGGTGTTTGGCATTGAGTTTGCTGTAATGAACTTATGCTGTGTCTGTACCAGTAACCCGAAATGCTAAGGTCTGTTCTCTGTCCCTGAGGGGGGGACAATGGGCATGTCCATGCTATTAAGCTCTCTTAGCCACCAGTGCACACAGGGTGGCCACGTCCGAGCTGCCTGGTGGTGGACCCGCAGCCCATGCTAGTTTCTGAGCTGTGCCTGAACTGTGTTTGGGATTTAGCCCGGGCCAAAAGCGTGCCAGCAACCATGCAAAATTTTAGCAGTACAGGCGGAGCCTCGCTGGGGCCCTGGCATGGTTTAGTGAATCAGAATAGATGTACTCAGAGAGGTGCATGTAGGCACAGCCTGAGGGTCTGGGAAGGGGGTGCTGCAGAGTAAGTCGTGCCAGGCTGCTCTTTCCTGGCTCAGACCAGGGTTGGTTGTTCCTGGTTTCCCAGGGAAGGAGTAAAGATGATTTTAAAAGAGAAGCTCCAAATGTGCTTTGAGAGAGCTGCTGACAAGAAAACTTAAGGTAGGAAAAGACTAGGAAGAGACTGAATCTGAGAGGAGTAATGGTGTGCGAGAAGGGATGTGTCTGACTCAAAGCACAAGGATGCTGTGGGGAAAAAGAACACCCCATAAGAGATTTATTTGTCAGAGCTTCTTCACTGATTGTTCTTGAAGGTCAGACAAAATGTGAATGTCATTGCTTCAAGCCACAAGGACATTGCACATCTTTGTTGTGCCCTAATCACACAAGGGAAAAGAAATGCAAATATATGACTAAAAGCCTGGCAGATGCTCCAGTCCTGAAACTTCTCCTTTCTACTCAGGTGCACCTTGGTGCGAGTCGCTTGGCGCGTTGTTTTTCCCAAAACTCAGGGCTGGGTTTTTTTTGCATATAACGGTTTTGTTTTTTTTTTTTCATGTTGATTTGCCATGAATGATTAAGCTGTCTCTTCTCTCAAACTGCTCTAAAGGTGCACCACACACTTCAGTTCAATGTCAGGCTTGTAATAAAATACGTAGCTAGCCAAAGCTTTGCCTGTCTGAATGCAAATGTTGCATGAGCTTAATAGTATGCATTTACTTTTGAATATCAGCCTATATGGAAGGCACTGTGAGTTTCACATGTGTCGGTTTGCAAACGTTGCTATGCTAAATGAAACTAGTGGCTTTTTCTGTAGAAAACAGCAAGAATTCAGAGTTGCAGAGCTCATTTTCTCTAACAATAGACTTGTACTCTTAGATATAAAACTGAGTTAATTTTAAGTCTGACTCAGTAAGTGTCCGGAGCTCTACATAACAGGCAGTCTGTGCAACACCATTGCAACCTTTTTGTTTTGCTGTTTGCAGTCTTCAGCAGACTCCTGCTAGGGTTTATGAGACAGCTCTCTTTTGTATTAGCTACTGTGGCACGTGCCTGGCTTCAATACACTACTCTATTGCTCCACAGGCAGGGAAGCATAATACCTCCTATCCGTGCATACTCTGCAGCTCTTCCAGGGGTCATTGCTTGAGGTGCCTGGATCACAGGGACTTTGAATTTTTTTTTTGCAATGAGTGGGGAAAAACCATCATTGTATTCATGTCCTTGAAGAGAAACTACTGACATATTTTTATGTGAGTCACTCTGGCACTTGTGTGAAGCCACACAATTCCACTGAATTTAAATTAGTTTAATTAATAGCAGTTTAATGTGCAGTGTTTTAACAGTGATGTACTCCATAAATTCTTTATGTTTAATTTAATTTCTTTCCTAATTTGTAAAATACCAGAATTCTAGGACTTTGAGTTAAAAATTGTCAGCTCAATGTAAGTGTGCACTATTGTGTGTCTGACATCCACGATTTACCCAAGATAATACAGTACTACATTTACATGCACACATGGCCTAATATTCCTATAATTGCTTTATCAGTTAATTAAATAATGGGAGCTTTCCCCAGATCTCTAATAAATTGATACATCCTTTCTGAAGTACCCTGTCTGATGTCTGTATCCAGCACTATTTGCTTATTAAAAACCAAAATATTTTTAAGTCCAACATGACTAATAAGACAACATATTTATTTATCATATTAACTGACTATTTCTTGATTTTTCTGCTGCAAAGCCAGGAGTCAAATCTTAAGGAGTCAATTCAATAATTTATTTCTATTCACTGAAGCACCCTGGTCTGTGCTTTGCTTAAAGCAGGGCTAATTTAGGGGCAGAATAACCTGAAGCTGACAACAATATTCGCTGAAATTTTATACGTTCACATTTCAGTATATTTTTCTATACAAAATTATCTTTGGCTTCAGATCAAGGAATGAGATAGATAAGCAAATATTTAAGTGTTCTGCTCAATCAGTGCCTAAAAAGCACAGCTGCTGCTAACATAACACCATCGACTTCAGTGGGACTACGGCATTATACTGGTCCAAATGAGCCAAATTGTATGGGCTACTTTGGGTATTCCTTGGATATGCTGAGGAAAGATGCCAGTTTTCAATATTCTGTTAAATGTGCTATCACTTTCAAATATTCTGTCATTGCCTGATATAAACAGCACCTGCAGTTTGGTACCTCTGAAACATGAATGCAGAACCTGAAAACTGATGAAAGGGCCTGACTTTGGGAAAAGACGACACATTAAACAAAAGTGAGGCAAAGGCACCACATCTGCTAAAGGTTACCCTCCGTGCCAGGCATGAACTTCACATTTTCCCATTAATATGTGTCCAAATTTGGTTAAGTTTTCACCATTTGCTCATGCTCATTAAATGTTAATCACAGTTTAGACTTCCATAAATATCTGCAGTTTCCGTGTGCACTAAACAGCGCAGCTGCCTTGCCCCTTTCCCCTCCTGACCCCTGCAACAGTGATGGAAAATGGGGGGAGGGCTGCCTTTCCCGTATCCTTACAGAACCCTGGGTGCTTTTTTCTGCAATGTACATGGAGAAGCTACCTTATTTGAATGCAGAGGGAACTGGCCTGGCTTTGGGAAAAGGGAGACAAGCAGCTTAGCAAGACTGATTTCAGAGACAGAAAGAGAAAATCTGTGATTGGGATTTGAAGAAGAGAGGAGAGAGAGGAACTAGGGACCAATAATAAAAAACAGTGAGTGGAGAGGAAGAATGAAAAGGAGATGGATCTGATGAGGAACTGCAGTGGGGAGAGGAGGACTTAATGCTGGATGGGAACAGCAGATCTCTGAGGGTGTTGAAACCTGGGGCAAGATTCAGTGTGAAATAACGACACCTAATTTAGCTATCTACATGTGGGTGTTTACACAGGTAACAGATTTTTAAGCCCTCATTATATTAGCTATTGGTGAAATCAAGTGTGATCCAATGTCGTGGTTTAACCCCAGCCAGCAACTCAGCACCACGCAGCTGCTCACTCACTGCCCCCCACCCAGTGGGATGGGGGAGAGAATCGGAAAAAATAAAGTAAAGCTCGTGGGTTGAGATAAGAACAGTT
>JAVKLA010000014.1:10982388-11009789 GCA_034782735.1 Sagittarius serpentarius
AGTCCTGCCCCTGAGGAGGAAGGAGCAGCAGAGACAAGGTGTGAGGGACTGACCCCAACCCCCATTCCCCGTCCCCCTGCGCCGCTGGTGGGGAGGAGGTGGAGAAATTGGGAGTGGAGTTGAGCCCGGGAAGAAGGGAGTGGTGGGGGGAAGGTATTTGAAGATTTAATTTTTATTTTCTCATTATCTTACTCTTATTTGATTGGTAATAAATTAAACTAATTTCCCCAAGTTGAGTCTGTTTTGCCCGTGACAGTAACTGTTTAAGTGATCTCTCCCTGTCCTTATCTCGACCCATGAGCCTTTCGTTATATTTTCTCTCCCCTGTGCAGTTGAGGAGGGGAGTGACAGAGGGGCTTTGGTGGGCACCTGGCCTCCAGCCAGGGTCAACCCACCACACTATATTTTTAAATGCCCATCTTTTCTTTGTTCCCTTCTTCCTCAGTGCTTCCTGCTCAAATGCGGGTCTGGAAGTGAATGCAGGAGCTGATCTGAATTTGGCCCTGCTGAAATCAACAGTAGGATTGCCCTTGGTTCTCCTGGTGCACCTCTGCCTGATTTAGCTTGTCTTCCAAAGTGCTCAGTACTTCTGTAAATCAGACCCCAGGCACCACGGACTGAGGAGCACTCAGCTGGTGAGTGAGGTTGTATATGTCACCTGGCACTTCTGGGGAACACCCGGAGGGGCAGGATAAGGGCATGTCTTCGGTTAGCACCCAGCATGCTCTGACCACGGTGGTCTCCTTCATCTTGCTCCTGTAACAGAGCAAGGAGAGTGCCGATGGGTGACGCTGCCTGCGTCTGTGTGACCCCAGTTCAGCCCTAAAATGGTCTGTCTGATAAGGGTCCTATGGGAAACTGGTGTATGAACACATCGTGAAGGACTGCCATAGGACATATTATAAATAGGAGAAATTCCTATGACCTTAGTCTTGCCAGTTCCTAAATTCTCTTTGCTTGGTTTCCCAATCTTAACAGCGCTCTTTAACTTACTTCTGTTATCTTGAAGATTCTAGGCTCATAAACCCCCACACATATTCACAGAAATCAATCCTGTGGCGTAATACTGATACTTACAGCTGGCCTTACAGCCCCGTGAGCCCACCTTGAGCCTAATTCATAGACTCAGTTGTCCATTCAGCTCCTTCAGTCCATCCTGTCTCTCTTTCAATTTCATGGTACACAACCTATCCAATCCTCTACCACTCTGTAGGCCTTATCCCAGCACCGTATACAAAAAATATTCCTTTGTTTGATTTTCTATGCAAATTAGCAGTTGATTTCCAAGAAGGATTATTAGGCATGCTTTATGTCTTGTTTTAATAAATCTGTGCAAGTGAAATGTCTGGGAGGGAGACACAAATGCATCACTGCACAGGTGCTTTCAGTTGTTTTGCTGGCAATTTATTAGACTAATTGGGCATCACTAGCACAGTGATTACCCAAAATTAGAAGCTTTGTTTTATGTATTTAGAATTTGCAAGTATTAGAGTGGCAATACTTGAGCTGCTATCTGCTATTATTTATTACTCCCCTTTTGATATTTTGAGATTCATTACTATTTATGGTACCACAACAAACTGCTGTAGATCTGGTTGCAAAGCACTTCAGCATTCTGTTGCAACTGTAACTGAAGTTCCCCATCAGTGCCATCTCCAACAAGCATCAAAAAGATTTCCGTCATCTTTTAACACCCATCCTTGCCCACAGAGCAACTGAGCAACTCAGCCATGTATGAGAAATTGTCCTAAACCATCTCAGAGTTAACGCTGTAACTTTCAGGAAAAGCTGAACAAATTGAGCACGGACTTTCAGAAAAGCTTTACAGCACAGGGCTGCCTGGTTCTCGATGGTTTGTTTGCAGGAGTGGCGGGAAGGGCCTGCCTACAAGATGAAGGTGTTCTCTATGCCAACTGGTTTGCAGCCTGTCAGTCATTAGTGGCCCATGGGTGCGTGGAGCTGGGAAGGGTAACGTCAAGACCTCTTTGATTTCGTTGAGGAGTGCGCCCTGCTAAACTATGGTGAGGCACAATCAGTGCTTGCTTGTTTATTAGCAACTTCGAGACCGCAAAAATGCACAGGCACCCCCTCCTTTTCCTTAAGGAAGTGTGACCCTCTTCCCATCACCCAGCCTTTTGTTCAAAGACAGCGGGCGTGACACAAAACATGACAGCGTCACCACATCAGTCACATGGACTCCAGACGGCAAAGCGATGGCACCTGATTTTTCACCTGCACTTGGGTGCTTTCACATGGCTCTGTGCCTCAGCCCAGCTCCTGGCACTGCCTCTGCAATCGCTGAACTGCCTCTGGGGCATCACCCTGGCCAGGTCTCAGCCCCCAGCAGAGCCTGGGGGCAGACGCAGCGAAGGTCTTGGCTGGGGCTCATCCGCCTCGCCGGGCTAAGTGTCCTTGGCATCTGCAAGGGGCAATGACCGTGCATAAATTCTCTCTGCCAGACAGGCATGCCCAGCCTAGGCTAAGGAAGCTGCTGTTTTCTTTCACATGCGTGCTTTGTTTCTCAAGGGAAAACTATCTTTTTTTTTTTTTTTTTAATGCGGTCATCTGTCTGTCAGTCTCCCCCCACCAAACTTTTGATTATGTCGGACAGCTTCAACCAAATTTAAAGAAGGCTTTTATTTGTTCTGAGTCTGTTACTTACCACCTGTTATTTTCATCTGCTGCCACCTGATTCCGGTATCAGAAGAGACAGCGAACTGTCTTTGCCTGTGCAGCTTTTCTCTGTGTTTTTTTCCCCCTAGAATATCTGTGTACAAACTGCAGTCAGCAGAGAAACCAGAATGCCAAAGAATTGTCAAAATGAAGTGAGACTCTTGATCTCCTGTGTTCTGAAGTTTTGCCCAGATTTGTTTGGTTTAAACATGGCTTGAACTGAGCACCTGGTAAATGTTTTAAGCAGCCACTGCATGGCAGGCTGTGAACAGTTCACTTTTGGCAAGATGACATAAAATTACAGCTCCACCAGTCTAATTCTTACTACTCATTTTTAAAGTGAACAGCATAATAGAGTACACACCTGAATACAAAAAAGGCAAACCTCGGTGTGTTCAAAAAACCAAAATGAGATGATTGTATTTCAAAAATATGTATTAAAATGGACCGTCGAGAGAGGAAAGACACAAGGGGGAAAAGCGCGGTTGGGCCATTGCTGGGGAATGAAGTAAGGGTCCCTGCAACTGAAGACCAAGCGGCTGTGCAGGCTGGACTGCACAGGGGTGAGAAGTGAGTCTGGTCTTAGGGAATACAAAGAGGCATCTGAACTGTTTACGCCGAAAGATGGTCACATCCTTAACTAATTTTGAAATAGATGCCAGAAATTTACATCAGAAGAAATGGGACACCAAGCACTTTCATGGCATGTAACTGAGGTTAGGACAAATAATTTGACCCGCAATACTTCATGTGCCATCCGTAACTTTATCCGTGACTTTCCAGTGAGCTGTTGCACATTGACGTACACTGGGTTTGCACCTGAACTGGAACAGGAGGAGACTTTGAGCAACTGATTTGCAGAGCAGCAACAAAACTGCATTGGGGCTCAGCCAAGGTGATTTTTATTAATACAAGTAGAGAAAGTTTAAAATGAATGCCTTTCATTAAAACCAAAATCAACAGCTACCACTAGCTATTTCTGTATAAATATATATCTATCATTAAAGCTTGCTCTGAATATAAGAGTAGCTCTTGTCTCCATAAAAGACCATGCACAGTGACACAGTATACTTTGGTTTGGTTTTTTTCTCCTTTTGTCTCCCATTGATAAATGAGTATGAGTCTGAGGAAGGAAAAGCATGAGACTCATTCCAGAATACATTTGCCAGCTATCCTTGCAGTGCTGGTGATTTAGATTTGTAACATAAAGCTGGTAGCATTAGTACGTAATTAGATCTGAAAGGTTAAAAAAGTAAAAGATTGAATTAGGAACAGTGAAGGGGTCAGGACCAAAATGTCTGCTCTGGAGACAGGGCCTGGACTGTTTCCTTTACCAAGTGCACCTTCAATTTTGTATCAATTACAAACTGTAATAAAGTGCCTGAAATGCAGATAAAAGGTCAGCTCTAATGTTAAGTAAGACATCCTTTACCTCATAAGCCCCAATCTAATCATGTGACGCGAATGATTAGATGACACAAATCATCCTCAAAAGGAAGATGGGCATAATGAGCCTGGGTGAATGGCAACAGGTATTACCTCATTAACATTCTGTTTTTAATACAACAGAAAGCGGGTTTGAACTGATTTAAAAATACATATTCCCATGAGACCTGGTTTTCCCTAGTGTCCCCTACACTTCCACCATAACCATCTCCGAACCACGTTGTTGTGGTCTCCTCCTTCTCCCAGTGCTATATGCACCGCAGGATCCCGGACCCCCAGCCCTGGACAAGCCTTCCCCCGGTCCGCAGCACCTCTGCTGTCCTCCCCTCTCTTGTAGATCTGCCACAGTATTTTCAGCTTCTTCCCAGCTCCTGCTTTCACTGAAATACAATGGTTTTCCTTACCCCCTGCTTACTTACCCATCTCTTTTGACCTGAAGATCAGGGAGCAGGCA
Source organism: Sagittarius serpentarius (assembly GCA_034782735.1). Taxonomy (NCBI): domain Eukaryota; kingdom Metazoa; phylum Chordata; class Aves; order Accipitriformes; family Sagittariidae; genus Sagittarius; species Sagittarius serpentarius. Next base: position 10,986,962 of record JAVKLA010000014.1, read on the forward strand.
GCATGTACTGTAAATGATGTGGAGGGATGTGGATGGTGATTTCCCGACCTATGCGTCTGCTCGTGGGTCAGGCAGCTGCTGCCAGGCAGAAGAGGGGATGGCTGAAGTCACCCTGCCTCTGTGAAGGAGCTGATACTCACAAAACTTACAGCAACTTAATTCCTTTGAGACCTGTGATGGGATGGACCAAGGATTAAAAAATTGCTCAAGGTCACCGGCAGGGGCTGGCTGACAGTCAGGATAGCAGCAAGAACCTCATGTCCTTGTGAAATGTTTCCACTTTTTCCCCCTTTATCCCCCATGCCTGCTACAGTCCCAAAGCTCCTTAGATGTCCTTGGTGGCTGCACAGCGTGTGAGTTTTCCTTCCAAGGGCTTAGTGATGCTAGAAGAAGAGAAGCTGGCTGTATCCTTGACAGAGGACAACTTTTCAGGCCTCTGAGTGTCTCTCACAGGATGAAGAACCCTCTGTGGAAGCCAGAAAAGGTGTCATGGTAATTTACGTACTGATGAGCTGGGATGTGAACCGAGACCACCCCAGTCCCACCACCAGACAACAAGAACCTTCACCCACTGCTGCTGCAGGCTGAGCTTAAGGGAAAGCACTCTTGAAGCTAAATTGCAGTTGGAGGCAGGGATCATCTTTTTGGTCCGTGTTCACCTGTCAGAGGGCCCTGATTCATCTTTGGGCTTCCTGTGAACTACAGTCACATATAAATAATAATATCCTGACTTGGTTCTGCTCTCCAGCCTGCCCTGTACAGCAGCACGCTGTTGTACACCTGTGCCCATTCCTAAGTTTGTAACTCAAATGCAGTATTTGAAAGTAAATGTAAAGAATAAAAGCAGCTAATCCAAAAGCGTAAGCAGTTTCAAACTCCATTGAAATCCCAGTGCAAACAATGGCAGTAAAGTTAGCAATCTCCCCCCAGCCCACCTCCAGAGGTTGCCAAGCAAATAATGAAAATTAAATCCAAGCTGAAGCCCATTTCTCAAAACTAGCAAACCTCCTCGCACTTTCCCTTCAGCCCAGATCCGGGGAATAGGGTGAGCTGGTGTCATTGCAGCTAGCAGATGTGCCTGGGTCAGGGCAGGGGATGAATCCCCAGGGAGGGTGGGGTGGTTTGGGTTCCCCCTGTGTCCTTCTACCAGTTCCCCATCAGATTCTGCCCTCAGATTATCTGCCTCCAGCTCCCACTGGAAAATGTCAGAAAGATTTATGGGCAGATAGCCAAGGGCAGAATTTGGCTGTGATAATGAAAAAGCTCCCAATTAGTGTCAGATAAAGATGACAGACTTGATCTGTCTTTGAGAAAGCTGAAGCCTTTCATGCGCCATGCTGTTTTCGTGTTGCGTTCTCAGGTCCCTTTCACTCACCTTCTACTTACATCAGCTGTGATAAAACAAAATTGCTGAGGCAAAGTAATTACACTGGAAAGTGCTTGTTCTGGCTTGGCCCTCTCCTGTTATGTTAATGAGGGCTGGACCTTCACCTGACATAGATGAATGTGGTCTGCCTGTATCTCTCCTTCCCAGGAAATAAAAGTGAAATATGAAACGTATTCAAGGAAATAAGATCACAAAGCTTGCCTTGTCTGCTTTTCTACCTCTGAAGCCTAAGATATTTAAAATTTTTATGTTCCAGTTGGCTTTCGCAGCTCTTTCAGTTCTGTTTATGGTCAGGCCTCTGTCATACCCGTAGGAAATGCCACGTTCTCCAGGAGAGCAGGGGAAGACAGTATGGAGCTCCTCTTCGATGTTACAGAACACTGCCAGGACACTGAGCGAGGTGATCCTGCCTCGCCACTCAGCGCTGGTGAAGCCGCAGCTGGAATACTGTGTCCAGCCCTGGGCTCCCCAGTACGTGAGAGACATGGACATGCACAAGGAAGCTGTATGGCCTTAGGAGCCTTTTTCACGAGTCCCACCCGTTAGCATCTTCCTTTATGTCTCACCTCTGTTGTCCTGCTGTATTTACCCACTGCTGGTCCCATACAGCCCCTTCCTCACTTGGCCTGCTCTGCCCTTTTCAGCAAATATCCTTGTACTCCCCTGTTCACTGATGGTTAAAATCCCAGCCCAGGAAAGCATTAGTTACCTGCTTCTCGTAAGTCATGAGTGATCCTACCAAAGTCAGCAGCAGTTTTCCTGCTGGTTGCGGGGAAGTTTGGGTTCAACCCAAATAATTTCCCTGTGATCACAGGTTTCCACGTCAGTTTGCAGAGTTATTTTGTGTAATTTCTGGCACCTTTGATCCTCTTTCAGGAGCTTTGATCTGAAGGCTTCCCCTGTGAGGATCTGCAATGGGGCAGAAAAGCCACCTAAACCAGGGGACAGATTTCCACTGACTGTGGTTGCCCTTGACCCCAGTCACTGCAAAACAAACCTCTCCATCTCTGAGGTAGGTTTCTCCTACTCTCCCTTCCCAGGGATGTGCTGTGTTTTACAGCTGTATTTGTCAGATAAATCTATATTGTAACATTCACCTGTTCTTTGTTTAAGCAAAATGCAGCATGGTCTGACAGTAGTTGTTCACTTATTTCAATCTATTCCGATCCTTAATCCACGTTTCCATCTTGTCTATAAGGCTTATTCCCTCCCCCTGCCTCTTCGCTTTGTAAAAGAACATTTTTCTCCATTGAAATATTTAATGTCATGAGATTTTCCAAGCGACTTGACACAGACACTTTTCAATTCTCTTGGGATCTAATTGTCTGCTTCACATTTGTTCTGTCTCTTTTTTCTTCCCATTACGTGTGGGCTATCAGGCACAGACCTTGCAAACATCACATTCTCTCAGCCTCCCTTGAAATTTCAACACATTTCTTTAAAGCAGCATTAATGTTCATGTGCTGGAAACAATCTGTCTTAGTGCTGAACTCCACAGGCACAATTTATGGTTTATATCCATGATTTCCAGATTTTGCTCCATGTGGCCCCGAAAAGTCAAGCAGTTTGCTGGTAGCAGGGGCTATACTGGGCTGTTGATCCTACACATCAGTTATTTCTTTACACCATAGTCTTTATTCACAAAAAGTGCCCACGAAGTCTTTTTTATTCCCTTTTGGTCATCTGCCTCTGATATTTTCTGCCTCTGGCATGCACAAAACCCTTTGCTTCTGCGTTTGTTGGTGCTTCCCTAAATTCACTCTGCTGCTGGAAATGGGGGTGACTGCCTCCCCCCATCCCCCACCCTTTTTGTGCTCCTGGCGGGTTTGGTCCCTCATCTGGGAAAGTTATTCTTTCACCTCAGTCACGCTGGTGGGTGAGTACGGATCTTCGGGCAGCTGGAGCGTGGAGGAGGCGAGCGGTGGCTGTGCTGCGAGCCCCCCTCCCCGCCTGTCCCTTCCAACCTCCCCTGCCAGTGGCCAAAGCACGTGCCCTGCGGGATTGAGGGGACTTAAATCGGTGTCAGGCAAGTGTCCTCGTGATGTGGAAGTCCTCAGATTACTTCATTCATAGAATTTCTGTTAAACAAAGTAGAGCAAAAAAAGGAGCGATCACTCGTGACACATTTAAATTCCTGTCAAAATAGGCTCCAAATGCTCTAAATTAGTGTCAAAATATGTTCTAGTTACTGACTTACATGAGCATGAGACAGAGATGAAGGAAAAAAACAAACCACAGCGCAACAAACCTCTCCGGGGGAAAGCCAGGGGTGCCAGAATTCTGCGGGGAGAGCGGTATTGCCCATTGCCCAAATGGGAACATTTGGGAACCAACTGACACTGCGCTGCCAGGCAGAGGGGAGCATGGCCCCACCAGCAACGGGAAATGGGGCGGTGGGATGGGGTGACAACCCCTTTCTGCCCCCCAGAGCTGCCCGTGCCCTGACGTGGTGCCTTGCTGGGCTGACCACGGAGCGCTTGGCCACCTCCTAGTCCTTGGTCCCCAGCTGGGCATCCCAATCCTTCCCCGCTCTCCCTGCGGGCCCAGGTTCCGGAGCGTGCCATACTCCCCCGAGATCCTTCCCTTTTTTTTGTGGCGACTGTCTGAACTGAGTCGGTTCACCTTCTGCCCATCACAGTTCACTCTTTGATGATATTAATCAAGTGGTGGGAGGATTCGTTATGGCTGTCAGCGACACTTTGCAAGCTCAGTCGGCAGGAAGAAGTGCGGTACAATCTAATTTTGGTTTCGTAGGGAATAGATCGGAGGCTGTCTTACTGGTAGGGTGTGCCCTGATATCAGTAAGACAACAGCACGATGTAATCACGGATTCATAACAAAAGGTTTCCATTCAGTATTGCCAGGAGCCTAAATGATGGGCATTTGCCTGTAACAGGGAATGTGCAAATAGGATTTCCAGTGAGCAGCAGGGACTGTGTTTCCCAATTGACCTTGTATACAAGCTCTTTTTTTTCCTTTTCACATGGGCCGAAATACAGACATACAAGCAGCAAATTAAAAAATTCCTAGGTAAACTAATTAGGGTCATATTCAATGTGAAAAATAGCACTGTGGTTGTATTATTTGTATCCTGTGCTGGAGAAATCTGGTGCTCCGCACTGCCAGTGACTCCTGATTCCTTGATCTGACAGGGGTAGTCTGCTCACAGGTAGTCCACTAATTTAAGTCAGATCATTTAAAAACGATCCTAAATTGGATAAAGTATGAAAAAACTACTGCATTAGAATAAAATTGGTCTGACTTGCAGCCTCTCCTGCAAATTAAGCAAATATAAACCAGGATAAAACCAGTTTAAAAGCACCCACAGGCAAGATCTATTGGCATTTAAAGTGTCTAAAATCGGTTTCCATTAAACAGCCCCAAATTCAGATTGCAGCTGTTTTAAGAGTGTAACAAACGCGATGAAGCAGTCCTGCTAATGGAGCAGAAGGGGTGGAGGAGGCGGCTGAGGAGCACGGTGAGGCAGTCTCACAGCTGGGTGCTCACTGCCTGCCTTGGGCTGCTCTCAGCATCAAGTTGCAGGGTGGGCTACCAACTGCTGAAGGTGGGCACCCCCTTGCCTTTGTAGCCCCAGAGGTGAGAAGAGCGGCCCCGGGGGCGGGGCCCAAGGTTGTGGACACCCTTTAGGAGAAGGGGTCACCTCCTTCTGGGGGAAGAGCTTGGCGATGAGGTCAGGTATGGTCCTTGGTGCTGCCCTTTCATTTACGACACATGTACGTGTGTATCTTGCTGAACATAGTCACTATGAATGCCTGGAGGCCATTCATCTCCTTCCTCCATTTTTCAAACCTCTGTTTCTAGCTAGCACTGTGCCCCCACCGCACATCCCTTCAGCTTTTTCTGATGGTTCACTTTTCGCGGGTTGACCTTCCGTTTTTTTCTGCCTTTACTGCCTACTTCTAAACTCCGTCTAGCGGCAGTAGCTCACACACATGCACGTACATGCTCAAAGCCCTTCGAACAGCACAGCCCCTTTTGCACACGCATCGAGTCCTCAGCAAAATGTTCTCTAATGTGCTCTCGGGACAGCTCCTGCCTGGCCTCGGGGGCTCTTCCCATGCCAGCTCCCTTGCTCAGGAAAAGAGCAGAATTGCTTCATCCAGCAATTCTGGATGAAGAGCAGCTGCTAATATCATGAGTTGCCTCCAAAATAATTTCCTAAAGACCAAAGAGAAAAAAGCAGGAACAGAAAGCGCAGCATTTTGTGATGAGGTTTTGAGTGAGACGGGAAAAAATCCCTACAAACTCCAGTCCGCCCAGTCTCTCTGACTTGGGAAAGTACCAGCAGGACACCCTGGACCAGATGGATTTTCCCTGCTTCTGTCTGGAGTTATTTGTCTTCTCTTTGTGGTTCTGGTGGTAACAACAGGCTGAGAAGCAGGGGCTGGAGGTATTGCGGGGTGCCCAGTACCTGAGCCCGCTGCCCTCCAGGGCAGGGTTTGGACTCCGCATTGACTCTGGATGCAAAGTGCGATGTTGTGACCTGACAGTTTGGGCAGTGCCTTTGCCTCTTTTCAGCATGATGCAAATAGCATCATGATATGTACGGAAAATTGCCCAAAACTGCACCCACATACCCGAATAGATGTGAAATGTCTCCGCACTGTAACAAGGAAGCAACCTCTTCGAGTATCTCAAAATGAGGGACATAACATACATGAAAAATCACCGCTGCCCTAATAAATCTGGAAGGCAATGTCTCTTAAGGTTGGGGGAACACAAACAATATTCTGAGCTACAGCACGTTCCTCTTCTCTGCAAGTGAAGAGCGCTGGTGCCTTCCGAGACGGACGGGTGCTGCTGCCCTGCCCTGACAGAAGCAGCGGGGCTGTCTGCTCAGCCCACGTCCCTGCCCGGGGCTAACGACTTGAGCCCAGTCTGTTCGGTTCCAATAGGACTTTCCCCGTGGTCTCAATGAAGGATGAGACCTTCCCAGATCAGGATGTGCATCTTTAAAAATGATTATAAGAATCCCTAGGTGCGTGGCTTGTATGCTGCCCTCAGGGAGGCAACATATGCAGTATTTCTTATCAATTAAAGTGTATTTTTGACACTACGCATACAATTCTCTTGAGACGGCAACTGCCGGAGCTGTGACGTTGCTCTTGCATTTACAGATCTGCACTACCGCGCACAGTAATTATCTTTGCCGAGAGCATCGCTTCCTAATGTCCCCATAAAACACACTTAGCAGTGGGAAGGTCAGACATGCCTGTTAACTTATACAAGGAGGGAAGGGGCACTAGATAGTGAATGAAGACTGCGAGGACTGAACCTCACGTAACATCCAACCCTCATGCTGGGCAGAAATAATCAGTGGGAAATGTCTTCCACTGGGAAATGCTAATTTGACAACCTTAAATGGGCTCTGGGAATGGGCTGGCAGCCAGGCAAGGGGGCGGCCCTCCCGGCTTTCTGCACACCCGCTTCCTCCCGTCCCATCCGGAACCCCCGGATCCCACCTCAAAGGGTGCGAGCGGGCACAGCTGAACGCACATAGTTATCTGCTGTTAATGACAGCTTGATTCCATTAATAATAACAGCCTAATTAGTAAAGTTTGTTCTAACGAATACTGCATGTGATCTGTTTCTTTTCCGACTCTGTTTTCAATCAGGAAAAAGGGAATTTCCACCATATTTTCATTGCTGCGTGTTCCCTTCCAGGTGCTGCATGAGGCAGGCAAGATGAGGCCTTTAAAAAAAGTACAAAAATCTAAATTAATAGCAAACTGTGCATTAATTTTAATTATTGCCAGAGAATTAAGAAAAGGCATCTTGCCTCTCCCCAGAAGCATTTAAGCAATAAAGATAAATACTGTAATAATTATTTTCCTTGTACAATTGCCAACGACAATAACTAAGACGGTTTAAATGTCACTGGAGACACTACGGGAAATCAGCTGAATGAGGGAAGGCACAACTGTTCAGATAACACCTCCTTTGGCAGGGAGGGGAGGGAATTCAGTACGAGTCTCTCGCAGACCATCATGTTGTTTAAATTAGTTGGATGAATTTTAATAAGTAATAACTTACTGAAAGTGGCCACAAGTGGAATTAGTACCTGTTGCTTCCTGAGTCCTGCTATGACAAAGGGTATTTTGGCTTCTCGAAGAGCAGGTAGAAGAGCCAGCAAGGGAAGGCTTTGCTGATCAAATTTTGAGGCACAAGGAGATTTAGCATCATGATCGTTCATCCTGTTTCTATCTATGCTAATCAACAGGAGGATAATTACAGCCCTGCTTTAGAATCAGCAGAGCTTCCTTCAAAGACCAGCACACCCTTCATTTGGGGGTTGTTTTTTTCTGTTGGGTATGTGCCCTGGTTTTTGCTTGGCTTTTTCCCACAGCGTCAGACCTGGGGGGCTGTAGGCTATGGTTAAATCCACCGGTCGTGCTCTGGGGAAGGCTTAGGTAAACTGGAGTCTCAGCTGCTGGCTGGTGCTGCAGACTGGGTCAAAAAAAGCAATGGATAGGATTCAGATTAGAAATGCAAAAGCCTAAACCCCGTGGTGCTTTCCCATTTTAAAGAGGATCAAGGGCCTGATTTTCGAAGATGTTCTGCTGTCCAAAGAGGCAGACGGGTGCTTGGCAGCATTTTTAAGACACCCAAGGGCCCCTCCTCTTTTTGAGATCATTAGCAACTTTGTAAACAATTTTGGTCAAGTTGCAGGAGAACAAAATCACTTAAAAAATTGCAAACTCCAAACATGTAGGTTTAAAAAAAATAAGAAGACATGCATGTATTCTGGGATATGTGAAATAAAACAGAGGAAAGACAATAAATGAATGCTGTGGAGCTTGCCTTCTTGTAGCACTGTGCAATTCTAACAAATTGCCATATAAACATCCAGATGCAGCTTGCGTTAACTGTACGCAAGTTAGACTTGAAATGGATGTGGTATGTCATTGCTGTAACCAGCTTTCATTTTTTATGGCAACTATTAGAGCCACTCTTGGCTTTAGGAGGTATTGAAGGCGAGGAAGTATTAACATTGAGCTGAATCTGTAAAAGAGGGAACGTGTCTTGGCACCTTTTCAACAAAAAACCCAAGAAGAGCATCTATTGCATTGTTGGGATTTTAATGGGGTATTAAACGAAATGGAGTGATTCTCAATGCATTGAAAGGAGCCTGATTAAAAATTTTTTTCATGGTCTACATATAAATTCACACACTACTGCAGAGCTGATGACTCAGTACTTAATGTATCGTCATCTCGTGAAAGGTGCCAAGTTTCTTCTTAAAATAATACCCTGAAAATCCAAGGGTAATGCCTTCTCCGGACACCAGTGTGTGCAAGGCAATACGCCAAAAGATACCCGCACTGATGAACTAATTTTTCTGCATGTGAGAACTTTCTGCTCAGAATTGCGTTTTCTGAGGTTGCTGGCAAGAAGAATGAGAAACACTGACACCGCCCCCCCCCCCCCAGGGGTGAGTGATTTTGCATGTCCCGCGTGTTGCAGTATTTCACTCACTGCCACGTCTGTAGCTGGACATACCAAAAGAGGCGGGTCAGTGTATAAAACAGAGCAATAGGTGAGTGCCGGCGGTGCCCCACCTCTCTGCCAACTCTGCGGGCGGCTGGACCGCAGCTCTGGGCTAAGGCAAGAGCCCCAAGGGCCATGACTCTACGCCCTCATACGAAAGGAGGCCAAAGACAAGTAAGTTACGAGATGCCCTGATGAAGGCAGAATTTCCTCTCAGGAAAATTCACTGTGGTCACTGAAAGCACGTGGGATGTGCCTTACGGGATCCCAGGACGCTCCGGTTTGAGCTTCCAGCCAGCCTGAGATGCGGCTGCTGTGCTCATGCTTCCTGCTGCACCAGCTCCCAACCAAGAGCCTCCCCAGCCATGACCAAGCCTGTGGTGGAGGAACACCGTTCAGGTAAAATTTTAAAACCACGTTGGCATGGTGTCCCTCAGCCTGAGTGACAATGTACCAACCTCCTCCTCAATCCTGCCCAGTGACATATAACGACGGGGTCTTTTTCTGCCCTTACGCACTTCTTGTTGACTGATTTTAATCAATCATTGGGTCAAAAGGAACAGAATTATTATAGCACCAGGAGCTTATTGCCTTTAAGGTTTTAGCAAATACTGGGTTCTAAAAGTTTATAAAGTGTCCTGTTACAAAACTAGATATTACCTCGTTATTCTGTCAGTGTTAAACTGATCCCTTGCCTGTTGAGAAGTCTTGCTTTTTCAGTGGGTCTGGGGCTGTTCTTTGTAGTGGGTAGGGTCTGGAAAAAACCCTGAGGGCTTATGGCACAGGCCCAAGGCAGGCAGTACGAAAGAGCTTAGCACTGAGGAGGTAACAGACATGACTGAAGGAGGTAGCAGTACACTGGACCTAACAGAGGAGTGCCTTGATAAGGGTCATTGCAAGGCTCAGTGGTAGAGCCAAAAAAAAAAAAAGCATCCAGATCTTCAGGGCCCCATATAAATTAGAGCTGCATATAAATTAACCTTGCCTAGTAGTAACTGAAGTGACTCCCTGCCTTTCCTCCACCACTGTGTGAAGGGAAAGGTAGAAAGTGGCCTAAACACATGGTGAAGGGCACACGTATCCAGTTGGTGGAAATGCGTGAGTACATCAAGCAGCGATGCTGAGTGGCTCTCTGCTTTCAGGTTCGAATGAGTAGCTAGAGCCCTCCAACTTTGCTTCTGAATCCTGCTCTTGTCTGGAGATACATCCTCAGGCTACAATTTGCAAACAATTAAAGATTAATTGGGGAACCAGCCAAAGACAGTTCCTTAATTTTCAAACTGCAGAGAGAAAAGTCCTTCATGCTGTGACACGGTTAAAAGCAGACGTCGTTCTCACTGCATGTTATGTCCAGAAAAATAATGTATCCTCCCTCACACAGTCACGATCCAACCTGTAGCCCTCCCCCCCCGCCCCAAAAACCCCAACCCGTTGGCATTAAATTTAGAGAGAAAATGAGCTAGTGGCGGCCCACGGGTGGCACAGGCAGGCGCAGGCTGAGGGGAAGGGCTGGGGGTCTGCGGTAATACGGGCGCTTTCGGTAATTCTGTGGTACGCTCAGCTGGGTGGGTTCAGCGGCGGGACTAAACACAGGCTTAAGGCCGATGCGAACCCGCCCTTCACCTTCCAAGTGTTTGCAATGCATGTGTTCATCAGCAGGTGTCACTACACCATCGGGTGCGAAAGTGCCGCACCGTGGCTGTGACGTCACTTCATTTTGAGCCTGTACCTGAGGTCGCTTTGCTGTGCGCTCCGGGGGTGTTTATTGCATAGGGACCGCTCCTGGATGGATCTTCCTGTCTTTTTCTTTTAACTAACTTGCCAGAGAAGTTACCTTCCTGCTTGCTACTGAGATGCTGCCCTTGAAACGTCTCCTTGGGATTTAATGGTATGTTTGAGTCTTCTCGCAAGGGTTTGCTTGTTCCAGACAAAAACATTGGTAGATAGTATGTGATTCAAAGCCCCAAAGCCTGTGATAATTAATTCTCCTTGTTGTCTGATGTTGGCTTGCTGTGTACCAGATACTACAATATTAACAGTGTGAGCACAGTGGAAAGCAAGGCAGTGAGTGAAAAGATGCATCCGATGTCTCACTGTGAGCTTTCTGTTAACTGAGAGCTCCAAAACATTCCCTGTTGTTAGGGTAAAACTGTTAGGGAGGAGAATGAGTTACAGAGGGTCATGCAGAAACGTCGTCCAAAAGATGCTTTGAAGACTGATTCCTACTGTGGCATTAAATGACCCTGGAGGATAATATGTGGATTAACACTGAGTTACCTCTTCCCCAAATGGGAGCAAGCTGAAGATGTGGCTCTTGTGGGTAGTGGATGCATTTAAATTTTCTGAATAGCCAAGCCAGTTCACAGATGGAGCATTAGCATAAAACACTTTCTGTGCTAGGCTGTGCTTAGTTTTGGAAAAAGGACTGCGCTTTCAAAGGCCAGTGAGTCAGAGTGAAAGACCCCAAGGGGAAAAACTCCCAAAGTGACCAGGTGGGAAGCTGGAAGCAAAGGGATGGAGATCAAAGTTAAGAACAAAGGGAGTGACTTATGGCTAACTGGGCTCTTTTGTTTGGGTATCTCATTTGGCAGAATGAAAGAAAAATTGCCTCATAGTGGTTTTGACTATTTCTATTCAACTATATATTCAGTAAATATAGAAACTACGCTAGAAAATAACCCAGCGTCGTTAGCACCGGTTTGATTTCTGATGGTAAAAAAGATGTAAAGTTCCCATACCTGCTGCTTTCTGGAAAGAGGCAACATTTTTTCAATCACCTGTATTTCAGTTAAATAAAGCACAACTTGCAGATTGCCATCTGTCATCATTAGCATTATTTGGCAGTTCTTCTCCCTATTCGTTCAAGTTCCACTCTTAGGGACTGACACTTACAAAACTTCTTTCCGTCCTTCTTCTTTGCCAAATACTGACTCCTTTGGACCCACACTGCTTATGACACCGATTTTTTTGTGGGTGATGAGTCTCGACACTTTTCTTGTGCACACCTTGTACAGGTGCGGACAGCCACTGACAACATGCCGTTTTAAAACAACGATAATGACATTTAATCATGCTGCAGTAACACGTAGGAGTCTTATTTGAGTCTCCTTGAATCAGGTTATATGTATTCAAGGAAACGTTTCTAAAAATGTTGTATGGAAGTATCTCTAAAAGCTTGCACCAAGCATTTCATTATATGCTAGCATCTTTCTGTGCCATTACCAGTACCATGCATATAGGTTTGTAAGGTTTCAATTTAAGACTGGGTGAAATTTGCTTTGTTGTGATATCATTAAATTGAGTCTCGATACAGGATAGCACAAGCCTTTTATTTGTAGATGTTTCCAGTATAGATGGTCAAGCTTGTGTTAATATTTAAGGACAGTTCCCAGCAATTTATTTTGAGAAAAGGAATGCTGAAAAATTTTAATAAAGAATTCAGTCCTGAATTATTTTCTTTTATACTTTGTTTCCTAGAAGCTGATTATTTTCGCTTATAAAAATGAACCTGAATGCCGTGGAAACTGAATGCCCGTCAACATAAGAATGGGAAAACATTGGTTTATTGCTTCCTTTCCCACATGACTTGTGGCCCTGTTTTGCACTGACCACTGCTGAAGGAGTTTTAGCTCCCTCCTGTCTTACTGGCACTGGTCTCTTTAGTCAGAGATCGAGTTTACTCATGCCCATTTTGAGTAATGGAGCTGGACTAAGACCAGTGAACTTTTAAATGCTGGATGTTAAAAAGGGCTCAGCTGCGAATGCTTATACTCTTAAAACAGTAAAGGACGAAATGTCAAGACAGTCTTACCAGTCCACAAAACAGCCCTGTCTTTACAACTGGCTCCTGTTCTGTTTCTGAAGGTTGCTCAGAATATTTGCTGAAGGTTGCTCAGGGAGTTCAGTGCTTTTTCAAAATTTTCTTTGCATCTTCTTCTTCTGACCAAAAGACGCTCTTTTGGTTAACTTTTGAACATGGAATTTTTTCTTCCTTCCTTTATTTTTGTTCCATTTTTATAGTACATTTTGCATTTACATTATCTGCAGCACTTTGGTAACACTGCACTAAACCCATTTGCTTCAGGAAGAACTGCTTGCTGAGCTCTTAAAAGATGCAATGGTGTAGATTATAATTGCTGGTAGAGTTTTTCAGTTCTTAAAAATCACGTGATGTTTGCAATGTTTCATTCTGTCAGGTTTTGTGAAGAGCTAACTGTCTGCTTGCCTGATACACTTGCAAGGATCCACCTTTTCCTGCTAGCACTTTCACAGCCAAGTCTCTTCAGGAAAATCAGATGCTGAAGTAATGGAAATTTCAAGAGCATCAGAAGCTCACCTGCTGCTTCTCAAATGCATTGGTTTCTACCGCTGAGAGCAAAAATTCCAAACAAGCACTCTACTTTCTCCCATTTTCTGTAGCCTCCTTCTCAAGGTCGAGAGCCTGAAAGCAATTTCGGAGTTTGATTTTAATGTAGAGTGTGTATTTCACTCAGCTCCAAGATCTCAACACAGTTGTGTTTGCTTGTTGTTGTTTTGGGTTTTTTTTAAGCCTCATCAACAGTGGCCATTTTCAAACCTGTTCTATCAGGCCTGCCGTGGCTCATGGGCTGAAATGGTCACCTCTACTCCTCTTGGTTGGAGTGTATATAGAAAGTCAGACTCTCTGAAAGCTCAGGAAATTCCTGCCTCTGAAGGAATGAAATTCAGTGACAGCTCAGAGGGACCATGGGCTGCACAGGCTGCCTGTGATCCAATCTTTGCATCTGGACCCACACTGGCGTGAGGATCCCCTCATGATGGCCCCTTCCAACCCAAGCCATTCTGTGATGATGATAATGATGATGATATGGGGATGTCTGCAGGAGTAGGATGTTTCTAATAAACTTGCTAAATTTCTATTTTTATTTGCATATGTCTATACGCAGAGATACACAACAGTGACAAATACACATGCAGTCACAGACACCACACTGGAGTTGCTGTCTGCTTGGTCGTTTGCAGCTGGAACCAAGAGATCTCAGGAATGAGAGTTGAAGGGGGCCAGGGGAAAAAATTATGCAGCTCCTTTTGCAAAGTTTAAAATATTTCTGGAGCCAGTGGAAAATACAGGCTATCAGGCTTGCATCATCTTTCATTAGGTAGCAAAGGGGACTGAGGAGATTGCTTTCAGGAATACATGAGTGAGGAACTGGCAGCAGCATATCTTAAAGCGGAGGATGTTAATGTCGTACAGCTGTGGGAGAGGAGGGAAAAGGTTTCTGGATGCAGTGAAAATGATCCAAACAAATATAGATGGTGATCTTATCGGGTGTGTGTGGAATGGGTTGAAGAAGAGTTTAGATGGCTGAGGTATTAACACAGCCGTTTAGCACCTCTGTCATGGTATTTATTCACAAACGTGTCGCCATTGAGAGCTGGGGTTCATCTCATCTAATTCTTTACTTAAATGCATAGATCTGGGCTAAACTTGTCCCTAAGACTCTTTCTGCAGTCAGTGGATGAGAGAGCACTTTCAGAAGGTGATTCATGTAACCTGCCTCTACCCACAGCTATAAGGTGGGTTGCCTTCATGTTTACTGGTATCTATTTATCCCCATTAGATATCAAAGGTGCTCTTGAAGTCACTTAGAGACCTGAGACAGCTGGCATTAGGGGGACTGAACCCCATCCTTAGAAGTAAAAATGCAGACTGATCCATGGGGACTCTCAGCTTTGGCTACAGTAACTCGGATATTAAACTATCAGTATTAACCTATGCTTCATCAGCTGTTATTTTTAGGCTGGCACCAATTTTGTCCTTCATATTTTAATTTCCAAGAACTGTCATGGAGCATGAATCAATTCAAAGAACATGAAGAGTGAAGGAAAAGTGGAAGAAATCTCTAGAATAATTCCTCCTGCATAAAGGTGTTCAATGGATTGAGGAAGGACAAACAGTTCCTGTAAAAATGGACAAGAAAGGTTTTGGAGTATTACAGCAGCGTTATATTAAGTCACATATATTAAGTCCATTTTCATACTGCTAGTTCATTACCCCATTTTTGAAGCGTCCCACATGCCCCAAAGCCAGGCAACGTGAGAGTGTCTCCCAGTTTTCTGTTATGAACAGCTGAAGGAGAGCTGAAGGAGATCAAGGTGAGTTTGTTCCCTTTGTGCTTTGATATCTTTCAGTAAGAGGCCTTCAGCTGTTCACTAAAACTCTCAAACCCATCTTTAGGCAGCGATTCTGCTTCCTCCAAACCTGCTACGAATGCAGATTATTTCTATTTAAACCAACGGAGCCCCACCACGACAGAAAAATTCTGGTGCTTTTGAGTGTACACTGTGTGCTTTGCATCTGATGCTTCTCTGTCTTGGAGCTTTCAAAGCTGACAGTGAAAGGTGATGGTATGCGACTGGAATTCGTGATCAAACGAAGAAATCTTGGTCCACTCCCATAGTCCAAAACACTGGGGTTTTCTCTCCGTACCTCCATCTTTTCACAGAATATCTCACTGTTTTATTCCATTTCTCATCTCATGGCTTCTCAGGGTATCGTACAGCTTAGGCATTGAGGTTGTTTCTTCAAAAGCATTTTAAATGCCTCCCAAGCCATTAATTGTAGTGATCTGAGCCTTGCAGAATGATTTCAGACCCAGTAACTCTCCTAAACCCTTCATCTCAGAGAAGAGGAGTGACACTTCTGTGGAGAGAAAGTGAAGTTTCTAGGTAGTGCCAGTGTAAAATTATTATCAAAGAGCATCCTAATCCATTGTTTTCCCCATGGAAGTATTACCCACCTGCCTTGTTCCTTGTTCAGATGGCAAATCACTGCTGACACCAGTGTGCTGGAATTTAAGAACTGGATCCAGAGCTTCATATTTTGTCTGTAAATCCCGTGGCTATGCTGAAGGTTAGTTTCTTACATGACATGGGTGGTGGAGGATTTTGCATCACCTATTAACACCAAAACATCATCTCAGCCTTGCTCTGGTATACATCAAACATTTTACCACCTTTTAAAAAATTCCAGTAATGTGGGACCCAATCGAACTGGGCACATCTGATGAAAACTACTCCCAGAATTTCTTTGGGGATGGATTTTTCATCACTCCTCCAGTAAGGTAAGCTCTGAGGGTATTTTTCTATGCTCATGCGATAACCCTCTCCCAAACCTGTTAGCTTTCCCAGAGTTACGCTTCATGTTTGTGACCGGTTTCCCCTGCAGATGCCAGGCTGGGTGTGCACAGACCACCGTGCAGCGTCCACGGCGGGTGAACGGCACTGCTGTGGTGGGTGGCATCCCGTGTGTGAAGTTGCCTGAGGGCAGCTGGCTCGTTTAGGCTTTCTCAGGGGAGTGCTATTAAATTTTAAGCGGCCTCAGGGTGCCTGGATTGGGCAGACCTTCAGGTTCACAGTTAATACTGGACACAGAGTTCGCCTTCATCGTTTCTTTTTACAGCTGGTATCTCTAACCTGCAATGAGCTATTATCTCCTCTCACGTTGGTATATTAGAAGGAAACTTTCTTTTACTGTATTTTTATATTTGCATATCTGCAATTACATGGTGTACATTTGCAGTGCAAAAGACATTAAAGGAGTAGATGTCGTGATTCATAACACACTGTTGGTCCATCATAATATTTTTCTCTCAGAAATTAATTGGGAATAAGGGAAATACTATTTTTACACTCTCTTCCCAAAAAAATGGTGCAGTGTAACTCAAAAAATTTTGTACAATGCATCAGCAGGCTGGAAATCACAAAATACTTACTTTCAGTTGGACCCTGTTATTACAGGATTGGGCAAAATGGAGAAATGTGCAGATGAAATTATCTGGCTCCTTCATGCTTCCTTGTTTATAATAGACAAGGTTATTGCCTCACGGGTTTCTGCTGACTAAAATGCCAGAGCTGTCATAGTATTTCCAGGGAAATTGTTACGTACAGATTAAAAGACCCATAAGGAAAAAATACAGAGGGAAAAGCAGTAAAAGCTGAAAGGGGAAAAAGCAGAAGGAAATGGGGGAGAGAAATGAAGAGGAGAAAGGGAATACCCATGGACTTTCATTTTGGGCATAACTTCACACCAAAAGACCCCCCAGATTGCCTGCAGGGATTTCACGGCCTCCAGCCCATCCGAGAAGGAGCTGCTGCTGCCGCCTGGAGCAGGGCAGGGAATGTCTCCGAGCCCCAGCTATGAGTGAGAGGTGAGGAGGAAGAGGAGTTGTTCCTCCTGCTGAGCAAAGGCTGTCACTGGACTCTGCCTACAACCCTCGTTGGCCTAAATGGTTAAAATGCAGCTTTGTGAGTTAGGAACTGCTCAAGAAATAGGAGACTGACAGTTCAAAACCAAATTCTCTTTGCATGCGATGTTTCGTCTTGCTCAGCAATATGACATTTGATCTAAGTAGAAGGCACCACTACCTTCAGTTTTGTGTCATGGTAACTGGACTATGAAATTGCCATTTAAAAGAATAATCTGTCTTGTTTTAATTTACACTTGCAGAATGCTGCTAGATAAATTAGTAATAAAAACAGAACATAATTATCAGCAAATGCGGACAAATCCCTCTCTAAATCAGTCCACATTTAATTGCAGCAAAAGCAAGGAGTACTTGGTGAAATTTAATGTCAATACCTCTGCAGGAGGGGTCTGCAACTTTAGATGATCAATGTAAATTCGTGTGGATTTTAATGGACCTTAAATAGACATTTTTGAATATCCAAGTTGCAGGTCCTCCCCTGGAGCAGGCGATCTGTGTCTGCCACTCTTGTGTTTCAGCAGTCCAACCTCTCCCTCAAACCATTTTAATTCTGAATGACTGTACTGAGCTGGTTCAGGAAAACTCAACTTGAAACAGAGAGTCCCCAACCACTAGTAACACAGCGTTACAGATCTTCTTGTCGTTTCCCTATACGGTCTTGCACAGAAAGGTGAAAAAAATATAGCCTTTCTTTCTGGTAGCCTTAGGTAGATTTGAGCAGCCATCTACTGTTGTGTTATTATATCAGCAAGAAGAGAGCAGATCTGCTTAAGAGCAGCTTTATTCGTTCCAGCTACGGTCCATAAATAATATCTCCTTGTTGCTGGTAATAGCATCGCTTGTCAAGGAACATTATCATGTAGTTTCTCTTGCTATTTTTCTTCCAAGGTCAGTGATTAGAAAACAAAAAGAACTTAATAAATGTTCCTTAATCTTTTTGCTTTTGGGTGGTTTTGATTTTTGGCATGTGCAGATGGTGATCAAAATGCATCCTGAATCAGAGTCTTTTACTGTCCAGAACCTGTCACAGAAAGACAACCCGGCCCTTTTCTTAGAAGGACGTCACCTATGGCAGCAGTGAGGTGTATCAATGTTTATCAAAAGCAAGCAACTAAACTTGTGCCAAATCAGAGGCCAGTTTGAAAACTTCTGTTGTAAGTCTTCATACACAAGCAACTTTGATGCAGAAATGAACCGTTTTGTGGAGAGAGTGCTGTTATTCCTGCATCTGAGGGGGTTTCACAGGCGCACATCAGCATAACTGTTGAGGCAGCAGCTTCCTTTTCCCGTGTTGCTCACAACAGTACACTTCATTGACAATCATTCTTATCTGTTCTCTTGGTAGGTAGTGGGAGGTAGAGCAGTGAAAATGCACATCCACAGGGAAATAAAAGAAAACATTATTTCTCTAAAGATTTCTCAGCAAGTCCAAATCCAATTTAGCTTGCTGGACTTGCTGCAGATGGGGTATGTGATTTGCAAATCTCTCAAGCAGGAGCCTATTTGTTTCTCTACCTGACTATTTTACCTGCAACTGCATTCCCAAACTTGGCTGTACCTTGTAAATGGGGTCTATTTCTCAACTCAGGCACTCAGCTGACTTGAGATGTATTTTTTCTGGTGCTTTGGTGCACTTTTATTACCCGCTTTGCACTGCTCTTTGGAGCCTTGCCTGCAATGCCATCGTATACACCCTTTCCTCACTTGGAGCTGACTGCGAGATGCTCTGTTGCATCTGAGGGCAAGTATTGCCTGTGCGACTTTACATAGTTTTCAGTTTCTCTAAATTACCCTGTGATTTGATTTGGTAAACACTGCAAATACGAGATGCAGCTTTAGCGCTCAGCAGGGAGTTCTTCGCCTACCGCGTTTTCCACTTAGTTGTGATCTGACAGCAAATGCAATGCTGTTGGTCTTTAAGGACTTTTACACTAATATTTCAAAATGTTTTGAGCCACAGAAGTGATATGGCTCCTCAAAGAGGGCAGAGGGCCTTTAGAAAGACCCCACTCTGAACTTTAGCCTTTCATACCTCTGTGGATGTGGGCAGCGGTGAGGTGCAGAGCACGGCTCTGTATTCACCCGTACTCCTGATGACAGAGAGGGATTACCAGGAGATGACCTCGTTCTCCGCAACAGACCATGACATTTTAGCATTTCTAGGTCCTGATGCTGATTAAAGGCAGGGTCAGTGCTGCCTGAAAAAGAGCCTGAGGAAGGTGGGTTTGTCCAGCTGGTGGGAATACCTCTCCTGGAGCTGCCTCAAGAGGTACCGTAAAAATTCCCCAGCAAGCAGGGACAGAAGAAAGACGAGCTGATGTTACTGAACAAGGTAGAGATCTCCACAGAGATGATCCCAGAGGAGGTGGCAGACCCTGGCACGGCCCCAGAGGATAACTCTTGTGTGAGGGCTGGAACAGATGCCCCCAGAAGTGGCTTTGCTCTGTGTGTGTCCATGGGACAGCTGGCTCGCAGGTGTGGATTGTAGGCTAGGGGCTGGTGACATTTTGCAGTGGGCAAGCTGAATCCATTTCTTGAAGACATTTTGAAGCTCAGCTTAGGATGAAATAAGAGTTGATGGTTACAGATGGTTGAAAAAGTTGCCAGACATGGTCCTTTGTAATAAAAAAATCGCTCTTTCCTTCTTAAAGAAATTGCTGACACCGTCACCTGCTGTGGGTGTGCAGAGCTATTCCTGCCCAAATGCTCTGCTGCCCAGAGATAGTACAGCAACGTTCCCAACTCTCTTTATGTTATCGTGAAGCTTGAATGGCATGCAGTGTTTCTCCCAAAGTCCCAGTTCACCCAGTCACACAATTGTGGTCACACAATTAACTCCTCCACCCCCAAGGTGTGACTGTGAGAGGAGTTATGTGACACGCAATGGAATTGCAGAGAACTGCTTAGTAACAGGTGCTGTGAAGGCACAGAAGAGAGAGAAAAAGAATCAAACATTATTTACTTTGAAAATTTTTTAAGGATAGCCTCCTGATTTTAGGGGTTTGGATCATGACTTGGAGCTGGCAATCTTCTCAGGATTTCTTGGTGGGTTTTTCTACTCAGTCACTGTTAGCTCTCGTGCTTGGTTCAAGAAATGACCTGCCTGGAGGGTACAGGGATGCAGGTGAGCTGCAAAGCCGAAAAACAATGCTTTGGGCCATTTATTTATTCCAGGGACACTGACACATTTTTCCTTCAGTTCCTGATGTTCACATAATCATAGAATCACAGAATTGTTAAGGTTGGAAAAGACCTCTAAGATCATCAAGTCCAGCCGTCAAATTCTCTAAAATTCGATGCAAGTATATGAATGATCCAGTTGCTCTTTGAAGACCATGAGGAGCCAAGATGGGAGGGTAAGGTCTCAAAGCTGGGGGCTCACACGGGGAAGGATGCCTTAGCACCACATACCAGGGTCTGCAGGTGTTGCTGAACCTTCTGCCAGCGGGTTCACTTGCTCTGTTTTCTTCCCACCTTGCACTCCCACAGTTGTTATGCCAGCATCTGCTGCCTCATCTGTTATCCTTGGATGGTGGGAAACATTTTTCTTGTCTTTTAACATGGCCTCCTGATGCTCAGAGCTTTCCATCTGATGTTAGCAGAAGGATTTTACTCACGGTTTTACCATAGCCCCATTCGCATTCAGTGTTCCCGTGAATCCTGGCTTGTCAGATGAAGGTGCTTCACTAATACTGGGTAATTTTCATTTGACCAAGCCCAGCTAATCCTTAAGCAGCGAAATATTAATGAGAGGAGAGCAGACCTGAGCTATATTTGCATTACACACCTCTGCTCCCCCTGCATAGCGGATTAAAAGCAGTGGCCCGCGCTGCCCTGCCAGTGGCAGTGTTATTCTTCCTGCACAGCCAGATGGCAAAGACACGATTGGAATTTATCGCTTCGAAACAAGTGCCCAGTGACAGATTTTCTTATCACTCACTGACGTGACAATTAGTTAGATTAGTGTAAAGATCAAGGGTTGAACAGGCCTTGATTGTACGAGCTCTACCAGCATTAGCGGAGCAGAGAGATATTTCCATCAAAATACCTGGCATTCCACCGCAGCCCTAAGGTACAGAATAGTGCAAAACCCTTCTCTTCTGCGGGGAAAGCTAAGGGCTAAAATAACCTTACTCTTCTGCTGGAAAGATACTTTTTCTTTGGTGTTATTAAAATTGGTAAATTGGTTGTACATTTTCTGCCAGACCATTACTCACTATTAGGGAACTCCTGTTCAGGGAAATTGAAACACTGTAAGAAGATATATCTATTAGCAGAAAAGGAGGGAAAATAATGAGCATAAAATTTTTTTTAGGGTCCCTCTGCTCAAGAAAACTCAAGCCCAGTTGAATACTTTTCAGGACGCTTGATTTTTTTTCTTTTAAATGTCAGAATTACCCACCATATAAAAATTCTGAATTTTGATCAGCTAAAAGAATCATAACTGAATGTTTTGTAGAAAAGCAATTGTGGCTCTTAGCTGAAATGTGGGTTTTCCACTCTTTTCGTCTTTGTCTGTGTTCAAAAAGACAATGGTCAGCCCTTACTCTTTCCAGGTTTCACTGAAATAAAAGATGTATTTCTCAAGAATGCTTATTCTGACATCCTCCCAGGCTATGCATGGAGGGGTTACTATAAGCTTTTCCTGCATTTGCGTTATCCCGCATGGGGATATGAGCTGGGAGGTCTGTGTCCCTTTGAACTACCAGTGCTGTGGGCAGGCGCGGGGAGGAGGAGGAGCAGCGAGCCCAAGGAGCAAGGCGACGTACGGAGCGGGTGCTGCAGCCACAGGGACAGCCTGACAGAAGGCAGCATCTGTATCAACCCAGGTATCAACTTGAGGTTGGGATCATAGATCTAAGCCTGAAAAAAGAGCTTAGTAATAACGAGAACCAAGCCTTACGTACATAGTAGCCTACTACATGTTGTTTAATTTTGCATCTGAGGTTTTCATATGCCTGATATAGGCTACAACCAAATGAAAAGACAGTTTGCACTTTGTATTGCCTGGCTGGACATGAATGATGAAATTGCTAAATCAGGTCTGGCCTGACAGGAGAGATTTTCTGTTTTCTTCATGAGATAATTCTATTTTTTCTTGCCAGCCATTTGCATTATTACATGATTAGAGGATCAACACTCTTTGTAACACATGGCTGGCATTGCACTGTGAGCTGGGAAAATGGCCATATTCCTATTGTCCATTTTAATTTGAGAAGCAGACAAATTACAGATTGACAAGCTAAAGTTATATGCAAACGGTAATAAGCACCTCCACATACAATGAAGGCAAACAGAAGCCAGAAAACATCTTGCGGGTGCCTGCCGTATATTTCAGAGCAGCTTTTATTCTGAAAGAGTTGTCCAGACTGGCCATTCATGTTAGCAATAGCCAGTATTTATGTAATTTCTGTAGAAGATTTTTGGTAGTACAAGCTGCCTTCTGGAGGTCCAGACACATCCAGAAAGAGGTTTGGTGTGGGAAACTTTCTGGAAGCTAATGGACATTGTTTTGATAAAGACTACATAGAGATGGTATGAGTAGGCTGCGTACGACCTTGAACAAGCATAAGTCCTGAAAGAGACTGTTAAATGAGGAAGAAAGGCAGTAAAACAACAGAGGAATGAGGAACACCTGCCAGAGAAGCTGGATAAGGGCGGCAACGTGTTGATATTTAGATAGCCA
>JAVKLA010000014.1:11009889-11036333 GCA_034782735.1 Sagittarius serpentarius
ATAGAGTTGTGAAAGTCCATTATTCTCCCGCAAAAGGAGAACAATAGAGGCTTTTTTACTAGTTTGCTTTTACCAAGTCTTGTCGCTTTGTCCGTCTCGACCGCGACAGTTTGGTACATGCACTGGGGAGGGTGCAAAGCAGGAGTGGTTCCTCATGGGCACCCCGGGTGAGGCCACCTTGATTCAGGGAAGCAGAGAAGAGACTCCGCGGTGACGGCTACAAACCGTGAAGCCCCACTTGCCCTTTGGGGCATTTGACCCTGACCTGTATTGCTTTCAAATAAAGATATAGCCGTGCTGCCCTCAAATCCAGGGGATCTGCAGCAGAAAATCCTGTCCAAATCTTCTCTGAGTGACAGGTTCAAAACAGCATCTTCTTAGGGAAGCATGGACTCAACGGCTGTAACTTTTCTTCCGTTAGCCTGATCAGTGTTAACGTCCCCTTTGTTGGGCTAGTAAGCCCTTGTGAGTCAGTCTGGGATATCCTTAGGGGATGACCAGGGCCATTCAATGCAGGTGTGGTTAAATGTGCTCCAGGCTCAGCCCTCAGCGGGTTTGGTCTCCACTGAACTGGGGTAAATTAGGACCAGCCAAACGCACTGATGTTAACAGTGCTACAGCACAGGAAAACAGGAAAAAAATGATGTCAGAAAAGGCTCTCCTTAGTCTTGTTTGGGGGAGAAAAGCTCTTTCTTTTTGTTTTTTAGAAAGAACAAATTATATACTTACTTAGCTGAGAAGAGAGGTAATTTTAAAGCAGATTTGCCCATTAAATGGACAGATGGTCCCTCTATTGCAGCAATAATTTTAATAGGATGAACAGGCACAAATTCTGCTCGTTCCGTGTGTAATTTCTGAGATCACAGTGAGTTGATGTTAAAGGCTGTAGTGAGCAGGTAACGGGTAGCCTTTCAAACACTGCAATAAATTGCCAAGTAGCCTGCAAATTTTTCTTGTCACAGCAGTCTCAATTATTAGAGGATTCAGCAAGAGAAAACATCAAGAATTGGCAGGCTTTATTTTTTCACAGAGAATATTTTTACTTTTTATAGTAGCTAATCCTTCACGTTCATTTCCTTGTTCAGGCAGGAAAGCAGGCAGCAGACTGTCTCACGAGGGCAAGCGGCAGTCCCTTAGAACAGGATCTCGTAGACTCAGCTTTTGCAGACAAGCTTTTGTCTCCACGCTCTCGCTGGATGTGTGCAAACCCCTTTAGCTGACCCAAATCCAGCGAAACCAAAAGAAATGTTCCCCTTGATTTCAGCGAGCTTTGGATCAGGCTTTATGAGTCATTGTTCATTCATAAAAATGACCCCTTTCCAAAATGAATGCCAGTGAGGTGGATGGTTGCATGCTATTTTGAAAGTCTCCATTTCTCCTAGCTACTGCTGCAACAGTTTTAAACTGTAATGTATGTCACTTTTTCACTCAAGGTTGCTAGAAGGAAGGTCCAGACTGAAGAGGGATGTGTACCCGAGCAACATACACAGGGCTGGGGACATGGCCATGTTCTTTGTGAAACCAGGGCTAAGAAAACCATCCTGCCATCCTCTGTCCCTAATACCAAGTCAGGATGAAAATGCCACCTATTTAATCTGTTCCTCACATACACATTTTTTTAAAAAATCTTCTTTAATCCAGGAGATTCAATAACGTTCATGCTTTAAGTGCCAGTATATCATATATGACTCGAAGTAGGACTTTGTCTCTAGCATTGATAATCAAAATGTCACGCCCTGCCCAGCTCCGCAGGGTGTTGTTTTACTCCTCAATGCTGCCTGTACTGGACTGTTCCCTGCCTGGCCCTTCGCTGTCGCATTGTTTGGTCTCAGAAGTTGAGAACTAGAAAGCAGGTAACTCTTAGCAAAAAGTATCTGTTTCCAAAGACAATGAGCTTTTAGAGCATCTTTATTTGTATGAGCTTCTTGACCTTCTTAAATTTCATTCTGATAAAGTATTACAGGCGGTGCAATACTATTAGTAATCTTTATGCACAGATGAATGGTATTTTTGGTGTATTTTTTTGGTTACCAGAAGCACAATGAGTGGGAACAGATTGTGCGTACTTATTGTCCTCCCAGTCAAAAAAAAAAAAAAAGAGAATTCAACAGAGTATCCTTGGAAGGCAATACTACAGGCAGATGAACAGCTTCCTAAAATCCGAAGGCAGTCCAATGATTCACCACCCACCCTGAATACTGTATGTTTCACCCTAGATCCCTCCTATGCTACTAACAACTGTAATTTAACACTTGAGAATTAAAAGTAGATGGGGTTTTAATTAGGTGAGGACTACCTGGTGCTCCTGACCTCACCGTAGTCCGGAGGTGGATGCAGGTAGGACTGCTGTGGCAGCGCTGGCTGACGTCTCATCGTTGGGAGTTCAAGTGGGAAAGACTCTCGGTGCAGCACCCCTCACGCTGCCACTGTGGGAGTGACAGTCCCTTTGTTGCTCTCATTCGCCCCCAGTTCCTGTAAAGGTAGTACAATAATCCCTGGGGCTTTCAGCCCACTTTTCCAGCTATATTACTGGACACTTACAAGGTTATTACTTCTTTTCCAGGAGCTCATATTTTATTCTCTGTCTGAAATATTTTGAGAGTCTTTCTACATTTACTATTGAAGACTCACCTCAGCCCCTGGGAAGATCATGAATGAAGCAAACCCTCCTGAAAGAGATTTCTGGTCACATGAAGGGCAAGAAGGTGACCGGGCAAATCACGCCTGATCAACCTGACTGGATTCTATGATGAGATGACCAGCTCAGTGGAGAAGGGGATGCTGTTTACCTTGCCTTTAGTACCTATCCCCCACAATATCCGTGCAGCTAAGCTGGTGAGATATGGACTAGACCGGTGGATGGTGAGTGGAAAACTGACTGGACATGAAGGCTCAAAGCATGTGACCAGTGGTGCGAAGTCCAGCTAGTGACAACCCTCGTGGACCACTGCCGGGGCCAACGCTTGAGTGTCTTTACTAGTTTTGTGGATGATAGGACAGAGTGCACTCCCAGCAATTTTCCTGGACTATATCAAACTGAGAGAAGTGGTCACTTTGCTGGAGGGCAGGCTGCTGTGCAGGGTGACATGGACAGGCTGGAGAAATGGGCAGACAGGAATCTCACGGCGGTCAGCACTGGGAAATGCAAAGTCCTGTACCTGGGGAGGAACGACCCCATCCACCAGTGCAGGCTGGGGGCTGACTGGCTGGGGAGCAGCTCTGCAAAAAAGGATCTGTGGGTCCTGGTGGACAACGAGTGGGACGTGAGCCAGCAGTGTGCTGGGTTGTATCAGCGAGTGTTGCCAGTAGGTCAGGGGAAGCGTGTCTTAATACTGGGTTCAGTTTCAGGCTTCCCAGTACAGGAAAGACATGGACATGCCGGGGTGAGCCCAGCAAAGGGCTATCAGATAAGATGGTACAGAGGAGATGGTGCCGAACTCTTCTTAGCACTGCGGTGGGCAGGGCTGCGACACGGTGCACTGGGCAAAAAGCTGAAACTGGAGAAATTATCGTCAGATATAAGGAAAAAATTTTCGTTCTGAGAGTGGTCAAACAGTGGAGCAGACTGTCATAGCCCAGAGAGGTTGCTGAATCTTCATCTTTGGAGATTTTGAAGCTCTGCTGAACAACCTGCTCTCACTGGCCCGGCTCTCAGCAGGGACCGCGGCAGGCGGCCTCTGGAGGCCCCTTCCAACCTATGTGGGTCTGTGATTCTGTGATAACGAACCGCTGAGTAAATCTTGTTCAACAGTGCTGCCAGGTTCCTCATCTTCACGTCTTGAAAAGCCTTGGCAGTGGAAGAGGCCAAGGCAGCTGTCATCAGGAGAAGGAACAGCTCCCTCCGAGGGCCAGGCCTGCCAAATGACACAGGCACAAAATTCTGACAGTAGCTGAGGAAAAAATAGGGGAGTTAGTAGACTAGAAAAATCACGAGCAAGTGTTCAGGGTCAGAAGTCATCGTAGTGGAAATAGATACAAAAGCCACAAACCTTTTCCAAGAAGTCTTCTGTTTTTTTCTAAGTAGTTGCTATGGTTCAGGTGAATCCACCTTTTGCATTTTATCTTCACATGCTGCCATGCAGAAAGAGTGGCAGCCAGTAGGCCGTCACTGCTCTGTGTTCCTGTGCCACTTACAGGAGCTGAACTGTAGGCAAAGTAATCTGCGGGTGTGGAAGCGTTTCTGCTTGTATTTACAGCTCTGCTATAACACAGATGCTTAAAAACCTCCTGCTTGACTAAAGACATTTCTATCTTGGCAACTAAAAGGAAACACTTTGCTATTATGTCTTTTACTGACTTTCTGCAAGGCATGGCTGAAAGATATAACTGACTTGTCCTTGGGGCACAGAGGAGTCCTGGTTCTGGCCTGGCATCCTTGCTTCCTTCCTTCCGTCTGCCCTGCACTGCTCTGAGTCCACATCATAGCGATGAGGAAAATCAGCCGAACAGCAACAACCTTAAAAAGGAAAGGCATTTAAAAAATAGCTTTCCAAGCAGAATTTCTTTTAAAGTACTGGTTGGAAATGAGGTACGGTGGGGTGAACTGGAGATGAAAAGATGAAGTCAGCCCACAGAAGGGAAAATGCTATGCCTCAGTAAAAGTGTCTTACTTTGTTTTTCACGAAATACATCAGCAGTGATGGTAAAGGCATCTGAGGAGTGAGAAGGAGCATTGAAAAAGGACATATGGGAGGCAGGAACTGAGATGACATACCTGCATAGAAAGTTGGGGTGAGACAGCAGGTCATACTTATCTCAGTGCCCTGGAAGGGGCGTATAGTTGTTTCACCTCTAATTATGCAGCATGTTTTTGGGTGAGATGTCTCCTTCCTTCATCCACACTTGTTAAAAGCATTTAAGCATGTGCTAAACTCTAAGTGTGTGAATAATGCTGTGTTCACTTAGCAAAGGCCCTAATGACTTAATCTCCTTAAGACACCTATTAATTCTTAGGACACTTATTTCCTACTGTGGGAAGTGCCATGACAAGCAGGTTTACAACACAGTGGACGAAACTCCTTGGCATAGAATAGGGGAGATGTAAAGACTCCTAAAGAAAGCCTCTGTCATACTACATTAATTATCTTAATTATCTGAGCCTGCAATATTCAGGCTCAGTTTTACTTTCATGTCATTGCCACACAGCTTATAGGTAGGTGCCCATATACAAAAGAAGTGACAATGTCGTTTCAGGAAACCCTGTGCAAAATTCTTTCATCTAATTGGAAACATGAAAGGAAAATGACGGGAGCATCAGTTCAGCCAGAAAGATGTTTGGCACAGAAACGTGCTCAGAAGATTTGTCTTGATCATGGGGTTGAAAAGAAGAAGCTGTCGGGCTCCTGAAATGCCTGGTACTTCGCTCTGTTCAAAATAAACTGCTGACTCTAATGACTGCCCTTTCAGAGATTGGTCTATTTTAAGACAATGGAGCTATGCCAGAAGGAGCAATCACAGGAATGACAGTGTGCAATAAAGCAAGGCAAGCCAGGATGGATTTTTGAACTTCTGCAAACGGATTCCTTTCACGCTCACGCTTTAGCACTGGACTTTACATGAAGTCTTGTGAACCCTGGGGACAGGGAAGAAAGTGTTGGCAGCTGGAGGCACAACAATTGTATTTGTGCTGCTGAGAGGGGAGTGCCTTGTGGCATGGTCCGGAGCAGATTTAGCCTTCCTGTGCTGCAACACGTGCTTGATTTGTCAGTTTACTATTGAGTATCTGCTTAAGTGCTTTACTGAACTGGATTCTTAAATGTAAAGCAACATCCTGCCTCTGGGGAGCCCATGGTGAAACGCTGGGTGTTTCAGTGCCGGGGGAATTGTACCCTGCTGTCTACTGCTCAATAGTGAAGCATCTCTGACTCACTGCAAGAACCTGCAAATCATTATAAGTTTGTCCCAGTCTAAGTCCAAAGTGCCTGTGTGGCTTGTCTGGAGCATGAAGGAGCCCTGAAATTCCTTCCCTTAGTGCATTTCTAGCGGAGGTGGATTCTTCCACACCCTCACGGAGCATTTCTAGGTTGGCTAGTAAGCATTTGCCAGTTTTGCCTGGTTTCTCTCAGTCGTTCTTCATCGCTTGGAGCACGTCCTGCACTTCAGTACAACTGCTTTCCATCACTGTAGTGTTCATTAGGATTTATTTTTGTTCCTGCGTGCGCTGGCACAGCTATTGATGAAATGGAGTAAGTAATGTATAAGCCTAAACAATAATGTGTGATCTATCTCTCAACATGTACAACAATGTAACTAGAACAGCAATATTTCTTTGTGCATAGGATTCGCTTTTTCAAGGAGAATCCGACCAAGATAAAAAGACAATTGATAGTTAGACCTGCATAACATCGCAGGAATCAGTAGGCAGAGCTGCTGCGGGTCTTGCTTTGCTGCCTTTTTTATGGCTCCTTCCCAGACCACATCTTCTTCCCACAACACTGGGACTCCAGGAGTAGAGTGCAGATTAGCGCGTTTCTGAAATGTGTGAAGGAGTGAAGACTGCAGATTTGTCAGCACTCGTGGTGATATGTAATCCATAATAAATACAAATATATAATAAGATCTGGACTTTGAGAAGAGGCCCTGCCTTTTCAGTGGTCCCATAACCACTGAAGCTCCTCAGAGTTACTTCCATCAGTCAAACCTCCATCAGCTCATAAGAGCCATGATTACAAGTGGGCTCATCCCACCTTTGCAGGGTCCTTCCCCTATTGAACACTCACCCTACACAATTACAGCAAGCTGCTAGAAACTAGCCCCTGGGGCTGAAGTTAAGGTACGAAGCCTATGTGTTGTAGGGAAATAATAAATATATTACTTATAGTATACATAAGATTACATGGTACAATATATATTTATCCTGTTTAAATAACAATAACTGCAATTATATCCTGCTTCAGTAAATAGAAAATAAATGTAGGAATCATTTGCATGAAATGGAGAACTGCAGACAATACCTAAAATCTCTTGTCTCCCTTTCAAGGAAGTTATAAGGGAAAAAAGCAACACATTTCAAAGGAGGGACGAAGAACATGGAAATTTTCCCTTGATTTCTAAACAGACAAACGCCTTTTGAACAAGGCATATTTTCTTTCTGTGTCAGTGCTTAAGTTTTTAAGCTTTGCCTGGTCATTTTAACAAACTAGTCTAAAGCCTGACACTTCCTCTCTAAAAGACATAGAGAAAATGGGATTTCAGCTTTAAAAATGGTGTCAGATGAACATCAGTGTGCAGTGTGTAGGTTTTACGAATAAACGGACAAGCCCCCAGCTTGGCCTGAGTGGAGCCGCAGCATTTCCTACCTACTGAGGGCCTTGGACCCTTCAGGCTTTTGGGGTGGTGCCTTCTGGCAATCACGTCCGTGGCCTCAGCTGATTGCTCTGCCACCTTGATTGCCTGATTTTCTATTCTGGACATTTTTCTTGCTGGTATACTCCCTAGCTTTCTTGCTGTTTTCCTATTTTTGCAGTTACCCTTTCACCTTGATTATTCTGCCTGAGTAGCATTCTTGGTTTTTTGATCTTGCCTTTGTAAGAAAGAACATCATTTTCAAGAGAGGTGCACAGAGCTGCCGTACCTGGGTGGCAAGTGGATCCCTCCTGAGGCTGCTGCCCTGCACGCCAGCTGCCCCTTGCCGCTCCGAAATGCAGAAAGCCACAGACAGCCAAAGCGATGGGAGCCTCTGCCCCAAACATGGGTCAGCTGGAAAGCCAAAGGAGGGTACGTCCATCTGTTCCAGGGCTAGATGTGGCAGCAGCGTGAAGGGGGGATGCGCAGGCCCTGTCACGCACCGGGACAGCACAGGACTGCCCTGGGAAAGGTCAGTGC
Organism: Sagittarius serpentarius; assembly: GCA_034782735.1. Taxonomy (NCBI): domain Eukaryota; kingdom Metazoa; phylum Chordata; class Aves; order Accipitriformes; family Sagittariidae; genus Sagittarius; species Sagittarius serpentarius. The sequence continues at coordinate 11,017,714 of JAVKLA010000014.1, forward strand.
TGCCTTTGCCTTCTCCTCCCCCTCTCCAGTAACCCACCCACTGCAATCCATCTAATAAAAAAGCAGGTAATCGGAGCTGCCAGGTATGCAGGGATATGGGGCCTCTGTGTCTGTTCTTTATAATTAGACAGCATTGTAGCAAATAAATGCCTCCTCAGGTCCTCCTTCCAAGGGAGACACTCCCAGAGTCCGAAATGCCGACTGACTCCTCAGGTTGACTTAGAGCATCATCTGGTTATGAGAGATGATTGCAAGGGTGACATCTCTCTTTGTCTCATACGCACACACAAATCTGCTTTTATCTTATGTGTTTATATTGTTTTTTCTCTGCTTAGTCTGGCTTTACAGTCCCTTCTAAAATGTCATTTTACTTGAAGAGACCTATGAAGAACGTCTGTGTGATAAGTTCAGTAATATTCTTCAGAGGGCTTCAATACAGCGTGGTGTTTTTCATTAAACAGTAGACTTAGCCAACAGCTGTGTTTCATTTACATACGGAGCCTGAATTTAACACTGATCTTTATGTGGGGAAATCTTTTCTGGATCTTAGTTTTCAGCAGCTCTAGTACCTGCAGATGCTATTTGTGTCGCAGCTGGCTTTCCAGAAATGTTTCCATGCGGAAGCTTTGTCTGGATGAAAGGAGGACCGGACCAGCTGTCTGAGCCATTACCCTTGCTGCTGATGTGCTGGCATGTCTAGAAACCTCGTGGGCCTGGGCCAGATCACTGCTGCCTGTGAGCAGATGCAGGAGGAGATGGAGCTACTTGGCAGGTGCAGTCCAGAGCCAATAGATCCACAGCCTGCAAGTTTTGAACTCGCTGTGAGTGGTCTTCAGAGAGCAAGGCCTTGTATTTCTATTTGGGATTTCCTCAAAATTCTTCTTAGCTGTCACATTTGGGAATATAATCCTGAACAAGAGTAGAAATTACACCATTAGCGGAAAAATTGGCTTAAGCTAGTAGGCAAGCAATTTCATCAGCCTTGAACTTTTCTAATGAGCATGGCAAAACTTTCATTCCATTTCCATTTCGCCCGCCCTTTCTGGCTGTTTTTGATTGTTTGCTTTTGTAGATTAGGAACTATTTGGGGCAATGTGCACGCTGTGTTTTCTCCCTGCCTGTCAAGGCACAAATCATTATGAGTCAAACAGCTTCTTCATTTGCACTCACGCTTTGCTGTGGGTCGCAGCAGCTTTGCTGGGGTGGAAATGGAAGCAGGATTTGCTCTGGAGTATTCACTCTACGTGAATTCTTGAATATCTCATAAACGTGTGACTTTTGTCCAGTAATAGGTGCCTTGGGCACCCAAGGTTAGAGAAGAGATGAAAGACTAGTAATATATACAGGGTGCCACTGACCCAGGCTGACACTGAGTATTAGGCATCTAAACCTCTCTGTGGCTTTGGACCTATGTGACCTACACCCACTTCCTCAAGGGAGGTTGGATCAAGTATCAATGTTTTTAGGGGAAGCTAATGTCAAGTAAAATTTTCTAAAGTTCTCAATCAAGCAAGGCAGATGAGTCCCATCAAATTAGAATAAAATTGTGGACAGTAATTTAGGGACTTTCATAAAGAAAATGTCTGCACGACGTGAAACTCAACAGGAGCTGCTCCAGAGAGATGAACTTACTGTAACTGCTCATGGAAAGGGCTGGGTTGTACCTTGCAGCAACCAGCACATCTTCTCTTCTACTTGCCATCTTCTGCACTTGACAGACACGCAGCTGGGGAAAATAGCTCTCATCCAAGTGCAGGGTCATTGGTCCCCTCTGGATCTGTGAGATCCAAATTCCTTAGACCCATGTCTCTTTCTGCTGTAGGTGACAGGGAGCCCAGGTTACAGTGGCAGTTCAAGAGAGGAAAATCTCACATACCATATGGAGAAGCATAGATAGCTTTCCGTGCTGTGGTGAGCCTCCTCTGTGCCTGGTAATTGTCTAGCTCAGTTCTAGCTCTGAATTTACTTCCTCGCTTTTTCATAAAATGTGGGTTGTTTCAGGCCCCTCTGATCTCACCTGAAGTCATGCCCATCCGTGCCGTATAACTTCAGAAACCTTGACTATTCTTTTCCTGGTTTTCGCAGCTGGTTTAGTAAAGATACTGTATCTTCCCAGAAATTCTGTTTTTCTTATACGCTAGTATGTAGGCATTTCCCCTTTTTCTTTCAAATCTTATTTTGCAGCAGGCTGAGATCCTTTAGATCATACAGTTTTACACTGGCTGCTCTGGAGATGCAACAGGACTGGAGCAGCAAGCAGAAATGAAGGGTGCCTGGAGCCAGCCGCCTTTTGGTAGCCCCCATTGAAATGACACAGAGGACAGACCCTTCCTGTCACCAGTGTTGCTGCCAGCACTGCTGGCCCTACACAGCACATGAAGGAGTCCCCACTCACAGCACCAGTGAGCGCAGGGTAAAGTGTGGAGGATAATTTCTATGCATTTCTCCTTGCCTTTGTTGATGTGCACCTGCCTGGTGTAGCACCTTGGAGTGAAATCCCACAGCATCGTCTCTGCCTATTACTGGTGCCATTAGAGCAGCTGCCTGCCTGGCCAGTCCCTCTCTACCTCCCCTGGCAAGCGGGGTGCGTGGAGGAAGGCAGTTAACCCTGGAGGTGGTGGTCCCAGTGGCAGGGTGCTGTGTTTCCGTCCCCCTGAGGGCTCACGTGTTCAGGAGAGAGGGATGTGGATGCCTTTCAGTGCGTCCCAGCCATTTGGAGTCGGTGCATCAGCCTATGAAAGTGAGTGACTTGGAGCAGCGGTCATTCAGTTGTGCTGTGATGGGGAGGAGGTGAGAAGCAGAGGAAAAATAGTAGCTACTCAGTCTTGAAAGATGGCCTCAGCTGTGATCAAGTGGTCCCAGAAGCCAGCCAGGTGGGAGGCACTTGCAAGGCCTGGAAAAGGGTGCACAGGGAGCTGCCCGTGCCCAAGTGACGGTGTGATGAGGTGACATGGGGGCTGCAGGAATAAGCAGGGTTCCACCCCCGTGGGAAGAAGATCCCTCCGCGTTGAACACTATGGCTGGACCACAGATGCACACTTGCCATGGAGATAACAGCGTGAACTGATTAAAACATGGATGGAGAATAAGTGACACAAGTTCATAACCAAGGGGAAAATGGCTATGTATTACAGTACATACATGAAGGAAGTCGAGCCTTACAGTTGTTGGGCTCGAGCTTTAATATACCTTGGCCCTGCTGTGTCAGTAAACCTTTGGCACCTACACCACAGATGAATGACAGCCGCTCCCGGCCTCTTTCACCAGCTCATTCTTGGTCTGATACCCTGACTTCATCTTCCAGGCTACATTCAGCCTCAACTAGCTGAGAGTCATGTTTTAAAATTATGGTAGTGGCATCCACAAATAACTCTCTTGTCTTTGATGGGACTTGAGACAGCGTGGGATGCTTCACACAAGCTCCCCAGGTATCCACAGGGAATCTGCGATCCCTTATGGCTAAACTCTCTCCCACAGCGTGTGCCTCACCTTGAGCAGGGCACCCTGAAGCTGATGGGGAGAAAAGTACTGCCCATGAACCACCTTTCTGGAGCGGGCGAGTGAGGACTGATCACCCTTCAGCAAGGAGGTGGCAAGAACTTTGCAACATGCACAAAGCAAATAGATGACTTTTACTGTTCCCAACAAAAACTTCCCTTTGAAAGTGCTAAATAAAATTCACGACTTCTCACACGGCCATGAGAAAAGGCACGGTTATACTGAAAAAAGCAACACTGTTGGCCACTGCAGAGGTGGAAGGCTGATTTACACACTCTCACGCTTATGTGGCCTCAGCAACAGCACTGGAGCTGCATAAGCAGTGTTTGGCCACTCTCCGGTAGTTTATTAGTTCTGAACATAATTAGTAATAATTCTTTGACAGTTTGTCAAGAGAATAACAGTAAGAAAGGCATGAACAGGAGTCAGGGTGTATTTAAAAGGAAAAGGTTGTCTTACTGGCTTCTATAACAACAGGTTAGTGGAAAAATTGCCTCTGTCTATGGAGACTTTGTGTTTACCAAATGTTCTATATTTGAGACTCCTGCAGTTAGCTTTTGAAGAGGTAAATTAGACATGATAACTTTCAGAGTTAATCATTACTGTTACGTGTTTGAAACGCCACCTGGTATCTGCAGCATAATTAATGATGTTATGACTCTTGCACAGTGGTTTTAAATAGTCTTCAGCAATGTCTGTCATTTGAATTGGTTAGGAAATACAACCTTATCTGCCCCTGGAAAACAAATGCTTTGGCTGTGCTTTTCATCGTCCATTCATAAACTCTCTCTGTTTTAGAGTATCTTTGCAAGAAATACACCAGGGTGAAGCTGAAAAAGCGCTTCAAGAAATGGGAATTTGAAACTTTTCAACAGATCTAAGATGAACGCATTTTATTATCCACTGCAGGCAAACAAAGCTCCTATCGGTATCTCTTACCCAAAGTCTGTAATTCACAGTAATATGACTCATGTTGTGTCCAACAGCAACTCAGTATTTCCATGCGGCTGCTCTATTCACAGTAAATAGGGAACTATGCAAATTGATGAACACTTATCTGTAATCAAGAAAGAAAAAGAGTGGGGAAATCAAAGTTTTCTTTTCTCATTTGCATGCTTAGGATATGCTTATATGTGGTGATTTTTAACAGCTATCTGCATCAGCTTAAGTGCACACCGAAGCCAAGTCTAAAATCTGCAAATCCCGCCTCGGGGAATTTTCGGGAAAAGAAATTAAAGTCACTGTAATGCTGAAAGCTCCACTAACCTGATAGAGAGACCTTAGAAACTCTCCTTGAATTCATTTATATTTTATGCTCATTATTGTCCAGTATATATGGGAAGGGAAAATTATGTGGCTTGTGAGCTTGACATCTGCTGTAGCACTGCTGAGCAAAATGCAGAGGATGAGAAGACCAGTGTGTGACGGTAGCTTTCAACATGTGCTTCTGCTGGCCCTCCTGGCTCAGAGACCTGAGGTGGGGGAGGGTGTCATCGGTGAGGATAGCTGCTTTTGTATTCATGAGTTGTTTCACATTCAGTGGGAGCTCTGAACATGTGCTGTATCCATAGAGCTCCACTGACGTCAATGGGGTAAACGTACAGAAATCAGCCACACTAACATGGTCCCTTTGGTACTGCTGTCGTTAGTCCAGAACAGAAGCTTGAGCAGACAGACCCTTAACTGTCAAGTATGATTACGGCAGCTAAAAACTAAACAAGTAAATTTTGCAGCATCGGAAAGGTCACCTGCTGAGCAACACGGAAGCGGGGGGCCGCAGCAGTCACCTCTTGGCTGCTCCGAGTTGTGCATGCAGTGGGTAGGTATGGCACGCTCACCCCATGGGTTTGTGCTGGTGGGTGCTCAAGTCAGGTCCCTGTGTACTTCTGGGAGTAAATAACTAGCCATGCTTACCCATGAGAATGAACCTGAAAGGGATTCAAGGGGAGCAGAGCTTGCCGATAATCCTGAGAGAGGGCTGAGTTCTAGTGGTGGAACCCCACAGCACAGAGGGATGCACAGGTACGCCTCATCTTCTACCTGGAGCAGACTATAAACTTTTCCTTAAGCCTTAACTCCTGTACCTTCACATGAACACAAATACAAAGACAGCGTCTGACAGCACACCTGGGATGGGCCACTTCACTCCAGCTAGGGTTTTTCCCCATAGAAATTGTGCCTCTGGAGCTCTGTGTCTTATCCCACATCTCAGTGAGCTCCATATTGGCAGCAGCTCAGCGAAAGCAGTGTTGTCATAGGTGTTCCACTGGAGATTACTCACCCCATTCACACTCAAGGGCGCTTACCAGATTTTTTGGAAGCTCTCCCCTCTAGACATTCAAGTCTGAGCTAGTTTTCTAGACTCGTTGCAGCTGAGGGGGAGAAACTGGCACACATGGGGTGACTCACTGCTGTACTGGGTATGTTGACCTGGGACGAGCCGATCTCTGTTTCTCACTGCTCACATCTGAGTCAGCAAATGCAAGAATTTCAGTTGCAGGCATGCATGCTTGGTTAGATGATCCCCAGCCTTTGGACCTGCTCAGGTCTCTTTCCTAAGGCTGTGTTTAACCTGTCTGCAGCCTCAAGCTATTTCCATGTTCATTTTCACAGTAGGAGAAAATGAGAAGGTAAGTCACAGGGTAAATTATATAGTTTTCTACCTGAAATTCTCCTCATTATCAGGATCTGTTCCTTGGCCAGAAAAATTGTTCACCAAGTCCTTTCCACTGGCACAATTTGATGAACACTCTCACTCTAGCAGGTCCTCTTCTTTAATAATATATATACAGCCTCGGCATCATTAGGAGTGGCATCTAGCTAGAGGTCATCCCAAATTCTTACTTTCATGAAACAGCTATCCTTGATGGAAGCTCGTTCTGCCTACCCGTGTACCTCTGGTACTCATTTTTAATGGCTTCACATATTCTTTCATTAAGTAATAACATGCCACAAGGGTTAGTCTTGGACCCTAGCTTCCATAATTTCTTCTATATGTATTTCAATAGATAAGCATTATTTATATATATTTATATACACATATACGATATCATTTACCAAAGGTCTTGGGAGTCTGGGGAGGTGCCCGTTGACTGGAAGCTAGCCAATGTTACTCTAATTTACAAGAAGGTCGTGAGGGAAGACCCAGGGAACTACAGAGCTTTTCGTCTAAGCTCAGTTCCTGGAAAAATTATGAAGAAGATCATACTGGGTGCTATTGAAAGGCATTTAAACAACAATGCAATCATCGGGCACAGTCAACATGGATTCACAAAGGGAAAGTCCTGTTTGACTGACTTGATATCTTTCTATGATAAGGTCACTCATCTAGCAGATGAAGGGAAGGCGGTGGATGTAGTTTTTCTGGATTTTAGTAAGTCTTTTGGTACTGTCCCTCACAGCATCCTTCTGGACAAGTTGTCCAGCTGTGAGATGAGCAGGTACACGGTGCACTGGGTGAAGAACTGGCTGAATGGCAGAGCTGAAAGGGTTGTAGTGAATGGTGCTACATCTGGCTGGTGACCAGTCACCAGTGGTGTTCCTCAGGGCTCAGTCCTAGGTCCATTTCTGTTCAATATTTTTATTAATGATTTGGATGCAGGAGTTGAATGCACCATTAGCAAGTTTGCGGCTGATACCAAACTGGGAGGTGCTGTTGACTCTCTTGAGGGACAAGAGAGAGTTCAAAGCTGCCCCAGAGGAAGTTTAGACTGGACAGTAGGAAGCATTTCTTTACTGAGAGGGTAGTCAGACACTGGAACAGGCTTCCTAGAGAGGTGGCCAATGTCCCAAGCCTGTCAGTATTTAAGAGGTATTTGGATAATGCCCTTAATAATATGCTTTAACTTTTGATCAGCCCTGAAATGGCTAGGCAGTTCAATTAGATGGTTGTTGTAGGTCCCTTCCACTGAACTATTCTATTCTATTCTATTCTATCCCATCCCATCCCTTCCCATCCCATCCCATCCCATTCATTAGTAATGTTTTGGAAGGGTTATAATTATTTGGAAAAGCTCTATTCTGCAGAGCATGACCTTGGCAACAAACACACACAGATTTGGCAAGAGGTCTGACTACGCTTTGTTTTATTTACCTGCTCTCACAGACAGCAAAATCTTCAGGAACAGAGCGTTTAGCCATGCAGCTGCCTGCCCGCTGTCTGCCGGGGTGTAAAGCTTGGTGAAGAAAGAGTAACTGTGCTTCCTCTGCAGGGACCTCTGCTGAGAGACCGCTCGGATGTCTTTATTTCTCCTTTCAGATCTGTATTGTTGAGGAGGCTTATTTCTTATTTTTATGAATTACTGGTGTGATTCCCTGCTCTCAAAGCAGGGCTCTCCACACAAGCCGAGTGAAATACCATCAAGCCCGTCACCCCTTGCAGTGATGAGGCCATTTGCTTGTGGAGGGTTCGAAGGGCACCCTGGTTGCACGCTGCCCTGGCAGCTGCTCCTGTGACACTGGGGGTACCCCGGGGTGCTGGAGGCAACTCACATCATGCCCCTCTCTATAGGGAATATACCTTACAGATCCGAAGGGAGGCCTTAAGTCTTAAGGACCGTTAACTTCTTCACACTCTCTCCAGCTTCTCACCCTCTCACATGCATGCACATGCCCGCCTTTATATCCAGCCCCACCAGTTACCTGAGGATGCAGTTATGCCAGTTCTGTCCACCGTTACTTAATTGCTGCAGGGAAGATGTGAATAAGAGGACAAAAGTCCCCCAAAATCTCTCCTGGCTGTCCAAAACAGCAAAGAGACAAAGGAAACTCAATTTCAGACGGATTTCTCTAAACTCTGGCCCCCAGGACAAGGGTAGTTGAAGCTAAGCTGCTAGAAAAGGAGTTTGCTGCACTACACTAAATGGGAAGCAATTTTCATCAATAAAAGAGTAAACTAAATGGGGTGCAGCAGAAGGAATTTACTTTTGTGGCTATACCCTCATCAGACTTCTTCCAGTGGATGGATAACTTTTATGTTTTAACTGTAGATTCTAATGAGGGCCTCCCGCATGCTATGTCTACCTTTGAGGCTCCCTTTCTTATTTCTCAACATAATTTGTGTTTCTCCTGTCCCCACACTCATTTCCAGACTGGCATCACACTGATGTTTCCATGGGATGCAGCACACTCTTCCTCCTTTCCTCTTCTTTATTTTTCATACTTTATTTTGACCACTTGCCTCTTAATTTTTCTGTTCCCATCTTACAAGTTGGAACAAATTCTCTCACCCTTACACATATTTTCTCCTCATAAACTATTTAAATTAGGAATAAGCCCACAGGATCCATTGGTGTTGCTGCTGTGCAAGTCTGTTGTAGCTGGGAAAAAGGCAAATGCTATGAATTAGTCTTGGATATTCTTTGAGAAATATAAAAAAATTTACAAGTTCATATCCTAGCAGGCAACGTATTCTTCTGGTTTTGTTCTAGTGTTTCACCTTAGACTTGTAAGTTGAATACAACATACACAAAAATCTATCCAGACTGCAAGAGGTGCTGGAAAAGGAGGGAAAAGTCATTATAAAAAATAATTTTTACAGACAGCCTGTTATGGGGCCGTGTTTCACGCTTCCCTCCTGTGGGCAGTTAAAAAAAGCCACAGAAAAACTGTCATATGAAGGTGTTGCTCTGTAGTGAAAACTTTGCTGCCCTTTGCTTAGAGGCATTAGAGGCAGATATTTGAACAGATGCTTCTCTGATCTGCAGACACCAACGTGCTGCTTAATTCCTGCACTTGCCCCCCGCCTCGCACCCCTCGCAGCCAGCCTTGCCCTGGCCGCAGGGGCCGCGTCCGTGGCAGAGGGGCTGGTGCAGGCGAAGGCAGGAGGAGGAGGAGGAGGAGGAGGAGGCATTAAGGGTGCACAGTAAAGCAGGTAAGAGAGTGTTGACAGCAAGGCAAAAGTAAAAGGACGCAGTGAAATGAAACACGGGAATGGGGTGGTGAAGTCCGGTGGAGCTCTCTCATCCTCTGCTTTGCCAAGCGCTACAAGCTTGAATGTTAGCTGTCATAAAATGCAACACAGAACTGAGCCTCTTGGTTTGCTCCTGTGGGCTATTGCTGAAAGAGCAATACAACCACTTAAATATGGATCTGGTGCACGTGCTCAAGTAGCGACAAATCGATCTGCGGTTTCATGAGCTGCGATGCGAAATGGAGGGGCTGTCAGCCTGCAGACCTGGGGGCACAAGCAGTCTAACAGCTGAATTGGGAAGTGGCTTTCGTGCTCGCCCCTCCGTGGTGCTGTTGCAGTGCTGCACAGTTAGGGCCACCAGCTACTGCCCCATTTGGGCCTCCCATGTTAGGAGCAACCCAAACACCCGGTGCTTCATGGCTCACGCCTCCTGGAGAAGAGGACACGCAATGCTGCGCGGAGAAGGGGAGGACATGGGCAAGTTAAGGCCAAGGGCAGCTTTTGCAAAGACAGGGTATCACACAGCCTCTTCCCCCTGCCATGGTCAGACTCCCTGGGACATTTGCAAAACACCCACACATCCTTGGTCGGGCTGCCAAGAAGCACAGGGGACATGAGGACAGACGGCTGCCAGGGCCCCCGTGGGTGCTGCAGCAGCCCGTGCCCCTCCTGCGTAAGCAACCGGCACCCCTCCGGCAGTGCTGCTGGGACAGGCACAGCGGGCGGGCACAGCCCTGAAAGGTCACCCTTGCAGAGCTCTGGAGCTTTGATCTGAGTAAAAAGATGCTCCCAGAACTGCTGTGACTTGAATTATGTGGAAAAAGGAAATTTCACTGGGACGTCATAAGTATGAATTTGGCAAGCGCTGCATGAAACGGCATCCGTGCAGCTTGGCCAAATGGCCTGTCACTATGAGCAAGTGCAAGAGCAGCTGGGCTGAGGCAGTGGAGGTGAAGCGCAGCATTTCACTGCAACACCGCGTCAAGCTGGGATCCCATGCACAGGCGTGGGGCTACTCAGTGCTGTGTTTAGATAAAAGCTGCTCCAAAGGTGCTGGGGAGGAGAGGAGCTGCCAGGGAGCCATTCAGTTTGCACCGGCTCTCGCAGATTAGCCCGGGTAATGACCACCCTTTGCTTTCTGCCCCTGCTGAGCCCTGCTTAGCTCCCATGCCCTTTCCTCTCTGCCGAATACACTTTGCCTTTAGCTGTAGCCAGAAGAGACCTCAGCCCGATGTCCGAATTCAAGTGGCAAATGCACGGTTTGTGCTGGTGAGTTATTTTCCCAGTGGAGTTTAGGGTGGTTAGAAGAACGACATAAGCTTTCCTGGCAAACTGCTGTAAAAAAGATTGCTGAGTCTCTCCAAGGCCATCTCCTGGCACGGCTCTGTCAGCTGAACATGCAGTTTCTTTAACCCTCAGGCTGACACAGTTCTGTGGGCAAAATTCCTTAAACGTGAACTAAGGCAGCATGTATTTGAGGTGTCCCTCTGCCACCCTGCTCGGCCGAGGTCTGTCACAAACTCACCTGTTAGTCACCTGGCAAAAAGAGCTGGAAAAGTCAAATTTGTGCAGGAAATAATAACTCTGCAAATGAAGCCTGAGCAGGAGTCGACAGAGAACCAGGATCACAAGAAAGAAGTTATTCTGTGGGTAATTCAGTGCCTGCTAAACCACAGGGATCAGAACAGGCAGAAATGCAACTGCAGCAGTGAGCACACCACCACCAAAGGTGTCTGGGGGCATGTGCTGGTTTAAGATTAGTCCATGGACTATGGGGTTTTGTGTCTAAAACCAGCAAGGACTGACTAGCTCATCACAGGGCAAAGATCTGACAAGTGTAGCAAATGCAGGGTTTTAAAACAGGGCATAAATTAGTCTACAGATTTGCTAAGTCTTATATCGTATCAGCAAGTTTTAACTCTCTGCAATCATACTGCTAATTCAAAGAACACCCTCTCTTTACCTACACCAAGAGCTTTCATGGGATAAATTATTTTCACAAGTCTGACAATTGTCCTGTGCACACAAGGGCATTTAGATATTTGTTCCCTCTTCTAGCCACTGACACCTAAATATGACACCTAAATTTCTGATCTTCTCATATCCCTACAATTTTGTCTGTTCTGGTTTTCCCCTTCTTCACAACTGTGCAAAACAGTGAGTTCCACAGTTCAGTTAAATATTGCATGAAAAAGTACTTCCATTTGTTTGCTTATAACATACTGCCCAATAACTTCGTTAGATGGCTGCAGTCCTTGTATTGTGAGAAAAATCAATTGTTTTTCCCTATTCATTTTCACTGGAGCACCAGTTCTTGTGTATGCTTCTAGCAGAGTCCAATGTCTTCTCTTTCTTTACATGCTGAAGCATCTTAAGCTACATTTTCCTGCTCTCAAAACAAGCTGTTCCTTACCTCTTATCTGCATAGTTTTTGAATTTGTTGTATTTTTAAGCTGGGATGACCACCACTGCAAGCGATATTGAAGATGCATTTATATGCTTTTATATGGCAGCACAATGATGTTTCCCATTTTGCTCTCTCTTTCTGAGATGCAGAAAAGAGTTTGCGTGCCTGAACACTTGTCTGCTCTTTCTAGCTACACTACCTAGATTAATAAAAGGTATAAAATCCAAGTATGCAAACATTTTCTGCTCTACTGCAGGGGTCATACTACTAAACCACATGCTCAATAGTCTCTGCTTGACTTTCTGAGCATTTTGGAGCACTGAGGGATATTTTTGGGGCAACTAGTCACATTGACATTGAGAGCTCTTCCCTGGCTCATAAGGGATAAATCAGGCTGTGGATGGGTATGCACAGACAAGATCATTTTCTCCTTGTGCTTGACTATGCTTTTGCTTGCACTCAATTTCACCTGCAAGCTTATTGCCCACTTATTTAGTGTTCTGATGACAATTTTTGCAGTCAGCTTTAGATTTGACTATCCTGATTTATTTTGTATTATCTTGAGACTTTGTAGCACATATTGCTACTTACCTCTTTTCCATTAGTGCATTGAACTGAGTGTGTCACACTCATACAAAATGGCCTTTGTATGTACATATTGGATACGTTGAGCAGTCCCAGTACAGAATCTCAGGCACCCTGCCAACAACCTGATCTTTAATGTCTAATATTTGGCTTCTTGCTATTAATCATGTATTAGCCCTAGAAAAACATCGCTTCTTCTCATGGCAGCCCAATTTCTTTAAGAGCTATTGGTGGGAACTTCTGTGCTAAATATCAACTGCATCACCTTTTCACGATGTGCATGACTCCTGCCAAAGTGCTCTAATAACAGCTCAAGAGACCAGTGTTGAACTGGATGTGTATGAGAGAGGCAAGAGAAGGGTATATGCTCAATGTGACAGCTAGCAAAACTGAGGAATGGTGGTTGATAAAATGGCAAAAATACTAGAATTATTCTAAGCAGAGAAGAGCACTGAAATAATGCAAAAATATATTAAATAGATTTTATTAGAGAAAACACTGAGATTGCCATCTTCAGTTTGTGCAAATTCTATGATTCATGGGGAGGAGAACAGAGAAGAGAAGAAATGAAAATGATTAGCAAGAAAACAAAGAGTCCTAAAGAATGAACAAGAAAGCTACGATGGTTGAAAGATACATAAATATTTGGAGACCAATATCTGAGGGTCAAGTTCTGCTGTTCTCAAGGCCATTCATTCAAAGTAACTTCCACTCACTGTGTAGTCCGGCCGGACAACTCAGATAACGTGAATGTGGGACTGACAAGAGCTGATGAGCTGCAAACCCCATGGCTATGTAAGGGTATATTCCTGCACAAAGGATTCAGTCCTTCCAGCTCGTGTGGAGCTGTCTGCAGATGAAAATTGCCTGTTGCTGGTACTTACACATTTGAAATCTGGGCTCTGAAAACATCCCCTTTAACATCTTCCTATGAAATAGAAGGGTTGAATGGGAGTGGCTGCCTTTCACAGACAGAGGAGCAGTTACCTCCTCCATACCGGATCCGGGAAATGAGGCAGATTTATGCAGCTGCCACCACATCAGAGCCTTATATATTGCTGGTTGCAAGGCATTTGCATGGTGGGCAACGGCAGGTTGGCTAAAGTGATGGGAAGCCTCAACAAGGCCAGACTAATGATAGATAGTAAAAATTCAGACAGCTGAAGACAGTTATTGAATTTTAGATAGGCTTTGAGAAATTAAATGAGTTCGATGGCTGTTCTACCATTTGGGAAGCTGTAACACTTTACTGGATGCACTGGAAGTAACATTTCAGGGTCTAAAAATAGGCTGCATATACCACTCCTTCTGCTTCCCCTGGAGTGCTGAGAACATTCAGTACTTATTAAAGAAGGCATTAAAAATAATTTGAGGTTTGCATATTCCTTTCTGTGATTTCCCCTTTGAAAAATACCAGAATAACCATTTATAGCTGTTCTTCTTGTGAGGACTCAGACGACAACAGAAAATGAAAAGGAGGGGATATCCCCATCTTTCAGCCACACGATTTACTGCTGCAGTGGGGTCTGGCGGTTCCTTTTCTGCACGTGGCCACAAAACCCCCTTCTCAGTCTGCCCCTTTCTCCGCAGCTTTCCTCCTACAAACCTAGGAGCTGGCAAGCCCTTGAGGCCATAACTCGGGGAAGAGAAACAGGAGAAATCCCATGTTCCAGACAAAAGGCAAAAAAGACAATTACTGGGTGGTATTTCTATAAGTCACAAGAAAGTAAGTCCCAAGGACTTTCTTCTGGATTGTGCTACAGAGGATCTAAACCGCGCCTGCACCAGCTAGCCCAGAGATACTGGTCACCACAGCAAAATATTATGACTAGTGTGTGTCAAAATGTCCTCATGGGCATTTGGCCCCAGGAAGCTTCCCAGGAACTCACCTGTAAAATCTGATTCACGAAAACACAGCCAGTGTCAACTGCATCTGCACGTTATCTAAAGCCTTGTGGCTTATGTTTGCCTTGTGTGTTCCTGCATCCAGTGTGGTGCCATGCAGAGGAGACCCGAGGACACGCCTAAGACTTCACGCAAAGGATCTAACACGGATGAGAAGAGCTTTCATGAAGCTGTACTTGCAAGTCCTGGAAGATGTCTTTGCATTTTACAGCAACAGCTTGCAATCTGTGTTTCTATGGATTTATATCCGTGGAGGTGAGTGCCATTATTTTTGCGCTGCATATATTTTGTTGGCACGCAAAGGCTCCTGTTGAGGTTGAGTTTGCCATTGGGCCTGAGGCTGAATGAGGTCTGAGCAGAGCAGCTTTGACTTCATGCAGGCTGCTTGCTGCATGGCCTTGAAGGAGCATTTTGGGTTTCGAGGAATGCAACCATGTCCCATCAAAGTGCTGATGCTGGGGTTGTTAATGGAACTAGCCTGGCTGTATCGTGTGTTCCACTGGGGGCCAGGTGAAGCAACAATAGAAACTGAAAGGAGCGGGGATTTTAACAAGGAAATTGTTGCTGACACCTTCCCACTTTGTGGGCCTTCTGTTTGAATCAAAAAAGAGCTTCCCACACAGCAAGGGTCTGCTAACTCGTTTAGCATGCACAGTGAGTCTGTAGGAACACATATCCTGAGTGCACAAAATCCTGCATTGCACAAACTTCGGGCTATGTCCACAGGCTCATCATACCTGTAAGTATTCCTTTCGATAAAAAGCCACTGCTCTGTTTTAAAGTGTGCCACTGGATGTAAGGGAAATGGAACTCACAAAACAGGAGAAAGAAGAGTAAAAAATAAATTACCATCAAGTTGCATTTAGTTTTGGGGGCAGTCCTGGAATATTTCTATTTTTATATTCAAGGATAGGATAAAATGAAGTTGACGAAAAGCCCTAGGTTCCCCACTGAGTGTCCTCGCCTACATCTTCACGACCCCCACGGCCCTTGTCCAGCAGATCCTAGGTTCACCCAGCCTCTCGTGTTTAGGGCACTTTCTTGGTAGGTAGAAATGGGTGTTTGAACCATCTCTGTCTGAAGCCAATCTCTCTTCCCAGGTAAGGGTGCCAGGACACTACCGTTATTCTCCTTTAACCACCTTTCATGAGAAGACTGAGCAGCCTTGCACTCACCTGAGCCAGAGAGCCAAAGAACCAGACAGAGGGATTTAAGCCTCCTCTGGGAACCAGGCAATGAAATTTAAGCCTGTGCCTCTGGAGTTCTTCACCAGAGCTAGTTATTAGCAGCTAATTTTTTTATTTTAAAAGGAAAATGCTTTCAAATCTCCTGTAGCCTCTGCTTTCACAGTTTTTTAAAATTAAATCAATAACTAAACAGAAAGAGAGGCAGAAAACACTAAATGTCCTGCATTTAGTAAAACTGTGCCAGTTTTAAGTAAATCAGCAACATATCCCTGCAGACCCTCTTTTTACTTTATTCTATATAAAATTCTGAACAACATAAAAATTCCCCTGATATTCTGAGGTCTTTTGGCATTTGCAAAGGATTTTCAGGGAAGCTGTTAAACAGTGATATTTCCTTTGTAATTGGTACTAAAAAATCTTTCCCTCTATTTGTGTATCAGAGGTAGGCAGAAAAGAAAACTTCTAGATCCAAAATTACAAGGAGCCTGGCAGTATGAACTGAAACCCCGGCACTGACATAGCAGTGTCGCATTTGGGACTGATGGTAGACTTCACTAAAACATCTCTCCAAAGCCAGTGAATTTTCAGAGTATAGGGGAAAGGAATTACTAAAACTGGAGTAAAATTTTCCATCCCTTCCTGACACACACTTACTATACTGTATATAACAGCTATGCTGGTACTTTCTTAACAGCTCCTAGTAAATATCATAGGTAAAAGATCAATGTATGTGTGATAGGAGGAATATATACTTACTTACTTAGACTTCCTATTTTTGGCATAAAAACTGCTTGCCGTGTCAAAAGTCGCCTGATGTTTGAGTGATGACTCCCTTAAGGGCTGTTACTGCCTATCGTGTATAACCCATATACGTGTGCTTCATGGAAAGATTTGTAAGGTGTATCCATAAAATAAAATGTTATTTATTTTCTGAAAGGTTTCAAGGCTGCAGAAAAACACTATCTATGCCACAAATTACATCAGTGGTTTCTAAACTAGTTGGGCCTGTGGACCGCTGCCAGACCATAATGTCCCTCCCAGATGACCGCACATAGTGCCCACCACACTGTGTAATTGAAAACACCACTGATGTGGTTTCCAGCTCTCTCTGTGGGCTGCTTACCACACCTTGGAGGGTCACTGCTGAAAACCACCGAGATAACGCCGGTGGCTATTGAGCTATTCTGAAATCTTGCAAATCACAGTCCCTGTTCTTCGTCTGGCTCCCAGTCTTGGAAAGGCCCCTGCTGTAAGCAATCCCTGTGGTAAGGGTACTTAGAGGGCAGAAAGCCAAGAACATGCCATTGCAGTTTGCTAGAGTACCAGCACCAGAATATTTTTTTTTCCTTTCTGAGTTGGAGAAATACAAAGCAGACTCTGAATTGTGCATGCCTACAGTAATACTTGCACTGAATTAAATCACTAGGCCCTGTGCAAGTGCTCCACTTGAATTAATTTTTAAATTCAGAGTTTTTTCCCACTGTGTCTTTCTGTTTGGTTGGCTATGGTTTTAAAATTGGGCCAAGTACATGAAACAGTGGAAATCATAATCATTTTATTCATGTGCTATATGCATAAGGGCATGCTATTAGCTTAAAATCCTGCCTATACAGAAATAGCTGAACACCTTCTCCTTGGCAATTCAGAATTCCCGGGTTACTTCAGCGGTCACAAGCCCTGACAGGAAACACGCAGAAAGAGTCACTGTTGCGGGAGAGGATGCTGCAGGGGACAGCAGGTAATGGCTGCAGGGTGACCCTTCCCTCTCCTCTCCACGTGTCCAGCTGGCCTGACACTCTCGCTTTAATCTAATGGCACCACTCCGAGCACAAATCACACGGCATGTGTTAGGCCAAAACCTGAGCAGAAGTGCAGCAAATGTTAATTCATGGCATGGCCCTGCCAAAGCACTGCCCCTGCCCGCATCCCTCCCCCAGCCCAGCCGTTGCTCCGGCGGGATGCTGGAGCCCCAGGATGAGGCCAGGCTGGACGGTGGCAGCGGCTGCTGAGGCAGGGGAATGACCATGCCTGTGGCATAACACGCTGTCTCTGCATGGTGAATGTGTCCCCATGGAGACACACAACATTTCCTTCAAATTTGGGGTCTTCCTCAGTGCGGTGATCATCATCCCCGTTCCTCCCATGGGACGCGACTCCGTGGTCTTTGGTGCCACCATCGTTGCTGGCCTCTGGTCCTGTACCGCGTTGGCCGCAGAGGCCCTGTCGGTTGTAGCTGTACCGTGTACCTCCCCACAGCTGCCGGGGAGGGGGCTGGAGAGGCCGTCACCCCCATGCCAATGCTGCCAGCCTCAAGGGGAGCACCCGGAGTGGGACGGGGGTGCGTAAAGCACAGGGGCTGTGAGTACCACCCTGCAAACACCGGGAAAAGGCAAGCGTGGGCTTCCTCTGACATCTGGGTATTTGCTGTCTGCACGTGATTCCCATTACTGCCGCGTTCAGGGGACTCACTGCAGAAGTGTTGAGCAAATGTTAATTAAACTGATACCAGCTTCTATGTGTCTAGCTGATAAGGCGGGTTGGCGGTGCTCTAAATTTAGACTCGTCGGGAGCTGTTTGAGAAGACAAACATGGACGGTGCTGCGCTGACGGATCTTGTAGCAGCACCCGCACTCTGAAAATGGTGTGGGTCCATGGTTAATAGGCTGAATAAATAATGCGGGACAGCCCTGCTAACAGCAGCAGTGTTGGTTTATGTCAATAGTATCAACCGGTCAAGCCTTGAGCAGGTAATGCTCCTGTCACCCTCGTGCGGACTGTGTTCAGAAAAGGGAGATGCAGGGGACGGCACTGCTTTAACTATGTAAACAATATAAAGTAGAAAACTCACCCTAAACAAACAAACAAACAAACAAAGCCCCACATCAATTGAAAATGTCAACTTTTGGCTGAAATTGACTTTTGGCTGAGACTGAGTGATTTTGACTTTCTTTCCTGGGCAGTTGTGTCATTACTTTGAAATATGACCTGCAGGGTTGTAATGGGTTTATGTGGCAAGGTTTTGGTAGCGGGGGGGCCACAGGGGTGGCTTTTTTAAAAGTTGCTAGAAGCTTCCCCTGTGTTCGATACAGCCAATGCCAGCTGGCTTTAAGAACGGACCCCGCCACTG
>JAVKLA010000014.1:11041957-11056118 GCA_034782735.1 Sagittarius serpentarius
CTCCTGGCAGGACCTGTGGCCCTGTGGAGAGAGGAGCCCAGGCCGGAGCAGGTTTGCTGTCAGGAGTTGTGACCCCGTGGGGGACCCGCGCTGGAGCTGTCTGTGCCTGAGGGACTGCAGCCCGTGGGAGGGACCCACGTTGGAGCAGTTCGTGGAGGACTGTCTCCCGTGGGAGGGACCCCACGCTGGAGCGGGGGAAGAGTGTGAGCTGTCTTGCCCCTGAGGAGGAAGGAGCGGCAGAGACAATGTGTGATGAACTGACAGTAATCGCCATTCCCTGTCCCCCTGTGCCGCTCGGGGGGAGTTGGTAAAGAATTCGGGAGCCAAGCTGTGCCCAGGAAGAAGGGGGGTGGGGGGGAAGGTGTTTTAAGATTTGGTTTTTATTTCTTATTACGCACTCTGGTTGATTGGAAATAAATTAATTTCATTTTCCCCAAACCAAGTCTGGTTTGCCCATGATAGTAACTGGTTAAGTGATCTCTCCCTGTCCTTATCTCGACCCACAAGCCTTTCATTATACTCTCTCTCCCCTGTCCAGCTGAGGAGGGGAGTGACCGAGCGGCTTTGGTGGGCACCTGGTCTCCAGCCAGGGTCAACCCACCACACCTTCTTTGCTCACAGGCTGCAGCTCCCAGGTGGATGCGGCATGAGGTGCTAATCCCAGGCCTCGGTCCCTGCAGACAGTAGTAGTCTCTCTCCCTCATCTGATTTCCGGAAAACACACAGTGACACAGCATCTTTGAAGTTAAAACTGCTTTGTTAAATCTCCTTAAAATGGATCGGTGGCCTCCAGGGTACTGAGGATGGGACAGACAGGCAGACACAGCATGTTTTTGTGAGCCTCCTCTCCTTAGGAAAGCAGGCTAAAAATGATAATTTCTGGTTTTGCTGTTGTTTCTGGTGCTTAAAAGATGCTTTCAGTCTTTTAACCCAACTCTGATTCCAGCTGCAGCACTGGACAGTGAAATACTTCCACTGGTTTCATTGGAGCAAGTGTAAATTTTCTCACCAGTAACTGAGATCATGAACTTTTCCTTTCTATTTACTGGTAACCCTTTACTCTATTTTACTGTGAGCTTAAAAAATATAAACATTTTAAGATACTTCAAATTATGGTTTTACTGATGTTAAAGTATAATTATGGTGGCATTTTTGCTGCTTTCATCCTGCAGATGTGAGCAGAGGGAGCTTTTTCAGTTATCTGGAAATCTTTTACATTAGACGCCACCTTTGGGGTCAAGAGGACATCCATGGGTGTTTGCAATACAGCAAACAGCAGTGTGAATTTTATGATAATGCAATTACATTTCAGTTTGGGAATGAAAATAGCAATCTCCTGTTTGCTGGGGTCAAACATCAGATCTCAGGAGGGGTATTTTGCAGGCAGCAAGCTTGGAAGTAGTTTCTTAAAAAAGAAATGACTTCTATAGACATCAAGACTTCTTTTAAAAAAACCATTGTATCCTTGGCAAGGTGGTATTGGGCTTAATACCACCACTTTTTGTTTTAAGATTCCAGACAATATTTTTTCTAGAGAAACAAAAGGACTCAGTAATGACAGCACTGCAGATACTTTAGCAATCTAAGATGTTGAAGTCTCTGAAAGCATTATCATCACATTAAGTTTTACCATAAAACTTTCATGAAAATAAACTATTTGAAGACTGTTTTAGCTAAATACCTTAAACCAAATCCCTCAATGATTTAAAAATTGACTTTGTACTAAAGGAAAATAAAAGGTGAATTTTTCATCTGTGTTTACCAGCCCATATTAAAATGTAAATACAGACTACTGAAAAATAGTTCTAACCTTTAATAATTGGTCAAGATATATGAAAGCATACGGAAGATTTTTGCAGTTTTGAAAGCTGAAGCATTAAAAATTACTGATGGGTTTTGAACATTTTCCTCCCTATATTCAAGGCCTCCCCCTGTGTTCAAGCACAACAGACTGAAATATGCTGCATCTGAGCTAGGTACATCAAAGAGAAACTTTGAGACTTCTCAGATAAAACAAAAAAAATGACATGAGTTTACAGTGAGCAAAGTATTTCCTAGATAAGCCATGCACTGCTTCAGTAATTCTGGCCCCTGTGCTAAGGTCCTTTGATGAGGTAGAGCAATAGGAGTTATGTCAGTATTAGGTGACAGATCCATGTCCCTGGCCTCTCTGAGAAATCAGGATACCTTCTTGTTCACAGTCCTTTAAAGATAATATTCACCTCCTCAGGCTTGCTGCTTCTCAGAACCTCATTGAAACAGTACATCTTTAAAATCAGTGACAAAACAGAAGAAAGACAGACACCATCTTATGTCCAGTTCAATCCATGTGCAAGATCACTGAGTGCTGTGCCAGGCGGGGACCTGGGCGAACCGATGTAATATTGCAGCAAGCTCAGATGCAGCCGGGGATGCGTATATAGCCTGCTCCTGACAACCCTCCTTGAAACCTCCAGAGGCGGTTCGACCACCTGGCTGCCAGCCCTGAGAAAACTGATGGCCATGTGGTTGCTAGCAAATGCGCGGTATTCGCAGAACCACGAATGCCTAGATTGCAAGTCTTAATTACTGAGAAACCTTCAGGGGCTCTGCCTACATTAGCAGACGGTTCAACACAGCATGAATGAGTCAGGGGAATGAAGCAGCTGGTGATGAGCCCTCACATCGACGCTGCTGGTGGTTCTGGGTTTTCCCTTCGGACTGGGTTTTCTCCAGTCCCTTGGAGGAAAGGTCACCCCTTTGCACGTGGCTTGAAGCTGTCGGTGGTGCTGGTCACCGCGGTGGGCCCTCGTGTCCCCACGCCGGTGGCAGCGCCCCTGGCACCCCCTCAGCAGAACTTCCAGGCTGGTGCCTCTGAAAGAAATCTGCTGTGATTGCACCAAAACCGCACCAATGTGCAGGAAGCTGGAGAACTGGGGGAATCCCTTCACAAAAGCACGACGACTGTAAGCAAAGCCCTCAATGCACACACAGGTACAGGTGACCTTGAAAGCATTTATGATGTCATCTAGAAAATGTTTATTGGTATGATCTTCAGGTGTTCTAACTACCAGAAGAACGAGATTGCATAGTTTAACTTTCTGTATATCCCTCTAGTAGCAAACAGGCTTATTTTTAACATCTTTTTGACCTTGTGTAACTAGTTGACGGAATGGCTACATATGACATAGTTGTCAAACCACATGAAAGTAAAAATTACTTGTGTTTGGTCTTTAAAAGGTTTTTAGACTAAGATGGTAGACTTCAGTTAAAGAGATCACTAGGAAAAAAAACCACATTTTTTTATATCAGAGATATAGACTGCATGTTTTGCAGTGCTTTAACACAGGGTATTGGCTAATAAAACCAACTGCTTGTACAGGTTTCACTTTTATCTCCGTAATGAATCAGTAACTCAGATTGTTTATTTAGAAAAAAAAAAAGTAAGTTCCCTTCCCCTGCTAGTGGCACAAATTCTGACTCAGCAATATAAACTAGATTGAATGCAGCTATTTCCATTGATTTAACTCAATCTAGCCTAATTTTCTTGGACATTTCTTAGCTGAGCTAAAGCATTTCCATAAGGTATAAATTGGGCTGACATAAAACAAACAGACATTAGTGAAATTTACTAGTCACTCTGTCACAGTTAAACGGGTGCAAATTTCTTCAGTGCAGCTCAGGACGTAAAGTTGTTGAACAGGAGAAGTAAGAAAACTTACCATTAAAAAGAACAAAAAAGAAAGAGAGAAAAGGACAATGACTGATCCTTAATGTTAATGCTTGTTTCTAACAAGTTAAACAAGGGAGGCTAATCTAAACCCATGGCAGGTGAAGGGTTTGCACGTTCTCAAAAGATTATACAAATATTTATAAACTTTAATTTACTCAACTCACTAATATTTTACATGCAGCCAAGTGGCATTCAGTCAAATCCAACATGTTGTTGATTAACATGGTTTTCATCATCTGCTGGAAAATTGGTTGTAAGTGTATTTCTGAGGTTTGGTATCACAACACTGATCCTACCTTCTGGTTTATACATGTTTCCAAAAATAATAATGCTACTGCTACTTCTTTCTTTTTTTTAACCCAGACAAAGTCCTGGAAAGCTAAACAGGACAGCATGGTAAAGAATTACGAGCACTCTGAAAGAGTTTTTATAAAAAGCTAAAACCAGTCTACATCTGCCAAAATCTAAATAAATCATCTTAAAGGTGACTGATGAAATACTTCTAAATGTTTAGGACTGTTTCCCTGTTATCCATTTACATGAATTGTTGGAGTATTTAAATTTCAGCTTCCCTTTGATGTGCAGAGCCTGATGTCTGCAGGGTTTGATAACCACGAAGGGACCTCCTGATGCTTGCTTCAGAGACACTGAGAAGTATTCATCCTTGGAGATGTTCCAAACCCGGCTGGACATGGTCCTGGACAACCTGTGATAGCTGACCTTGCTTGAGCAAGGGGATTGGACTAAACAAACCCCAGAGGTCTGTTCCAAACTTTTTTTTTCCTTTTCAGTTCTCTGATTCAGTTCATTATCAGTCTTTACATGACTGTTCAAAGTTTGAGGCTGCTGATCTCTAAATCATAGCCAAAATAGTAATTGATTTCCTCTACAGAAACCCTTATGAAAAAAACCCCACCACTTTAATCAGTCCATCTTTTTTGTTTTCTCTCTTTGGATGCCACGAATCAGCAGCTTTAAGTGGGAGAATGTTTTTCAAAATAGATCTCATTTGGGATATTTCCTCCAGGCAAAGAGTCATTTCAGAAGTAGAGGTAGTTCTGCTGAAGGTTAGTTTCCCTGTGCTGATATTTAGTAAGAGCAGCTGTGGAGAGAGTGGTAGAAAATGCAAGTAAATGAAGGGAGTACTGTGGAAATCGGAGACCTGCTTTTTGGAGGAGGTGAGATTTTTATTTTGATTTTTGTTTTCATGCTGGTTTGGACTGAAACTTCAAATTTCAGAACTGAGAAGAATATGAAAGAGGAAATTTATTCAGGTCAATCAAAACATTTTGTTTCATTTTTGTTCTTTTAATTATAACAGTATACATAACATGTACTTAACCATACTTTGAAAAGAAAATAAAAAAGAAACTCAAAAGGAAGGAAAGGAAAAAAAATTCTGCAAATATTGGAATGCCTTGATTCAATACTGCTGAACATTTTCCCTTTTTTCTCCCTTCGAATGAAAATTTTGATGAAATTGTCATTTGTTATGAAGCATTTTCACGTCCACTAGGTTTGTGTTTTGCAACAAGTCTGTCTTCTGAGTGTATCTAAGGTTCGTTGTGGATGGAGAACTTGGGAGATGTGGACTTCAGGACTAGCTTGGCTGTTGTTTCACTGTATGAGTCAGTAAAATGCCTCACCCCTGATGGCTGCTTCCTTATTCATAAAATATGGATAACAGCAAACTGGCTCTGTGAAGGCAGCTCTTGAGGCCTGTGATGGAAACCACCATACATAAAAAGTGAGTAGTTTTCTTCCACCAGCACATTGCTTTGTATCAGAAACTCTCTGGAAACGAATACTTTTCTTAAGAGAACTCCACCTTCAAGAGCTGATAGAGATCAGCCAGTGTTTTTAAAGGGAGATCCCTGAAGTTATATGGTTAAGTATCTTTTGAATGTGTATGTATAGACTACTTCCAGAGGAGGTTTTTCCCATGAACATCAGTGAGTGCAGCTGAAAATGAAACTATTTATACAGACTATCTAAATAGTCATACCTTTAAAAACAAACAAACAAACTAACTAACAAACAATTATAATTAGTTAATATGTAAGTGAGAATTGTGCCTGGTGTTTTCAGGCTACACTATCTCATAGTGTCCCTGACACTTGAAATAAATGGAGCCTTGAATAAGGGCATTCACACGTACTTTTACAGTGTACTTGTGTGCAAAAAAGCTGAGTGAGAAAGGATGTAGGTCCCCCATTTGCATTACTAGGCTTGGACTGCCTTCCCCAGGTTTTTGCATCTTTGAAATCTTATAAAGCCCTATATGAAACAAGCTATAACCAGATAAATGAATCAGTTCGTTACAGTAACACTTATAAACAGCCTGGTAGTTAAAGTTATTATTATGCATTTCATAGCAGAAGCTCAGTTTTTAATCTTATAATTTCATCAAGAAAAACAGCTTTGAACCAAGCTTCATAAAAACAGTGTGAATATTTTTGCATTTATAATTAAAGATGAATTTGTCTTTTTATAAATCATGCAGGCTAAAGGAGCAAGCCACTGACTGATTTAAATACAGCTGTATATCTAAAAGACTTTAGATTTGAAAAAAGGGAGACTGCAGGTACTCAAGTCCAGCATTATAAGGAAAGCCTTGCTGATGTGGGATCCCACTATGATATGGCTTGGAAAAAAATCCAAAGTTTTAACTGGGATTTAAAGCCAGGTAATGCCTCAGTCTTGCATCATGGGCAGGCTGCTACTGGCTTTCTTCTGAGGCAGGAGCTCATCGCATCTGTTTCAGGTGAGGGACCCCTTCATCCCGATGATTTGGGGCACATGAGGCAGAAGGGAATACTTTTGGCCTACCAGGCTGACTTGATGCAGCGTAAGGACTTTTTGACTCTTCTCCTTCGGCTGTGGGCAGGCCAAAGAGCTTCCGAGAGTGGCTCGTCATGGGTTTCACTGCGAGCCTGGGATCCAAGCTGGCAGCTGTGCCTCTCCGGTTCCCGTTTGTGTTGACTGAAAGCCCTGACTGACCTACCTGCAGTTGCAGTGGCT
This sequence comes from Sagittarius serpentarius, assembly GCA_034782735.1. NCBI lineage: Eukaryota > Metazoa > Chordata > Aves > Accipitriformes > Sagittariidae > Sagittarius > Sagittarius serpentarius. The sequence continues at coordinate 11,048,691 of JAVKLA010000014.1, forward strand.
CCTTGGGCAGGTTCCTCCCATTGCAAGGAGAAGGGATGTCTGCTTGGGGTGAAGATCCCCATGATCTCTCTACAGGTCTAAAATAATCGAAACGTGGGGGATTTCTGGCCCTAGCTTTGAGACAGGAGGTGAGTTTGCTGCATGAAAAAGTAAGGTTCAGAGGTGCCTCATGGGGCAAAATGCAGTAGAAAAGGTCACAGTGCTTCTGCATCAAGTACTGTCCTATTTTCAGTATCGCTAGAAGGTGCTGGAGAAGATCGGACAGACTGCCTTTCACTTGTAAATTGATGAGCTTATTCCCCAATGTCCATCTGCAAGCACCCAAACTAAATAATTGCGTTCTCCCCAACACTGAACGGTTGGGGTTTTTTCCCTTTCATTTTAATCCTTCTCCCCTCCCATTTCACTCCCAGCGGTCTCTGCTTTAACCACCCACATTACCTCTGGATCTCCTCATCTCATCAGAAGACCACCAGGCTTTGGTGATTCCCCTCAGCCCATCAGTCTCCTGCCTTTTCTGGCAGCTTTCTCCACCCCACATTGCAGGAGCCTCTTTCAGGACCTTTTATACCCTTAGACCCTCAGATACCAGGCAGCAGGAAATTTGTGATTATCTTTCTTTCCACTAGCTCTTCAGGAGCTTGACTCCATCCCTCCACTGCATGGTGACTGACAGTTATCCAGCACTTCAGGCATTTACCCGACTGCGAGCGTGCAGTGCTCACCCAGCCGGCGGCGGTACACGTGGGCTCATGCAGGCTCCAGCGCTGGAGTTGCATAGTCCTTGGGAAAGGAATTGCACAGTGGAAAAAAAACCTTGCTTATTTGTATAATAATTATGAGAGAATGGTTTGTTCTCTTTCCTGATGACAAGCATACCAGCTTAAGATCATAAGAGGTGCTCTACTGGCTCATTTTGCCCAGCACCACGTCTCCAGAAGCAGACACCAGTGTCTCCTTGGGGAAAGATAATAGAGCAAGGCAGATGTACTGGCAATTCCCCCCAGGATTTTCTTTGAGCAGTATGAATCCTAGGGGCCTTGTGAGCTAATAGGGTATAGATGGTGTGAAACAATATTTAAAGATTTTTTTTTTCACGAACTCATTTATACTTTTCATATTTTCAACTATGGCAATGGTATAATTGCACACCATGTGAAAAAAGTACTCTTTTGGTTGAATCCTGCTGGTGAATCGATTCACTGGACATGTTTGTATTCTTGTATTAGGAAAACCAGTAATTTACTCCTGTCCATTTTACCCATGCTGTTGTTGATTTGTCTGAATTTTGAATTCCCAGCCAGCCTAAGGCTGGGAGGCTTCTGGGCTGAGTTGAGTTGCATTGGCCATAAGAAGGAGAAAAGGACAAAACTGGGGGCAAAAAACCCTGGAGAGTGGTACTTGTCTCTTTTAGCTCCCATCACCCCTCTCTCTCCCAAAACAGAGAGTCCTCTACCAAGCATGACTGCCATTGCCCAGCCAGAGAGCAGAAACAGGACTCTGCAACTTAAGTAGCCTTTACTCTTGCTGATAATGAATTCTAAAAACTCAAAAGAAAAAACTTTTTAACCATTGGTATAAATTGATTTCTGTAATATATTTGAATAATTAGAAATTGTGGCATAGTAAACAAAAAAAAAAAATATCCAAATGATCATTACTCATCTCAGGTCGGTCAAAGACACTCCTCCTTCACAAGAAAGCCTGACATTTTCAAATGTTATTTTCATTCTGATATTTTGAACTTTCCAAGTTGAATTTCTGGACAATATTTGAGGATATTTTCATTTCAGAATTTCAAAATTTAATTGAAAGTTTTACAGGTTTCTCCTATTTTAGTGTTATTCTTTGTCACATAGTGATGCAGTTTTGTGGCACTGGTGAAGCAGAGTATGACTTGAAAGACACTGCAATTTGTATTTATACCTAATGTTACAGACAAAAGCGTTAAGGAGACTTATTGTACCACATTGATTAAAACATTTTTATCCCCTTTTCCTAACTGTATTATACTGAAAAAAATCTTACAGTTGTTAATTTAAGAAAGAGTGCAAATTAAAGAATGCTTTTTAATTAGGGTATCAGACAGTGGTGGGCCTTGGTACAGTAATGGGTCTTGCTTTTCTCAAACAATTATTTTTATCTTTTGATATGTCTTCCCTTAATTTTTTTTTCTGCTACTTTAAAGTTACAGATGTACTGCATGGTGTGTTTCTTCGCATCAAGAGTAATCTGCCTTCTGTACTAATTTGCCAGTTTTTTTAAAACCATCTGGAGCCAGCTTTCTTTGTGCTGGTATTATTATTATTATTTAGTATTACTCTGGCTTTCAGCAGCCTTAATTAGAACTGCAAATTTGTCTTGCAGGCAACCTCAAATGTAGAACTTCAATGCTCAAAATATAGTTATTCTCAAGTGTACAGTTCAGGATTTCTGTAGAAGACTTTAGCTTATATATTTACAATAAAATCCAACCAGTTCACTTCAGCTCTCCTGCAATTCTATAAATGTGAAAGTGTGATTGTCTCACTGCGCACTTATGGACAAATTCTTACTGATGTTATACTGAGTGTAAAGAATGCACAAGGCAACACATGTGAAGTGTTATTTACACTTTGCTTTGCCATGTACTATTGATAGCACAACTGGGCAGAATTTGATTTTAATGATGTATGAAATCACTGTCCCTCTCAAGTCAAACACATCTTCTAAGGGCAATCGTTTGCAACGACAGCCCAGCTGGACTTCTGCACAGCTGGACTTTGCACAGCTTGAGTCCCATGCTGGCTCTTCTCAGTGGTCACAACTGAAGATTCCTACTCTTAGTAGCGCACTTACGTAGAAGTGAGATATCTAGTCCAGTCTAGTATGTAGGCTCCTGCTATAGTCAAAGGTGAGAGAGAGAGATTTCTGCTGGCAAGAATCTGTCCATTTGTTGTAGACACCAGTTTTCAATGGGGATAAAATCCAGGTGGGGACTGAGGACTGATGCAAACAATGCATCTAACATTTAGAGGCAGAAGTCGGAAGATGCAGCTCTGACCTGGTACTTAATAACCTGCTACAGAGTACATTGACATCAAGTCCAGGTATTCATACATAGGAATATATAGGTTAGAGTCCGCTGTACTATCTCCTACCCTTTTTTGCCAGAAAGAGTCAGAACAGGGACTTGGAACAAATGCAGTCTACTTGTTTCAAACGTATAAGGAAGACACTTCCGGCTTCTGCGATTTAAGGTATAACCCCACTTTCCATAGTACTCCAGGTGTAGAGAAACATGAATAAACCCACTCTGTGTGTTTTAAGAAATGCTGTTAGGATAGAAAATATACCATAAGCTAAGGAAAAGATGGAAGAAACACATTTCAACTTGACATTATTACTTAATGAGGTCACAAAAAGAAAAAAAATGTGATTTGTAGGGGCTGGATTCATCTCGCCTGTCTTTGGGGGTTGAATGTAGTTCAAGGTACAGACGCTGAATTTTAGCCTCTCCACATAGGTGTCCAGAGGCTTGCTGGCAGTTAAGCTCGTGCTGCAGTCAGCGGCTCAGCTGGGATCTCTTAGATGAATGGAATTGAAAGACTGTCACATATACCTGCTAAAAATAAACATTTATAGGCAAAGTGTTCGGAGCCTGTGACTTTTTTTCTGTATTTATACCAGTATTGTCAGTATTTCTTTCCGATGTATTTCTACTTGTCAATATTTCTTTCCAAAGTATTTGCAGTTAAGGAGAGCAATCTGGGCATCACCTGATGTTATGTGGCAGAGAGAATCAGATAAAGGGCTCTGTATCTCAGATTTTAAACATCTTGGTGGTAGGTCCATGGGTGATCTGTGATTCTATGGTACTACAACAGAGTCAACATAAAGTATGAAAAGAGTAAAAGTCAGCAGAAAAAAAGAACCAGTTTTCTGAATCAGTCTATTTTAACTGCACTAATTCAGTGCTGGTGATTTCTCTTTTCCTGTGACAATAAAGACATGAAAAAGTATCCATAATGCATTAAATTTTGTTGCTAGTTATGCAGAAGAAAGGTTCCTTCCTGGGAGCTGAGTCCTTTTATTAGCAAAGACATTAAGCAGTTCCTTCGCAGAAAGGCACAGGTGGGGCATGAGCCCTGTGCTGCACTATTTGCAAGATAAACTTTCCTGTTTACATTTTTACTATTAAAACCCAACCATGACTGTGGTCATGTATGCAGGTTTAATAAAAATTAGCAATAGCTTTTGTAACCTGAGGCCTGAAATGACAGTCTGCAAAGAGATATCTTTATTTGTTTTCCGTGAGTCATAACATTTATGTGGGGTTTAAATCTGTTCTTTTCTTTTTCAATCAAAAAAGGCTTCCAAAAAGTAATCTTTTGTTAACATAGGTTGTAAGATGAAAGAAAAGGACATTCTGCCTGACTTACAATTTGTCTGTATCAGAAGAAATAAAAAAGTTGTTTGCATTAGGAGTGACAGCAGATGAGATTCATTTAATCATGAGATAAATCTTTCAAACTAAATAGAACCTCGAGACACGCACCCTTAGAGGGAGTGAAACACAGAAAGCCTTAGGGAATAAATGTAACTGCAGAACAGTCACCCTTTTAGCAAGAGACCATAGGCTCTTTTTTGTGGATATCATACTGCATCTCTTGCTGAAAAGCTCCACTTGTTTCACCTGAAGGTCAGGTTTTAACTTCCCATGTTCTCTTGCAGCTTAAAGCAGCAGTAGGAGCAGCGGTGATGCAGACGACTTGGGACACAGCCCCGCTGGGTGTCAAATGTGAAGGCCCACTGCCATCTTCTAGGTGATGCTGCCAGCATGATATACTGACGTCCCAATGTTTAAAAGGGTATGTAGCATCCAGCCCCTCCCATTAACAACAACGGGGAGCAGCATTTTGAACAACCCTATCTAGCTCCATCCGCCCCTGCTGTGTGCTCCCCTGCCTCAGCACTGCCAGCATCGACATGTGGCTAGAGTTTCTTAGGGACCGATATTCCCATTACTCCTTCTCTGGACCTTTGTATGGGACAGTAGGGGTGGAAGGTGCCATTTGGGATATAAGACCCTTCACCATACCATGTAAAATGCACTGCAGAGAGCTTTAAGTCCAAACAAATGTTGTGGCTTGCAATTCCTTCATCAGGCTCTGGAAGACTGCAGCAAGTACACCAATACACAGAAGTGTTTTTCATAAGCATAGCTTTCAAACTGTTATTCAAAGCTTTAACTTCTCTCTCTGTGGCTACTTATGCATCTGATTCCCCTGTCACAAGCTTTAATCCAGATGTCCTTCAGGCTACAAGAAGTTCTTTGAGCAACATGGTTTTTTGACCTAGAAAAAGCAAACCCAAACTTAAAGGACTTTGACCTACCATACAGTGAATGATTGAAACATAACAGCATACCTGGACCTTGATACTGTGCCTGGTAAAAATCAACAGCAAACCCTTATTAGTGCAAAGTCAGAACATTAGCTTCATTACTCAGACAGGAAAAAGAATTTGAAATACAATTATGCCAAGCGATGTAATCTAAGGGTCATATTCACAAACATTTCTCCGTTTATGTTCTGCCTGAATTACAAGCACCTGCTCCCACTGACCAAATATCTCATCTTCTGTTAGTGGGAAAGAATATGCAATTTTAAAGTAAATCTTTCAAATGAGTAAATAAATATAAATTCATAAGAGAATACCCGATCTCTGTCTTTAAAAGGCACATACAGACGGAGCTAAAACTGCTTGTGAAGGATAGCAAGGCAACGAGACTTCAGTTAAGATGAAGCCGAACAGGCTCCAAAGTAAAGCAGGTACAAGTTGGACAGCGTTGCATGACACATCCTACCCGCCAGGCCAGGCGTGCGGGCTGGCAGACTTCCCAACACCGCGCCAAATTAAACACAGGAGGTGGTGGTGACGGGTCTGCTCTCCCATGCAAAAGATGGAAACCTGTCTTTTTTCTGCTCTTAGTCTAGAAAGCACTGCCTTGTTCCCAGAAAATAGCCTTGCTTTGCTTCTGGGATCCGTCCAAGCAGCAAATTTCAGGCAGGTAGTACTGCTGCTGGAGGCGGTGAGAGCACCTGTCCTTCTGTCGGGTACCAGCACGCCATTGAACGTCAGCCCTTATCTCAAGCGACCTGTACCGTCATGGAGTAAACAGCATCCGTCCCTGCTCTTACCACGCTGAAGCGCCAGGGGAAAGGTGCTGCAGCTGCAGATTGGGCTCGTGTGGGGTTTATTCATTTTGACAGAGAAACTGAATAAAACCACAGCTGATGAAGATCTCCCTGGTCTCCCACTGAATGACTCCCATGGTTAGACAGGCAACCATTTATCGCTGCAGAAATACCATCATGGGGACCACCGGCCAATATTAGCTGCGAGCATTGCTGTTTGTTCCCAAAATAGCTGGAGTTCAATTTTGTGGTAAGGTTGTGTGTGTAGGCATAATGACACCTAGCACCTTTCTGCTCAAATATCCTTGACCCAGCTTCCACACCAGGTCTGCACAGTGGGGCGTTTAAGACAGAGACATTGCATTTACAAACCAGAACGTGATCTCTTCACATCTTGACTGATTTGATGACAACCGTGCTATTGCTGCCGGTGTTTTAAAAATCTGTCCGTTTTCTTTGTGCAAAAGGGAAAAAACAGAGAGAATAGTACAATTACTGTGAAAATCTTTCCCGACTTCTTGGATTATTTAAACAGTAAATAATACAATTAGTTCAACTGAGTCTTATAATGAAAATCAGTTTTAGTTAATTTCACGTAGCCTTCTGATTGCTGTTTTTCAACGTAATGTAATTTGGCTAATTCTTTTTCAGATGCATTTTAAATTTGATTGTGAATAGACAAGGTCAAAAGTGTCCTGTTATTGCTATTGTTAAAAGCAGTCATTTTGAAAAGTGGTTTATTTACAGAAATGATTACCTTGTGACCTTTTTTTCAAGTTTAATTTTTTTCAAGTTTAATTTTTTTCCTGTCCTTTTCCTGGACAGTATTTTAACTGAAACATTTAATGATAACCTAGTATTGACCTGCATTTCCCAGAGAAACGGTCTTTCAGTAAACATAAACAAAAGATTAAAAAAAAGTGTTTCCAACAAGCTAGAAAGCATTATGAATTTTAAGAAAATCTTGGGAAATGTAAAAATAAATATTCCATTTTGAAATCCCACAAAGTGGAAGCAGTAAGAACATTTCATGAAATATTTTATTTTTCAGCAGTTACTTATTGCAAGTATTCTGCTGTTTGGTTAAGTTTTTATTAATCACTGAAGGTTTTTAACAGAAATCTTTAGGTAAGTCAGTTATTTGCTCCTGAAAAATGAACAGGGAATTCCTTTAAAAAGAAAAATAACTCTGTATTGGGTCTGGCTGAGATGGAGTTAGTTTTCCCCATCGCAGCCCTCACAGTGCTGT
>JAVKLA010000014.1:11056267-11078023 GCA_034782735.1 Sagittarius serpentarius
GGACAGCTGACCCAAACGGACCAAAGGGATATTCCATACCATGGGACGTCTTGCTCAGCCATAAAAGCTAAGAGAAAAGCAGGGGGAGGCGTTCGTTATTATGACGTTTGTCTTCCGGAGAAAACACTACATGTACTGAAGCCCTGCTTCCCGGGAAGCAGCTGGACATTGCCTGCTGATGGGAAGTAGATAAAAAATCTTTTGTTTTCCTTTGCTTCCACACATGGCCTTCGCTTTTGCTTTATTAAACTGCCTTTGTCTTGACCCACGAGATTTTTTCCATCTTATTTTCTCCCCGCCCCATCCTGCTGAGGAGGGGAGCGATAGAGCGGCTTGGTGGGCACCTGGGTGCCAAGGTCACCGCACCACAGACTCTTCTCTGCTTTCTCTGATGTCCTGCCCAAGGCAATGAAGACCTGTTTTCTTCCCACTCCTGCCCAAAGACTTAAATGCAAGAACATGAAACTTCTGAGAACTCTCAAAAGGCAGTGGATTTAAGTCCACTTAGAGAAAAGGTTATAAATTGCCTTCTGTCCGTTAGGCCCTTGTCTCCAGGTGCTGAAAGGGATTTAGGAGACTCCGCTTTAAGCAGGGCAGACAGAGCTGGGAGAGCATCTTTCTCTCAGACACTCACAGTCCAGTCATGGACTTGTCTGGAGGAAAACGGGACATTTCTTCATGCCTCCTTCTTCTCCTGTCAGAGGGCTCAGTGGTGACCTGTCACAAGGAGCCATCGTTTCCTGTTGTTTTGGGGCCCACGGAGGAGGCAGATCTCTACTTCATTAATTATATTAACCATATAACTATGGTTTTCCATTGACTTAAGATCACTTTGCCTATGCAAAAAGCCTAAGTTATAAACTGCATGAGAAGTGTGGGCTGAAGCATGTGTTTTTTCCTCCTACAGTAGTTAAAGGAAGTAGTCTGACAATCTGATAGAGTGCTAAATTCATTGAATTGGTGCTGATTTTTTATTTCTTCCAAAAGAATTGCGAATAATTTTGTTTTAAGGTCAGACAAAACAAACATATTAAAACAAACATACAAAAAAAAGCTTCCAACCCAGCCTGTCTTCATCGATAGTGTGGTGTAAACATCTATCTTTGCTGCCAGGGATTCAGTTTCTAGTTTTAATGTGTATGTATTTAATCCAAAGCCCAAGGATAGTTTCATCAAGCAAAACAGGGATACTTCTGCAGAAAGTTGAACAGCTGCCTGAATTACAGAAGAATTGGGACAAAGTCAAGTTCCTACAAGTTTTGGGGTTATGCTGTGGTTCTTCCACTAACCTTCATTACTAATTAGAGTACAAGAATAATTCCCTTCCAGAGGTTTGTTAAATTGCTGTTTCACTGACTTCACGGTCCACGAGCTATGTGTGCTTGCATAGCAGTATGCTAAACACTGGGATTAAAGAAGACAGGATCAGGATTCGGTACCTTCTTTGTTTATTTAAACTTTACTTTTAGAGTTCTAATTCAAAGATTTGTTAAAATTTTACAAAAAGATCCCAAAGGATGCAAGCCTGAGCAGCAAGACTAGGGCCAGCCCTAGTGGCTTGTACAGGTGAGAAGGAGACAGATTATGCTTAAATATTATTTCTTGAAACTCATCCCTGAATGGCAGAACAAGAAGAAGAAACTGAAACTGAAGTGGAGGAAGGAAAACATGAGGTGAAGAGACCAAGTATGTTGGTGCAGGTGATACGCAGGGCTGTATAAACGGATCGCCAGAGTAGTACACCAAAGGTGAGGTACACCTTAGTCCGGTAAGTCGGTGTGGTATGGTGCGTGGTATTCGGTCCACTGATGCTCGGTGGTAGGTGCCATCTGAGGCTGTGGCCCTTTGTCTGTAAGCAGCAGCTGAGGACCTTCTACCATACCAATGCCCGGGCAGAGCCAGTGCAAAACCTGGCAGCAACAGCTGAAGGGACTGCAAGGAAATATGCAGACCTAATTGAGCAGACTTTTGGACCTCAGCCTGTAGCACCCAAAGTGGCCATAAGTGAACCTCAAGGTGAGCTTTTGCCGCTGCCAGAGAAGAGTGGAGACACAATGCAGCACTGCAGGACTGTCTCAGTGAAGCCACTCACGAAGGGTGGGCAGAGGGAGGTGTACCATGCGCCAGGAGCCGCAGTGCTGAGGGGCCCAGAGGAAATGCATGGGGCTACTTGCTAATCCTCTGTTCCCTATCATGACGCTTACAGGCAAAAGTGAAGCAAAACAGCCTCCGCCGCTCTTTCTCTAGCTGATCTCTGCCCAGATGCCCGGTTCCACTGTGCTATCCATGGATTTGGCTCCGTATGACTTACTCTGCAGCATAGTCCCCTGCAGATTTTGGCCCCGTGTCCCCTGAGCAAGGAGTTCATCAGCTGTTAGCTGACGCTGATTTCTTTTACCTTAGGCAATTTTCCAGACTCCGCATTCTGGAGCACAGCTCTAAGGAAGAGACTGAAGCGAACAAACAGTCTGTTCTTCTCATGTGTTCCCTGAAGACATGAGTTTCTCATCCTACAGATTTGGGCCGCTCTTGTCCTCTCAGTCCAATCAGCTGCAGAGTACCAGAGCACCGCTGGGACCACCCTGGGGCAGGGGGGATGTGCAATGGACCAGGGTCAGCATTTGTGGAGTACCTCCAAAGACACCCTGGCAAAGTCATTCGTATTATGTCTGTCTTTTGCAATGAAAGAAACGACCCAGCCTTGTGTGTATATCACGTACACCGAGTAAGGGCGCATTTCTGCCAAGGACATTTGTCTAACTGTAGCTCTTGACGGGAGCTGCTGACACAGCTGTGTGCTCTAAGACTGTGGTTTTTGCCGCACCGTTCATTGCAAGGAAGATACCGTCTGTTTAGGAGGTCAGCTGGAAAGGCAGGCGGCTGGGTCAGGATGGCTGGCTGGGGCACGGGTTTTGTGCGTCAGTTTGTCCCCTACACCTCCATTCTGACTGTAATCGTGGACACTGCTGACCAGGGAGTAAATGCTTTCATACATGACCAAAAACTTGTAAGGAAAAGCCACAAATTGTATCACTAAAAGAAATTTTAAAGCCTGAATGCGAATCCAAACAAGTCTGAGATTTTATAACTTCTTGAGCCAATGGTTCAGTTTCTGTCATTGCTGTGCTACCGAGCGGGACAGATGTTTATGGTTGTCACAAAAAAGGAAGCCAGGGCAGGCTGCACCAGAACATTTTAGAAGCCATTAATAAGATTTTACGTTGTTATTCTGAAGGGCATTTCTGCTGCTCTCAGCACAATATTGTGACTGGCCTTCACAAGATGGAAAAAATGATATATTCATACTTCATCCTAAATAACAGTGCAGTCGGCATGAGAACAAATCCCGGGGAGGGCAAGGCAATTTGCGGTTTCTGTACGTGTGAGGAAACTCTAATGTCAGACCTACAAAAGGGCCCAAATGCCACCTAGCTTCAAAATGTCACCCGGTTTCGAAACAGCAGCAGCCGACCCTTCTGCGGTGCCCCAGAGCAGAGGGGCAAGCTGAACTCGGGCTTGCGGAGCGGCGGCTCTAAGCCCTGCTCGGTGGCTGAGGCAGGGAGGAGGGCTCCTACCCCAGCGTGGCTTGGCTTAAAAGGAAACGGCAGATACCACCTTTGACGAAGGCAGCCCGCTCGCAAGGACCTGGCCCCAGGCTCAAGCGAGGGAGCAGTCGCATCGCTTTCCGCAGTGCCGCCTGGGTGCTGCACTCCCCGGAGCGGCCCGTTTTGAAATGAAAATAATGGTTGCTCTTTAGGGGGCAGGGAGAACAAAAATTTTATGTACACTTTTCCTTCTAGCAGAGAAAAAGAAGGTATTTTGTTCCTGGGGGGATTCCTATATTGGTGCATTTACTTTAATCACCCGCTGGGACAAAAGCACTACACACTGACATACTTCAGGAGAGACACTTACCTGAAAGATGTTTTAAAGAGCCATGGGAAAACCATTTCATTTTGGACTTTTTGATTAAGACACAACATTGCCACGCTGAAGTGTCTGATACTGAACTGGCTGGAAACAGCACCTCAGGTCACCCTGCAAGAGGCGGTGTTTCTCTGTCGAGGGTGGTGTGTCCCTGGATGTGGGAACCGGGCCTCGCCCGGGTGCTGGAGCTCTGGAGGTGGCATAACCCCTTTGCAGCTCCAATGCATGTCTCCTAGAAGGTACCGTGCTGCTCCATCAGAGAATGGCTGTACCTGTCACGGGACTTGCAGCTCTTTTAAGGAACAGAGCTCTGAAAGTGCAGCTCCCATGAGACAGCGCACTATAGTGGAGAAATGCAATATATAGCGTTACATGACTTGAAATGTTTCAGGTGAGTCAGACAATGCAATTCAGCTCAAAGAGACTGCAAATAGAATATTTTCTTGTGGAAAGAAAAGAATTGTTTGAATAAAAAAATGCTTGAACAACCCACTTTTCGTATTCCCTCTACTTTCCATATTTGTGTGCCTGTCTGCATGTCCATGTGTGTGTAATCAACATTACAGCAACAATCTGCCTTGCGTACATCATGCATTTCTCTTCTTAATGCAGGCAACCCTGCTAGTTCCTGAACTTCGGCCATCTGCTCGAGCCTAAGGGGCAGCAAGATTAAATTAACCGTAGTCTGACATTTCTTTGATAACTGACATTTGCACAAACAAGTCCTCCATGCACATGTGCACATTAGGAAATTAAAGTGTAAAGTAAATAAGATTATCATTGTGTGTTTCTTCTCAAAAACATATTGCAAGTCATTATCTCTCCCTCTAATGACTGAAATTCTGTGTGCAAAACCAAGTAATTTAATTTACATATCTTGAATGCATGCCATTTTGTTGTTGCTGCAGGGCCTGTACCGAATGCCTTGTGAATTAAATCATTTCATCGTCAAGAGTCAGCACAGCTGCGGGAGGATAACTCTTCTTGCCACATTGCGTGAGAGAACAGACACGCACCAGAACGTGCTGCTCCTCCTGTCCCTCTGGAGCACTCCTGGTGATTTTGGGGGAAGGCTTCTGCCACCGTGTAACTCTCTGCTTCCTCCAAAAGACAATCCTGCTCCAGGCTGGGCTCAGTTATTGATCTCGTTGCATTCCCACTCAAGCCAACGGGAGCTTTTCTGTCTTTGGGGGTGAGAGCAAGATTAGGTCCACAATAATTGGATGAATTTCAACTGCTTGGCTAGACATTGGCAAGATGCTGAAAAGTCCTGTCCCTTTGGCCATTGACAACAGGTATAAGGCTGCTGGGTCAGTAGCTACCTCAAAACCCCCTATATACAGGTAGATAAAATGAGTTGAATGAAGTAAATAAACTGGAGAGTCAGGGACAGACACTCTGCCATTGATGTAGGCACCAGGGGGTTTCCACATGGGATGCCGCAGACGAGGAGCCCAGTCTGACATGCTAGTTCATTTAAATACCAGTATGCACACAGTGTCCAGGTATGCACTGGGAGAGCAACTAGGCACTTCTCACAGTTTTCCTGCTCAGTGAGTTTCTGATAAAGAGTTTATTCTTTTTCTACATATATGATGCTGGGGCATAAAGTTTTAAGTATGTGGAGCAAAAAGTGTTCAGTAAGCACATACTACACTTCATTCTGCCATAAACTCCAGCAGTAAAGAAAGAGGAATACATACTTTCTTTTCTCACACACAGAGTCTTGAGATCAGAAGACTGTGTTGTCAAATGTCCGTATCATTAGGCATCACAATGGTGGGAACTGAGCTCTTCAGAAACAAATTTTTCAGTCTGGGCTGACTGTCTCCAAGGAATCCCTCACCGGAGGATTTTTCTACGGTTGTCTCTTTCTGCATAGAAAAGAATTTGTCTCTTTCTGCTGCAAGTTGCAATCCCTTCACTATCAACAGATAAATAGTCTCAGATTTTATTATGTTTTCTTCTTCTTTTGTTCCTATCACTAGTGCCACTTGTGGTTCCTCTGCTTTTTTTAGAACCTTATTTCCTCCAGATTTAATTCCAATTGAGGAAAGTATACACTTATCTTTTCACCACCTGAGCCCATTAATCTCTCCTGGAGCAGTAGTTCTTGCTGAAACCTGCTGTGGTTTGAGAGGCTTGCCAGAATTTGGCGCTAGCATTCTCTCTCCCATAGTCAGAGGGAGCTGCAGGTGCTCAGGAGGTGATTCTGGATCGGTGCAGACTGCTCGTCATACATATTAGTGTGCAGGGAAAGGATTTTGCTTTGATAACGGTCCAGGGGCCCTTAGGAGGGTAAAGATGCAGAAGAGGTGCATGGGCAGTGCCGTCAGGAGACCAGGAGATGTAGGAGGCAGCAGCACCCACGACAGCCTCCATCAAGTGCTCGTGTTTGATTATCTATCCTGTGTCTTTCAGGGCATGCCATGTAGCAGGGTGTTAAGACACCCCTCATTTCTAGGGAAAGGTAAGTTAATGAGATACCTGGATTGTCAGCACCTCATTACTGCTCCCACCACTGCATCTCTGCTCCCACCAGAGTGGTACAGTGGTCACAGGGTAGGAGAAAGCAGCATCAAGAGTGGCACTGAGTAGCTGAAGCATACGTTGATTTTAGGTTCCCCTTTTCAGGGGAATATACATCTGATCCTGTCAGAAAACTGGAGAACGGCTCAGAAAGTACCTGTCACCTCTGGACTCATGTTCTTGGACCAAAGAAAAATGTGTCAGAGTTTTAGAACTTTGATACTGGAATAAAATTACATTTTTCCATTAGAAAAGCTCTTCATTATTCAAACAAATGAAAGAAAGGGAAAATTTGGTCATTTGAAGCCTAAGCAATTAGTAGTGCTCCCATTTCCTTTCCCTGTTCTTTGAGGTGATGCTTAACACGTAAGTTCGGAGTGTTCTTCTAGACTGAAAAAATGAGAACTTTGCTACAGTAGGTGTAAAAAAAAAATCATCAAAAGTAACTGTAAAGAAAGCTAAGAGTAGATGTTCTGTGTAATGGATGATGTGGTGAGTGACTGACAACTCACTTCATGTTATATGATCACAGCCTTTGCGAATAAGCCTTCCAAAACTGTGAGAATCTCAGGATTTCAACAGCATGTTCAGACATGGGATCTCCTTCGCTAATGACGGCAACAGAGCTACCTCTGCTTAATGTTACAACGAAGCAGATTCAGAACGCCTTAGCATTATTTGATATGCTTTTAGATATCCTTACAATTGTTCCTTAGCAGTTCCTCACAGTGTGAACAGGATTAGCTTCCGCAAGCCTGCTCAGTAACATCAAACGCTCTGTTTTTGTTGGCGTTTGGGCAGGACATGCAACTAGCTGATGATTTTACTATTCAGTGCCTGTAAAATATTAATTATTATTAGATTTGTGGCTCCCATGTGATTTGCACTGACATGTGTATATTGAACATTGACTTCATTTTCACCATGAAATTTTAATTTCCTGTACTTACTGTGTAAGTCCAGATACTCTGCTTCACATTTTTAAACAAACAAAAACAGTATAATGAAAATGTCATATTTTTCTTTCTATTCGTGCACTCACAACTATTGCCTTGAGGTTTTACTCTTCACTAAATGTTCCCTCTTTCCTTCAGGTACAAAATATTGTGCTTCCTGGGTATACCTGGTGAATAATAATTTCTTGCTTGGAAAGAAAATTGGGCCCTCCACACCAGAAGTGGATTACTCCAAAAGCAGAAAGACCTCCAGTAGATGCTGTGCTTGTTTTGAACAGAGAAGAGGAAGAAATGCACCCAGATTGCAAACTGATTACTTAAACTAAGAAATGGAAACGTGGTTTTGAATTGGACCTGGAAAGGATGTTGTCGGTCACAACCGCAGGCATCCTGAGGAATCTGGGGTTTGTATCGTGCAAGGCAAAGAGGGCACAGACATTGCAGGGTGTGATAAGCGTTGTAGAGTCACGCTTTTGCTCTAGAGATATGAGATTGCCTTTGCCTAAACCATGCTGGAAGTAGCTCTTAACTGTGGAAACTCTGATAGCTCTCTGCACTGTACCAGAGATTAGTTCAAAGCCAAATGCAAAACAAAAACATCTGCTTATTCATCAGCCTAGTCTTACAGAAGTAATCCTAATGTGTACCTCTGGGAGAGAATAGGCTCATTATGGAATCAAGCCGGAGAACTTCCCATAACCAGAAAGCCTTGATTCTCCCAGAGCTTTTCATTTTACCACTTCTTCTTTGCTGTGCTCATTAAACATTAAGGAAAAAAAAATTCAAGAAACTAATACATAGGAGCCTCTCTTTTAGGTGGCCATCTGCTTCAGGTGGATAATTATCTTCTGACATCTATTCAGTGACGTGCATTATATGGCAGTATTTAAACTGGTGATCTTAAGCCATTTTCTAACAGACACAAATATCTGAACTTGCAACAACACCCAGGGGGTCTGCAGGGTCTCCTCTGGGAAGCACCCAGTGCATTTGAATTCTAACATTGCTAAATGGTAACCAACAAACCAAATCTGCTTATGGCAGTTCAGCTTGTCGAGAGGCGTGCTCTCTCCACTTATAACCTTGAAAGCACACAGTGAGGATGTTAAAAGGAAAGATTTCTGCAGTCACATCTCCATCCTATTTTCTGCAGCATTGTCAGTGCCCCTCCAAGAGTCCAAAAGGCTTTCATTTCTTTTCCAAAGGAGGCTGGAAAAATTTGCGCAAAAACATGTTAGCATCTGCTTGGTTTTTCCAACCTAACGCAATCAAAACCACATCAATTGCAAAATTGCAACTGTGACTCCCATATGGTCTCCTGTTAACTCATCAGTTCCTGTCACTGTCAGGTGTTTGCTCCACTTGAATAGGCTCTTTCCCTGTCAGGAGTTTCATGATTAAATGCTCTCCACCAAAATGCCAGGTTATGGAGTGTGAAAGTGGGAACAGGAGAGGGTCTTTCTTTGATAAATACAACCATTTTGGAACATTTCAGAAGAAAAGCTTCAGCATGTTTTGCCTTAATGGTTTCTAATTTTTCTTCTAGTCCAAATCAGCTTTCAAAATGCAGACAGTTTATACTAAAAAGAGGTAAAGATGATCAAAGGTAGAAATGAGAACGTAAACTGATTTTAGATGACCATTTAATCCCATTTTACAGCGGTGCTATAAGACAGCCACCTGAGCAACTTCTGCTAAGCAAATCTGTAATGAATCTCTGAAGTCATATGGCTTCTGTCTTGGTGCTGTTCCCTGGGAGGATTTCCCATAAATCCTCTGGGGGAATGTGCTCAGTGACAAGTGCAGCCTTCCCCTTTGGCCAGCCCCGTCAGCATATCTGCTGTCACTTTCCCCTGGAGAGCACAGAAAATGTTGCCACCTCTTTCTTAGGTGTTTGCCCCAAACTTACTGCAGGGTCAAGAGTGACAAAGCCTTGCAGTGTGCGGAGCTCTGATCCAAAAGATGGTGTCTCGGCAGCTTGTCTGATCACACTTTAATCCAGTAGCAGGGATGAAAATGTAAGGGACGCGGCTGCCTACTGGGACAGGTCATAGGTTGCTGTTGCCCATCTGCAGCACATCACAGCTGCTTTTGCAGTGAACCTGTGTGGTATGAGTGAGAGACTTTGGAGGCAAAGTCTTCCAGAGGCCAAATGAGCGACTGCTCTTCAGATCTGAACAGTTGCTTCCGTATATGAGCTGAGCAGTCAATGGCGTTTCTATGTCCCAAACTGTCCGAGCGTTGCAATGGGTGCCACTGCATGGCGTCAGCAGTACTCCTCCCATGCGCAACAGATGACAGACCCCAACATTTTTTTCTGTTGAGAGATGTAGGGAGAGGAGAGGAAGGACCAGAGGTCCAAATGGAGAACAGAACCCCAGAGCAATCTTTACTGCTAACCATGGGCTGATGAGGAATGGGAAGCAAATAAACTCATGCCTCAAACTTATTCTCCGGGAAAGGAAAGCAGGAGGAATGTGATTTTAAGGAGGAAAAGCCCTAGGTCTCCTTCACCAGGCACCAGCTCTTGGAAGCTTAAAATTCCCATTCAGCCTTGAGGAAAGACACTTAACAATCCCACAATGTACATCTATGCCAGGACCTGAACTCAAGGACTAAACCCCTGACACTCCACATCCTCGTTAGCTTGCTCCCTTGCTTTGACTTGGACAGTGCAGTGCTTTGAGTTGGACAAAGCTCAGACATGGCCCTGGGAGAGCTCAGTACAGACACCAGTCTCTGAAGGCAGCACAGCACCAGGTTTGACTCTCCCTTTACGCCTCCTCCAGCACTATCCCAGAAGGATTTGCCCCCTCAAGCACTCCTACCCTGGGGCACGTAGCGTGTACCCTCAGCTTCATGCTTTTAAAACGTCTGTCTTTTGGGCTGCAAGGCAGCCCTCATAATATTGTGAACACTTTGATATAAATCTCTCCCCCGTCCCACATGAAAACCAAACAATTGTGTCGTGGGGCCGCAGAGGCGGCGCAGACAGCCCAGAGGAGCCACAGGCAAGTGCTGGGGATGTGGATGCAGCCCGTCTCCCTGAGTGCGGGTGAGTCACAGAGCGGCTGCGGCTGGCAGGCACCTCTGCTCCATCCCTCTGCTCAAGCAGGGTCAGCTAGAGCCGGTTGCCCAGGACCACGTCCAGGCGGATTTTGAGCGTCTCCAAGGATGGAGACTGCACGACCTCTCCAGATAACCTGTGCCAGTGCCCAGTCACCCTCACGGTAATAACATTTTTTTTAACGTTCAGATGAAATTTCATGTGTTTCCGTTTGCGCCCGTTGCCTCCGGTCCTGTCACTGGGCGCCACTGAAAAGAGCCTGGTTCCCTCTTGATTCCCTCCCATCAGGTATTTATACACATTGGTAAGATCCCCCTGAGTCAGGCCAGGGCCATCTCTGCCCCACGCTCTACAGGCTCTGATCAACCTTCCTTTGGTGCTTTGCCCTCTGCCAAGTCCTCCAAGACACAAGTGCTGCTGCTGGACTTTGGCCAGTTACTGAGGAATAAGACGCCCACTCTCTACACAACTGTTTCATGTTGTATTCAACACGTCCTGAAGTTATATTCATGAACTGGATTAAAAATCAGTGAGGATTTTTAATCACCCTTCTCAGATTATAATGCTTTAAGGCAACCCTTTTTCATCATGCTTAGCAGGGTCTTATATGTGAATAGAAGAAGAAGGATTTGTTCCAGTGCATGTAAAAATTGAGATTTCCTTTGTTATCTTGTTAGATACACGCCCCTTTTCAATTGTTTTGAACAAAAAAAAGAAAAGAAAAATCCATGGGTTAATGTTAGTGTAGACAGCAGGTTGATACTGCTAGAGGCAAAAGCTGAAAGAGCTGGCTAGAAACAATGCATACTATTCTTATTTTAGGTGTTATGTGAATCCTTATATTCTCCTCACTTTTTCTCAGTACCCACTATCTCCTACTCTGTGTGCAACAGGTATTAAGAAAAGTTTCAGAACATATTCCCTCTCTCTGACTCTTCAAGAATGAGGAAACGTATTTTATCAAGTCACCAGTATTTCACCTCCTCACCAGTGTATTCACTTTGAGGGGGGAGGAGGGAGAAGACAAGCAGTTTTTAAGAATATCTAGCTGTGCATAGTCGTTGGGATCTAGGGTTCATGTAAACCAACTAACTAAAACATGCACAACATCACAGTTAGCACTGCAAAACAGTATTTATTGAAAGAAAATTCAAGGCTTTTGCAAATGGCTTTTGGCACAACTGCTTCCCACAGAAATGTATGCAACAGCTCTGCCTCCTTTCCCCCAGCTGTCTGTCCAAGAACTACCTTGACAATTTTGTAGTGTATATTACACGGATGGAGGCTCTGTTTGTCTTTGTCTTGAGAGATTTAAATAAAACCAGCATTTCTTCTTTCTTTAAAGTTTATGGAAATCCAATTTTTTTTTCCCAACAGAACAAAATCTATCATGCTAAGTCAGTGTAACTCTTGACTTTGTTTACAGTGGCAGCTCATTTGTCAGAGCTGTAAAGTATTGCATTTTAAGGACAGTAATCATGCTATCATAATGTCATTTCTGTTGACATTCTGCCCAAGCTTAGAGCATGACTTTGTGTTCTAGCAACTTAATAATACAACAGTTAGTACAAATTACTTATCTGAAAGCAAAAAACTACATTAATGCAACATGCAGGTGTCTCAATTATACTCCAGCATAAGTGCTTTAACTTTTATTGCAGAGGCTTTGTAATCTAGTTATCGTCGTAAATGTATTCATAACAGAATCTACGGTTAATTATTTGCTAAGGTAACTTTGGTCCATCTTTACCATGTTATCACAAGTATCTATTGTCTTTTCAAATCAAGCCTACAGATTTAACATGTCGAATCAGGTTGTATGCAATTAAACGAAATGGATACTTTGTAAATGTTATTTTGTGTTATATGCAGCAAAACCACAATTTTTTTCGTAAATCCCAGGGCTTTTTGTATTGATTTACTTATTGTAGGTTGGAAAGGTGTAGGTCATCTTCGAATGGCTGAACATAAACACATATATTTTCATCACAGTAATAACCTCCTGTCTGAGCCTGGTTACACCAAGCATTTGCCAATTGTGAGATGATGCTTTTCTATCTCACTTTAATTGGAGGCAACTGTTCCAGCTGGACTGGCTGAATTATACAGAAGATGATGACGTTGTTAACAGGATACAGGTTCTTCCAACCATCTGTCTCTAATGGCAAGTTGCTGGGCTATGTTCAGCACCTTCCTATTGGCTGGGTTTTTCAAAGACCATGAAGAGGATAAAATTTCTGTTCATGTTTCTTTGGCTCTGGTGACCAAACACACTTAGGCCTCTGCTAATTCTAACTTTCTTGCAGCGAAGTCTAATTAAAGGCCTAACTGTTCTCAATCTATGAAGCCTAATCAGTATTATATTTCCATAAAGACATGCAAAGGATATAAAATAAAACGCTGTGGTAGCCAACGGTGTTTTTCTGTCGCTCATATAGCAATTGTACCTCTGAACTCAGACCACTGGATTCTGAAGTCCTGCTTTCCATCTCCAATGCACGTGCAGCTGCGCTTGCCTGGGGTTCTGGTGCAAACCTAGCAGCAGCCTCAGAGCGTCGGCTCTCACAACTCCAAAACCCGTAGGTCAGAAACCAAAATAATATGAGGTTGACCTAAAAATAGAATTAAAAACAATAGATGACACTGATAAATCTTCTACTTTCTTTCTTCTGCCCATTTTTGATGCATTTTACAATTTGGAAAGTCGATGTGGGTTGCTTGCAAAAAATTATAGCCCCAGCTTTTGTGAAGCTGCTTTGACTCCCACTGTTACCCTCTTCACACTCCCGTTCCAATGAACACCTCATGCCACCTTGCCCCAGCTTCCAGCATCCCTGCAGATGTCCTCCACCGCCTTTGCATGCTGGCAATGAATTCCCTTTTCTGCATGCGGCTGCTGGAGCAGGGACTCTCCTGCCAGCCTCAGAAAGGCATTGCATTGGGCTGCAAATGTTTCTGCCATTTGTTGCACTGGAGGCTGCAGCCGTGCCAGTGCTGCCGAGGGGACATTGCAAGTGGCTGCAGTAAATGCCATGAGGTCGATGCTCTTTCTCTGGAGAGGAATGCTCCTCTAACGCCAGGCCATGTTTTTAACAGTGCCTGAACACTGGCAACACTTTACCAGAATTAATATAAGCTAGTTGTGATCTCCTCAAATATGTTCGTTTGTTTCTTCAGGATAACAAATTTCATATCCCTAAAAAACACAGAGCAACCCTCACAATTTTTAGCCTTACCATAACCAAGCAAAACAGCTCAACTTTCTTTCAAAGTGAAAACTTACCGTGGCCCTGGGACTCTTACACAATCTTCCACAGTCTTCCACAGCAGGTTCCCCATTTCTTTCAGCCTATTCCCCAACCACTTCAAAACGACCCTTATGCAGCCAGAGGGGCCTGCAAACAGGCCCTCTTACCTCGTTGCTCCTTAAGAGGCTTCCTCCATCAGCCCCTGGCGCTGGGGAAGACCAGGAGAGCCTTGGCAAAAAAAGAAGCCTGGGAAATGGGGGATTATGGCAAATCCCTGATACCATAACTGTGATTCTTGAAGGAACATACTATTTGCCAGTTTCCTTTGGAAAAAGATAACGCACCAACTGGGATTTTTGTTACCGTACTTGATACATTGGCTCCTTCGCTGGAAATAGAGCAGTGGATGCAATTAACATGTTCTTGGCTGTTGTGTGTTTCTTTCTCTTTACAGTTGTCTCCAAGAACATCGGAATTAAGAATGAGAAATCGTTAAAATGCAAAGCTCTGAAAGCTGTATATAGCTCCAGCTCCCCCACAGACTCCAAATGAAGTAAGAAACTGTTCAAGGGGACAGCTGACACTCAGTCTCTGATACAATACACGTAATATGAATGTTACTTTGCTAATGGACTAATCCGCTGTTCAGACTTAACAAAAAATTATATTCTGTCTTTTCTCCTGGAGGAAACATGTTATTGTGAAAGAGACAATAAAAAGAATAAAATATAGGCATAGTAGCCTAAGTGATAGGTCTGTCAAACACAGCTATGTAGAAGCAGCAGTACTGGGAAGGGAGACTTGGCAGCAGGGAGTGAGAAGCACTGGGGTGGAAAGAGATCTGTGGAGTTGGGACGGGGTTGTGTGTCGGATAAGAGCTCAGCAGAGGAGTGGCTTCGCAAGGAAAGAGAGGGAAGCAATGGGGACACACTGAGGCCAACCAGAAAGGAACTGGCGGAGTGGCCGTTTGGGTTAGGAGATACGGGAGATGATGCAGTAAGTAAGGTGGGTGACAACGGGAAGCTGGCAAGGACATGGGCAGATGACACAGGGAGCCATGTGGGAAGGGCTGAGCAAGGGCGAGCAGCTTTCTATGGGTTGGCGTCGACATGAAACTTTCTCTCTAGGATGCTGGTTATTTAAGAGTTACTGTCAGCCTTCTGGCAGAATTAGACATGTGCCCCTCTCCTTCCTTTATATGCTTTTTCTTCTACTAGCTTTTAGTTTAGCTCAGGATAAGATAACAAACAAAAAGGCTTGTTACAGTTATTAACACCAGTGCAGACCCCTGACTTCTAGCACCCAGAGAATGTTTCTTTCTGGAAATGAAATATCATTACATTTTTTAATATGAAATATTAAAAGTGGTAGTATGGACAAGAGTAGGAAAAAAGAAAAGAAACAGAGAAAGTACCATGAACAAGAACACGAAAGCATGTAGAAGAGCCCAGAGATACAGCAGGACACTCAAGAACTTCAAGGGAAAATGGGATTCCCCCTGAAGGCAGGTGAGAGTGCAGGGATGGACAGGAACAAAAAGAAAGCTATATTTCTGATTAGCTCAGGGTCTGATTTGTGCAACAGCCTACACCTAAGTGAAGAAAAACATACTGGTTTTCAGAATTTGCTGTAGAAATTTGGAAAAAACTGTACTCCTAGAAGGACAAGTTTCATGCTCTTAAGATCAGCTTAAATGACATTCTGGGGAGTATATTCACTTTCCTAAAGAAATATGTTTTCCAACAAAAGCTGTTTTACAGGCAGTGGGCATTTAAAGACGCTAGTGGCTAAAAAGTATTGGGCTTCAGTCCACTTGCTTCTGAAGCTTTGAGAACATTTTGAGAAGCCTGGAGGCAGGAAAGGGAACGCCACAGGCTTGTGGTCCTTGCAAGGCTGCATAACTGTTTTCCATTGCATTTTCAGAGATTCTGGTATCAATTCCTGCAGCTGGAGGATGTGTGAGATATCTGAGAGCTGGAAGCAGTGCATAACCAGCAGCTCAATCATAGCCATCGCAAAGGCTGAGCAGAGACCATTGTGTCTCAGTAAAAGCTGAAAGTAAAAGAAGCTGATATGACAGCAGAAATGAATGGTGAAAGGATAAAATGTTGTGCTTGCCTGTAGAAGCAGTTACTAAATTTTTTTTTTTTATAAATCAATGAACTATTTTCATTCTAGACAAAAGAGAAACTTAAGGGCTTGATTATTTTTCAAAGGTATTGAAGTTGCAGGTGTTAGCACAATTTCTATCTGTGTATATATGTTTTTAACAAAAGGAAAATCTCACTGCTCTTGAAAGGAAATGTGCTGCAATCAGACCATACAGACACTTTTTAAACCTGTGCAATCAGTTGAAATAAGGAACATGTGATTGTTAAAGTTAACGGGTTTGCATCATTACCCTATCTAGAAAGGCGGTGCTCATCTGCATACCTAGCCAAAAATGGCCACAAGACAGTCTGCTGCCAGTGGAGGATCTCAGGTTTTTTGTTGGTTCAATTTAGTTTTGAGCAGAAGGAACTGAGAATAGATTAGAGTTTTTAAGAGCAGAAGATAATTTCCATGAAAGTGATTTCACATGATAACATTCATCAGTCTAAGGAATCAGCTGAGAAAAAGCAGCAGAATAAGTTATGGCCTCAAAAAAGCAGACGATGAAACTAGGAAATTAGTGGGAAGAACTTCTAAACAAAGCCAACAGCTTTAAATACAAAGAAGTACCAAAGACTGACAGCTGTTACAAGAGATTATGCAAAAAATGTGGCAAGCTATACCATTGCAAAGGCAAAAATAGGCGAATTGGAAACAGACTAACATAGTTGTCTCGGGAGTTCTTCAAGGACTTGAAAATCAAATAGATATACTGAAAAATATGGAAAAAAAGAGCAGAGGGATAGTAAAAGGTGTGGGCACAAGGCGTAGAGTTGAAATCAAAGAGGATAACATTAAAAGTGAGGTGCGGACTGCAGGGAAATAAAGGGAAAAAAGAAAGAGATGTGCTAACTGGATTAAAAGGAGGTCTAGGTCTACCACCAAAAAAAGAAAAAAAGCAAACTAATTCATGCAAAAATGCAGAAATATTATACGCTTTCTTGGCCTCAGCTTTGTGAAAAAAAAGTTAACTGCAATCATTGAATTACTGACTTTCATCTAAGGCGGCGATGCAGGAACAGGAAAGAAGAGAGAACTGGTTTTGACGAGAGATGTTTTCAAGCTCTCTGACAAAGAGGAGTGCAAGAGGGAAACAACAGGCTTACCTTCAATAAGCAGAAAAAAGATGAACCCAGGAAATCACATACCCATCAGCTCAATTTCGACCCACTGAAAGAATGGATTGAGAGGATAACAGGGAATAAAAACAGCCAGCACAGACTTGTAAATAACGCACCCAATCAAACCAGCCAACTTCTTTTCTTTGGCAGGGTAGCCAGCCTTGTGGCTGAAGTGGGTTGCTATGATTAATTTTGAATTTAGTGAGGGTCTTGGTGCTATTTCATTTGACGTTCTTATAACCGCAGTAGACAAATATCCCACAGATGCAATCACTAAAAGTGGGTGCGTGTCTGACTGATGAAGCCCTCTTCATGAGGGTTAATCAAGGATTCACTGTCACTCTTCAAGGGCATTGAAGTGTGGTTGTACGGGGGTCAGAGTCATTAGCAGTTTCAAGATTGTGCTTAATAGCTGAGATGATGGAACAGAGTGCAGGATCATCAGGTTTGAGAATGACACCAACCTGAGGAAAGAGAAACTGCAAGGAAGGACAGGAATGTAAAGTGGTTTTCAGTGAGATAAAACTCAGTAAAGTCAAGTACAAAGTGCTAAATTTAGGCAGAAGACTTTCATGTATACTGGGACATATCTGGCTGAGTGTCAGTACTGCAGGAAGGAACCATACACAGCTATCAGATGAAGCGATGGAAAAAAATGGAAATTTTATTCAGGAATATATTAACAAAAATTATTAGTAAGATTGGATCATATTATAGCTGTACAACTCTAAAGTGGAGGTCACTGTCTTCTTGGAGTGATACATAGTACATGACATCTGAAGGGTGTTATCTAGTAGAATGATAGGGAAATGAGAAAGAATCCAGAAGAGACCTCCAAGAATGTGAAGAGGTTTACAGGGGCAATTTATGTGGGAAAGGGGAAGGAAATGAGATCATTTTGTCTGGAAAATGGAAGTCCAAGAAGACAGATGAATGAGAAAACAGTACACAATGATGTTGTTATAATCTGCTGGAAAGGTATGCTCAGGTGTTCTTCACAGCACAGCAGAAATCTGTTTACTGTTCAGAAAGATGATTTAGGATGGCTATTAGGAAAAAACTTCAAGGAGGATGGTGAGGGATTGGGCACAAGCCAACCAGAGAAGTTACAGAAAGTCCTGCTCTATAGGTTTTAAGAACGTGTTAGCTAAAATACATGCTTGGGGTTGGCAAAGGTAAAGTCAATCCTGCCTCAAAGCAGGCTGCGGTGGACCTAGGAGTCTTCTGCTGACTGACTTCTCTACAACCGCCTTCCCCTTTGGGTGCTTTCGCCAGGCTCTCCCTCCACCCAAGATACCTGCAATGTGCTGCTATCCCTACTGTCTTCTCCAGGGTTCCCAGCTTCACTGCCTCCCATTGCTCCAGGAAACCAAGAAAGAAATTGGTGCTTGTTGACGAGCAAAGCTATGGTAGGAGGTGCACCCTGGCATCCCAGGTCTTGGACATCTTCAGATGTGTGCAATCATCCCCACACACCACAGGCCTGCAAAGCGTGCAGGATCCTCCTGTGCAACAGCTGAATTGAGGCACATACATGAATATTTATGCACATTCAATATCTCCGTTCATCTTTGTTTCTTCAAGGACATCGGAAGGTACATTAATGCCGCAGGTGGCAGGGGGAACTATGAGCGACAGGCGTCAATGAAGGGAGGGGGTGCCTGCCTTTGCCGTTCACCAGCCCTGGGGCTGCACAAACTCAGAGCCTCCTGCACCTGCAGGCAGGATGCTCTCTGACAGAGCAAAAAGCGCTGGAGTTAGAAACAGCAGAGAAGCCTGAAACTTGTCTGTCAGGGCTGAAATTATGGCCCCAGCACAAAAGTTTCAAATACCAGGCAATTTGAAGTCAAGTTTTCTGCAGTTGTCAGTTTTCTTTTTTGAATGGTATAAATAACTGCAAGAAGGTACATCCTTGTATGCTCTAAGGACTGGCTGACAGCACAGTTTAATGTGTTGATTAATATCATTTCCCTACTTCCTTCTGATATGCATCTCACAGTAACAAAATGTAGAAGGGAAGACAGCCCACAGGTATCTTTCACAATTACTCCGCGACAGTAGTATCTCAGATCTTTGCACTAGAATAGCTGTGTGTGTGCCCATTCATCCCTGCAGGAAAGTAATTCTCTTGTGTTTAAAAAAATGGTTCTAAGAAATTCAACAACAAAATGCTTTAATGCAGTGATAAGGTTGTGCTGTGATAGTGTATGCCCTTTTATGGTGTTTTTCTTTGAGAAAAACATTTGGCGTCTGAGAAATAGAAACACAGCCTCAGAAGACACACGGCTACAACCCTAACTCAGCCAGTATACTGTCCCAGTATACCCATAGAAGACACATTTGTCCTTTCCATTGCACAGGGTTGAACAGGATCTACCTCTGTTTGCCTTATGTTCAACCATTTAGCCCTTAAAAAAAGTCTGCCTGTGTTAAACCACATGAGCCCTTGACCCCATTGATCTTGCACATATTATGCCACACCATAACTGTATTTCCCATCAGCAAACCCATAGAGTGCTTTCAAATCATTCTCACTGGTTATACCTGGCCTTAATGGGAAAGGAAGCAAGCAGAGTAAAGGCAGTGTGGCTGTGCGTTGCAGTGCTATATTTCTCGATTTTCCAATATTGAGTGTTGCTGAGCTCAGTATTCTGGAAGGACAAGACTTATCACTGGGCACTGACTAACTCAGAAAAGATTTATGAAAGAAATGAATTGCCTCTGAAATGATGGAAATTAAGTAGCCTAAACCCAAAATGAATGTTTGCAAGACCTGCACACTCTGTGATGCACTGCATCATTTCAGTGCTATGGCTAAGGTGGCATGCTTTATCTCTCAGTGATATGAGAGGCTCGTCTCAAATTGGCTTTGTACTATTGGTATTACCTGCAGACAGATATGTCGATGTCATCTCAAGCAAAGAGTTAGATTTTAACACACTCATCACACATACCATGAGGCTTCTGCCACCTTCTTATAATAAATATCAGTGATCCTCTTCAGGTGTATTTCATGTCTGAATGTGCAATAACAAAAGGACTGGTGCACTGGAGGCCTTGTCATGAGAGAACCCTAAGACTACCCCTTAATGGTATGTGCCAGAGCCAGGTCCTGGTTGGGGCACCTTGGGTGCCACTGGGCAAGTGGGCCTTGCGGTCAGTACGGAAGCAGAGGATGCTTGGAAATTCATGTGGGAAGCAGATCTCAGAGCATCCCTGTAACTTTCTGCTGTTTGATGAATAAAAGTAAAGTCCTACTTCCCTGGAGTTCAGAGGAAGGCTAGCCAAGCAACTGATGGTACCCATGAAATCTGGGATTCAAACCCCACATTTTGGCAGAAGTCTTAAGGTGCGCAGGTATTTTCTTCAAAGGAAGAGGAGTCCTGAATGTGCTGAATTCCCGTTCTCTGAACCTCTGCTTCTGGAGCGCTTATTGTACGTGGACACTTGTGCTGTCAAATTTACTTGCTGAAACATTTGTGGAGCTAGTTTTAAGCTCAGGCACATAAGCTGTCCTGCCAGAAGTGGCGCATTTGATGTGAGATGGAATACTTCTCGACAGCAGAAAGGCTGAATTCCCAAAATCCTCAGCCAAGGCTCCTGTAGAATGTCAATGAGATGAGACAAGACGTGTGCACCCTCTGCAAGGATGGTGTCTGCAAGCATAATTGCATTGTGTTGGTGTCTGTAGCTCTGACAGAAATTGGAGCTGAATATCCCCAGTTTTCCCTGGTGGATTTTGTACAATGTAGGACAATGCTCAGCCCAGTGAACAGAGAACTGGTCTTTTTCGAAAGCAGGTGCTAAGAGCTCTCAGTGGGTCCTAGCAAGAGCGTAACAAGCAGCTTTAGCCATGAGAAGTACACATGCAAAAACTGATGTGACAGTGATCTCCAAAATCTCATTTGCTTCCACTTCTATAAATGGAACTTTATTTCCCTTGGAACAATACCTAAAAGGAAGCATGTGATTTTTAGAAATAATATCCACAAAAGAAAAGGTTTAGGTGGTGTAGAAAACACCAAAGCTCTCAAAGCTTTACTTGGGAAATACAGAATTACAGGGGCTGCTCAAAATCTTCCTTCTAAAACTACAAAAGTTAGGCTTTACCCAGTCTAGCAGAAGGAATTCATCTTGTGAATTACAAGCAGGAGAGGCTGTTCATATTTCAGGTACTAGTTGCCTACAACACATGAACAAAACAAAAAAACAAAAAATTAAATCCCAGAAGAAAAAAAAAGCATGTCCTGGGCTGCATCAGAAGAAGCGTGGCCAGCAGGTCGAGGGAAGTGATTCTCCCCCTCTACTCTGCGCTGGTGAGACCCCACCTGGAGTTCTGGGTCCAGCTCTGGGGTCCTCAGCACAGGAAAGACGTGGCCTTGCTAGAGCAGGTCCAGAGGAGTAACACAAAAATGACCAGAGGGATGGAACACCTCTCCTCTGAGGACAGGCTGAGAGAGTTAATGTTGCTCAGCCTGGAGAAGAGAAGGCTTCAGGGAGACCTTATTGCAGCCTTTCAGCACTTAAAGGGGGCTAGTAAGAAAGATGGGGACAAACATTTTAGCAGGGCTTGTTGCAATAGGAGGAAGGGTAATCATTTTAAACTAAAAAAGGGTAGATTTAGACTAGATACAAGGAAGAAATTTTTTACAGTGAGGGTGGTGAAAGACTGGAACAAGTTGCCCAGAGAGGTGGTAGATGCCCCATCCCTGGAAACTTTCAAGGTCAGGTTGGACGGGGCTCTGAGCAACCTGGTC
>JAVKLA010000014.1:11078123-11095220 GCA_034782735.1 Sagittarius serpentarius
GCCATCGCTGATGGGCTCGGCCTTGGGCAGTGGCGGGTCCGGCTTGGAGCCGGGGAAGCTTCTGGCATCTTCTCACAGGAGCCGCCCCTGCAGCCCCTCCCCCGCTACCAAAACCCTGCCACACAGACCCAATACAATCACAAATACAACTTTTTTGAGCTCTGTCTGACACAGACTTCTTTTTAACTATCCTCTATGAATGGCAACTGGTATGGAACTAATCTGTCACGTTTTGGTATAAACCCTTTAAATCAGGTATCCTTATACTGATTTCAGCTTTTCTTCACAAGCTCTAATTTCATCTGACTCCATTTCAAAGTGTATTTCTTCTTCCTTAGTCTAACTTTTTGTTCCTTCCACACAAAAATCAGTCCGCCTTTTCTTCTGTCCAGCCTGGACATTACCAAGGGAGTTGCACAGAGCACAAGCGAGGAGTTTCTGCCCACCCCTGACCAGCCGGAAACCACAGCTACCAGAGAAGCCTAAACTTTGTCTGGTGGCTTTGAATTCAGATGTTCATATGGTCTGTGGGAAAGGAACCTGCTCACTGATGAGAACTGTGAGCCTGCTAGGAAAGGACAGACCCTTCAGGCACTGAAAATCCAAGTAATTTCTTTGAAGGGTATGTAGATTAAGATTTTATCCAGACTTGGTCACATTTTGAGCTGATTTCTTCAGGGAAGACAAAGCCTTAGAAACCATCCTTGCAACATTTCAAAAAACTCCAGTCCCGCATTTCAATGAAAAGGCTGTCTGCATTTTTCTTAAGCTACAAGGAGAGTATGCATTTTTTTTCCTCATCCTCACTTTTTGACTTGGCTGAACTTCCTTTGCTGACATTTCCATATTTAAAAGCCTTCAATATTTCTAGCAATAATCAAGTGCCTAAAATCTTGTGAGGAAGACAAGATGAAGATTTTCCCTTCCCTCTGAGGAGAGAACAAATAATTTGAGAGGAGCTTTCTCCTTGAATGACGGACGGTATTCGACTTCATGGCTACATGTGTGGGGAGCACCTTCCCAACCAGAGCCCCCTCCAGGGTATTTTGGCTTGTGCTCACCCCTCATGGAAGAGCTTGCTGGCTTTCCAGTCGCTGAAGAGCGAGCTTGGAGCTGGCTTTTCAGCACTGACATGCCACAGCGTGGGAAGTTTCCAGGAGTAATGTGCCATTTGCTGGGATACAAGTACACCACATGTTACAGAGTGTTGTTTTCCTGGTTTCATTTGTCTTACTCTTCCACTTGGTGTTTTTAAACACATTTAAATGCGTGCATTTTCTAGGATACAAAAATATTACTAACAGATCAACTGCTTGCATAATAATACCAACAATAATAGTGGTATTTGTGTAGAAATCAGCGTGTTGTCATGGCTTCGAGCACATTGAACAGCTGGCTGCCTTACCTGCTGCTGGCCAGCTGCGTGACCTCTTGAAAGGAGGAGAAAGCATGTGGGTTTCCATGCTGAGATCCCTTGCTGGTCTCATCGTGCCCAGTACGGCACATGAAGTGAGTAACAGACAGCCCCCTGAGAGCAAATGGGCTCCAGAAGGGCCACTGGGCACACAGAGATGGGGGTTTTGGTTACAGTCACACAAGTAGCCCTGGATCACGTAGATATCACAACCAGCCATGCTATTGGAAAATGAGGTGTTTAGACAAGGTTAATTGCCTTGACTCCTCTGTAGGCAACAGAGAGAAAGAAATCTCCAAAAGGTTTTTTTTCTACATCTTGAGGAAGCTGGGTAGGAAAAGTGGGATGATTCATCTTCTGGGCTTGCCTCTGTCTTTATTCACTATGGAGGGAGCCTAGTCATTAGTTCACACGAGTTGTCCAGCCTTGTGAATTGCATGAGCTGAGTCACATTCAGAGTGCCTGTGGCAAACCAGGTCATTACCGGAGGAGTGGGGGTCCTGCGGCAATTGTGCTCAGAGAGTTTTGGAGCGCGGCGCTGGGATTTCACCAGCAGCACCTGAAGGCAGAAGGTCCTGGCTCTCCCTGTGTTCGCTATAGCCAGAGGAGCTGCTGGTGCAGGGCTCCTTCAAAAAATCGTCTCCCAAATCACATGTTTGGGTTAGTTAAGAGAAATTACTAGACAGTCTGTAGCTCATTTAACCTTAAGACTCCGTTCTCTTAACGTTTACTGGTTAATGGCTATTCAGCATAAAAAACAAGGTCAAGAAACAGGAAAATAGTAAATAAATCAAACACAGAGAAACACAGACCTGAAAAAGCTGATTGATGTGCCACTTAATGAACCGCTCAAGCGCAACCTTGAAGAGGCAGAGGTTCAGGCACAACTTTGTAAAGGTGAGAAGAAGAAAAAGCAGATTACCATATGTCTTATGGGAAAGAGCAATCTTATTTTGAGTTGAGGGGTATTGTGGGACTGTTTTAAACATATTACACAGGATTTAGGGGAATAACCAAAGGGAGGCATCAAGGAAGGAACAAGCGTGGGGGAAAAAGTGTTAAGGAGATAACCAGGGGATAACCATGTGTAACCAGGCACTGGTCAGTATGCTCACCTGGCCAGGCCCTGTGCCTGAGCATCACAGCCTGTCCCACCTCCTTACTAAGCTCTGTCCCCAGCTGTCTGCTGTGTGAGTGTCGCCTCTTCCCTGCGCGCAATCTGCCAGCAAGCTTCAAGCCAGACTAGCCAACCAGTAGGACAGGAGGTCTGTGGCTGGATACTGGAGGGACCACAGGTCTGGTGTCAAGCCTTCGGAGAGGTCACGTGCCCGAGGTTGCAGGATTTGCGCTTCTTCGAATGGTTCAACTTTCAGTTACCATCTCCAGTCTTTTCCCCAACAAGACAGCCAGCAACATCTGTTTTTCTCACTAGAGCAGCATGCCAGTTTTTCCCGAAGTACTAGTTATTCAGTCTCTCTGTTGCTGATGTGAGCTTGCCCATTCTCCCCATTCACAGTGTTCCCAGTTTTGAGGAAAAAGAGTGGTCTGGGGCTGTCAGGAGGACACCGCAGTTTTGGATGATGGGATTAGATTAGATTTCAGCCTCCTTCTGACTCAGACATCCAGCTGCTCCCATCTCATCCTCTTCCTCCACTAATATTTCCATAAAAGCAGTGCATTGATGTCACACTGGCAGAATTTCACCCATTTTTTAAGGAATATGTTGGACACACACTCCCTTGAAAACTGGGATACCTCGGAGAAGGACTAGAAAGAATGGCTCCTACTGCACACTGGGCTTAAATCGTTAGCAGAAAAATTAATTGCCCCAGGTGAGTCCTCTCTCACGTTGTTCCAGTTTGCCCATGGTGGATTTGTAAACAGTAACAACTGTTTGTATGGAAGACTCCAAGGCATGAAATCCAGGTTTTTAATTTTCATTTTAAAAGTCAACACTTTCACACAAAGGAAGATTTTTTTATTATTATTATTAATCAGAGCTTCAGATAAGATGTTTTGATTTTCTCTGTAGTCAGCAGGACTCTGCTCAATTAGTACTACAGGCAGCCTAATCTATGGCAATAATAAAACACCAGAAGAGATTACTATTAGGTTTTGAATTATGCAAGGAACAAGTAGCCACTGCTTCATTTTCCATTTGGTTCCACAAGAGTTACCACAGACCTTAAAAGACTGACAGAAATATTTACCAGAGTCAAGCGAAGTTCATGACTTGGGGGTTTATTGTGTTTTTCCTCTCAGTGTATTTCTCTCATTTACCAGTCTGATTCTGGACTACAGTAAATATTATTGATCTCATCTTCCATTGGGTTCTGTAACTATTTTTTTCTGCATTCATTTGTTCCTCAGCCATAGCAGAGGTGCTTTCAATCTTCCACCTTCTCAGAAAAAGGACTTTTTAGTCTATAAAAGCCATTTTTTCACTCTGAGAGTGCTTTTCAAAACATTGTTCCCCAGGTGATTTCTCAAGCCTTGGTCCGTCCAAGAGTCTCTGTATCATAAAGGATCTTTTTGCACAAAATTTCAGATCCAATGCCTTGTTCCCATTCATGTCTTTTGTCATTATCCAACATGTTTATCATCTAGTTTCTATAGCATCTTGAAGAAAGAGGCATTGGGGATAAAAATATCTAAGTGAAGGAACACAGAGTACACCATTTTCTCTTGTCATGTATTTTGTGTAAATAATAGTTCTTGACTTGATAGTCTTATTGTAGTAATAGGCAACTGAATAAAAAAACCCACTGAAGTGTCATTTTAAATAACATTGTGTAAATTCCAGGAGCTTGCATTTCAAAAAGGACAAAGGAAGAACACCAAAACATAACTCCCAAAGAACAGAGCTGCAACTACAGCTATTATCTTTATTTTTTTTTCACTTGTCAATAATTTTTATATTATCAGTATTTTTCATGATTAGATTGAGCAAGGAAAGAAATTATATTCCTCTAAAGTCTCTAGTAGATATATTTGAAGAGATTTATTGGACTGGGGTCTATGAGAAATGTTTGAGTTGGAATTACACAGTAGAAATATAGAATAGTTCAGATTGGAAAGGCCATTTGGGGATCGCTTAGTCCAGCTCCCTGCTCAAAGCAGAGCTCACCTCAGAGTTACATCAGGCAGTTCAGCGCCTTGTCCGCTTGAGTTTGGAATTTTCCAATTCCCCCTGGGCAGCCCCCTGGGCAGCCCAGACCTGTGCTTCACCGCCTTCACAGGGGACATATTTTTCGTACATCTGGTGGTAATTTCCCTTGCTCCGACCTGAGACCATCACCTCTTGCCTTTCTGCCGTGCATCCTGAGAAAAGCCTGGCTCCTTTTTCTTTAAAACCTCAGTGTTGGTAGTGGATGAGAGCAGTGGGATGCCCCGTAAGCCTTCTCTTTTCAAGGCTAAACACACCCAGTTCCCTCCACTGATGAACTTGTTCAGTCTCTGTACCTCCTGGGGGTGGTGCAAGGCGTTGGAGGTACAAAAGAAAAACACTTCTGCTGTAATAGTGCTGTTTATCTTACAATCCTAAGTGTAATGGTTTGCTTCCCCAGCTAGATAGCTTGCTAATGATTTGCAAATAATTTCAGAAAATGCTATACCAGATCCCACAATGGTTTGAGAAATAAAAAGTTACTATCATAACCAAAACAGTGCAGTCTATCTCTCTCCTTCATATGAGTTACTTTTTTTATTTCTGTTTTCCATTTTTATTTTATAATTTATGTAAATTATACCCAGGAGAACTGATGTAATTTCTATAATGCCCCAATGGCTGTAGTTTGAGGAATTCTCCCTTTCCACTTGAGGAAGGACACCCAGTTCCCAGCACAGCTCTTTGCAAATGTACCTCTCCTGTAATACATTTTGTTACTAGTGAAGAACAATATGTCTCATCTACTTGCCATCATATAAAGACATTAGCAGCCATACAAAAACAAGAATAGGTAGGGAACAATTAAAAAGCTTTATCCCCAAATAAAAAACTCCTGCTGCAGAACTGTCATTTAATTTTGAATAGTGACTGTGCAGAGATGAGCTAGACCATGTTTGTGGGTAGCAGTAATACCGTTTATTAGATCATCTAGTACATTCGCGATCTGCAATACTGTTTTTAAACCTGGTTCATGGAAGTTGGTATCTCACACAGACTGGCACATAGTGTCCAGCATGACTGTCACTTTAAACAAGACAAATCGCTCTACATTCAAAAGAGGTCCTATCATTTTCCTAAACTCACCTTATCACACAGTAGGACAAAATGGTTCACAGAACTGTTGAGGTTGGAAGGGACCTCTCTGGATATCATGTAGTCCAACACCGCTGCTAAAGCAGGGTTAGCCAGCAGGCTGCGTCCAGTCAGGGTCTGAGTACCTCCAGGGACGGAGACTCTACAGCCTTTCTGGGCAACCTGTGCCAGTGTTTGGGCAGTCTCACAGTAACAATTTTTTTTCTTATGTTAAGATGAAACTTCATGTGTTTTAGTTTGTGCCCACTGCCTCTTGCCCTGCCACTGGACACCACCAAGAAAAGCCTGGCTCCTGCTTCTTTCCTTCTCTCCTCCAGGCTGAACAGTTCCAGCTCTTTAACCATGAAAGGTCCTCCAGTCCCCTCATCACCTTTTCGACTGGGCTCACTTTGGTATGTTCCTGTCTCCCATGTACTGGGGAGACCTGACCTGGACGCAACACTTCAGATGTGTCTCACCAGGGCTGAGCAGAGAAGAAGGATCACCTCCCTCAGCTCGCTGGTAATGCTCCACCTCATGCAGCCCAGGATGCCGATGACCCGTTTTGCCATGAGGGCGCATTGCTGGCAATTTCAAACTTTGACAGTAACCCAGAAATTTAACTGTTCCGACTGTTAGCCAAAAGGCTACAGTCTGCCCAGATGTTTCTAACTGGGCTGTGCTCCATCTGCCCTTGGCCCCTCAGATACCCTGCTCCTGTTTTGCTGAGCTTTTACCCCTGCACCTCCCAGTGTATTTCATAGGGGATTAAATTTCTGATTGCACCCGTTGGAGAGAGGTTCTTTTCCCTAATTAATGAACCAGGAGAAAGCTACCAAGCACTCCCAAATGAAGTTATTCTATACTTTCCGATTAAAGAAGTACTGCAAATTTTTTCTCCCTGAAGTACCCATAGCTACTAATTTTCAGGCCTAACTAATAAAGCAATCTTGGATCTCATCAGGAACAGAATAAGGTCACAGTGCCCATACTGTGCTTTTAAATAGTTTCAGCCAGGATTTCTTTCCTCTGTGTGTTTTTCTGAATATCAACTTGCTTTCTTTTTCTTACCTTGTTAAGTCTAGAAGAAAGCATACGCCAAGGTACAAATATTTAACATCATGAATAACTACAAAGTGGCAGTACTTAATGTTTAGTTTCTAAATCAGTCCAGAAACTTATTTCTACAAAAGCAAATTTTTTTATTAATTGAGCTAGTGACATTGGGTAACCACTCGTATTGTTTACTTAGTTGCTCTAATTAGTTCTTTGGAAGTATTTACCTCTCTCTACTGACTGGATGGGAAACTTAGTCTCTTAACACCTAGTAATAAGAATCATGCATTTACTCAGACACAAAAGTTGCTTTGCGTGATGGCGAGAACACTTTGTGTATTCAGACATCCTGACTTTAATAGAAAGTAGAGATCCATGACATTCTGGCATCACTCGCATTATTTTAGAGGTACAGAGAAAAAGTAACTCAAACGAAAATGTTAGCTACAAAAAAAGCACTGGAACTCTGACTAATTATCTGCTTAAGTACTGAATTTTACATAGTTCCTGCACAATCCATTGTCTGTAGAAGGAGAGCTTTTTGTTCCAATATTTAGACAGTTATGAGTCTATATGAGAAGTTTTAGTTATTACCAGGTTACTGTCTCTATCTTGATGCCTATGCATTCCTGACATTAAGGAATGGTAATGCAGTTCTCTTCTGAGGAGGAAATAAGAAAATATATATGAAGATGGTAATATTCATGAAATAAAGAACAGAATCCTAATATTTTGGAAGTACAAAAATGGAATTCAGTTATCAGAGATTGCTTTCAAAATAGCCAGAGATGAATTGTTTCCTAAATGAACAGGGTAACAGAGCTATAATTGTGGTCAGTGAAACTTATCACAATACTGCATCACATCTTTGATATTCTGAGTTCTTCTAACTTTTTTAACAGCTGAACTTTCTTGAATAATTCTTCCTAGGGCTTGTCTATGTGCAAGCTAAACACAGCGTATAGGACTAGTACGTTCATTAAATGGTAGCTCACTGGCAAATATAGTTCTATTGTCAGGATATGTTCTTTGTCCCTTACTATTAAATAAAAACCCATGGCTTATTTTTCTTGATGAAGGAAAAACTTATAGCTCTTCAGATGTAACTTTACCTTTCTTCCGGTAGTTCAAGAAAAACTCAGCTAAGAATGTTTTCTTCTCTACATTTCCAGTTCTGTTTGCCAGGTAACACCATCCCTGTTATTATTTGATATCAGATTATGTTCCAAATTGCTCTGCATAGGAAATTGCTTTTTTTAGCCTCCAAACTCTATGAAGTGTCTTCACTCCCCTTCCCCTGGGTTTGGCAAAGGTGTGCAGCTCACCCACATTTTGGACAGAGGATGGAGGAATGAAGCTGTAAAGAACAGGTTGCCAATTTTTCTCCACTTCCCTTTAAAGGTGGACCCACTCTTTAACACTTTCTGCTGGAATTACTTTGTGCCAACTGAACCTCCAGGGACACCTTGTTTCTTTCTTTCTTTTTAGAGAATAGTAATAAATAATCTTGAGAGTATTGCTTCAGTCAGCTTTTATGTTTACTTTCACCAAACACATTTCATAACAAGGTACAAACAGATTTGGCCTTTCATGTGCTGTCAAATAGGGCCTCATTCCTGCAGTTTACATACAATAACAAGGAGGAGTTAAAGTTCTGCAGGAACATTTACCTGAATTTTTGCACACAGCAGTTATTTTGGAATTGTAAAGTTAAGACTGACTCGTTAGAGAAGAGGCAAAAAATGGTATGAAAATGAAAACAACAAGTTAATGAATCTTTGTGGGCTCTTCATTGGCAGTTATATGCTGTTTGGCAAGAACCATAGACGAGTAACACCTTGCACTGCAGCAATGTTTTCTGTCTCGGCACCTAGAGAAACTTTTACAAACTTTAAACAGCAGAAATGCTCAAAAGCCCTGGCTTTGGGTAACTCAAGAGGATACAAATTTCCATTAACATCAGGTTACAGAACTCTTCTGGTTGCAAGAGGTCATAGTGATGAGTTTGTAGCACAGAGCTTACCGAACCGTCATGAGCCATCCTCCTTTTAGTTAAAGCCAGGAGAGGTGCGTGGGCACCCTCGGCCTTGGAGCTGCTGCTGCCTACTGTTGTATTGCTGCTAAGAAGGAGGTAGTAAAGCTATTGTAGAATGTGCATGGCCTGTAACAGGTAAATCAAAGGCAAATGCAAACTGACATGACATCCACCAGATTCTGCTGGGTGGGCAAGGGGTGGTTGTCCAATAGCTCTGAAGCCATAGAGGCTGTCAGAGCTGTCACCCCATTGGGAACAGATATTCACATCTAGCTTGATTCGCTTTCTTCAAGCAAGGAGAAATCTTGCTTGATTTCTTCACTGGGTATTCAGAACAGATCCTCCCTTCCTTTTGCTTGGGTTGGCTTATGGAATATTTTTCTCATTGGTGCCTGCCATTCCCAGCTGCTTCACATGGCTAAAGCACATGGCATCATCCCTTGAGAGACCAGCTGGAAGACTATCTCCTACAAAGGAGCATAAGAGAGATGTTAAATAAAGTATGCAGGGCAGTTCTCGGTAGAGAAAAGATCTATCCAGAAGAACAATGCCTCAGAGAGAGGTATTTTATAGGGAGCAGGGAAATACTGTATCTATGGAAGGAAATGTTTGCAATTATACATGCCCATTTTCTACCTCATAACTCTGATAAACTCCTCTAAAGCCAGCTTCCCCTCTATGTTCTCCACAGTAGGTAACGAAGCCGGGTTTGTCCCACTGCGGCCCAAGTACTAGAAAGTTCCTGGGGGTGCCCTTAGTAGCTCATATTTGTCTCCCAAGAGCGACATGAGGCTTGGTGTCCAGAACCTGCCACTTGGTTGCTATTTAATGCCCAGGTGTCACCCCTGAAAGCACAGCAGGTTTTCCTGTCCATAGGGTCTCTGCCAGCACCCAGAGCCTGGAGTTCCCAATGGCAGGGGATGAGACGGGGCAAGGGTGCATGCTCAGCAGCTGCTGCAGCTCCCCAAAAACTGCAAAGACAGCTTTTGGTCACCTGAGGGACCCCCAAAGGTCCTTGGTTTTATGAAGCCTGGAGAAACCCATCACTCAGCAGGGGAGGAGCCCTCAGCACGTCTGCTCCTTGGGGGAGATGCAAAGCATTGGGGATCCCCAGAGAGGACCTGCTTGGCCCGGAGTCTGCAAGCCCTTGTCTCAGCCCTCTCCATCCTCTTCTGCCGGAAGACAGATAGGTAACAAAAACTGCGAGGAGGTGCAGCTGGATGTGCTGCCAATGCCCTGGCAGTTGCAAGGTTACAGAAGCCCTTTGTCTGGTTATAATTGTATGGATTAGCTGGCAGATCCATCCCGCTGAGCTGAAATCCTGAAGTCCTTCTGTATTCGAGTGGGATCCCAGACATTATTTCGTTTTGTGTACAGTGGAAATGTGGGTGTCCTCCGCTACATTCATTTTGCCATCTGAAGATAGGTTGACAGACAGATAAATAGATACTTGCAGATCCCAGTTTACATTTATGCACTGTGTAAGGAATATTAAATAGCCACTACTTATGATAAACTCCAGTTCTTTCCTGATTAAAGAGCACCCAGTTTATATTTCTCTCTGCATATAAAATTGCAAGACATTCATTAACTAATCTGTAATCTAACCTCTTCTGGAACATCCCATACAATTTTTCCAGTCAATTTAAGCCTGTTACAAATCTGCTAATGCCTTCATTTTCACAGAAACAGGAGAAAAGTATTTTCATTGTATATTATTGGAAGACAAATTTTACCCCCAACAACCGAATTTATGAGTTTATTGAAAGAAATCAGTTTGCTGAAAAATAAAGTTCCACTTAGATGCTTGATCTGAGTTCAGGTATATTTCAATAAATATAAGGAAGTTAATAGTGCAGGTGAAAAACATCATTGTCTATTCCAAAAATGTTCTAAATAAATGCAGTTCATCATTTTCTGCAATTGAATTAATGACTTGCAATAAAAAGACTGATGAATTCATATGACATCTTGGAGAATATAACAGAATAATAAGATGCTTGGGCCTGACCTTTCATACATAATCTGGGAGCTGCCTGTAACATTTTACGATATGATATGCTCCACTTGTTTCTTAACACGCTTACTACAGATTTGTGAGAAGATAATTCAAGCAGAAGTTTGATATGTATATTTGCAAAAGGGGGATGATGATAGTTTCAGGATGCCCTCCTGCTTATTCATCCCAAAAGGGCAAACCAGAGAAGGAGCGAGGATCAAGCGCTCACTTGTTGGGTGGCATAACACAGACAAAGACAACCAGTACCTACGCCGCTCAGGAAAACCCAGTACTAAGAGCTGGGTGAACTGGGGATAAATTAGACTTGCTTTGGGTAGGGGACGTAGGTCTTCAGAGCTTATGTTGGGTTCGATTTTCTTCCCTCTTGCACCCTTTCTTTCTGGTGCTCGGATGAAGCAGTACTGGTCCCCTGATGCGCTTGTACCAATCACACCAGGCAACAACCTGCTGTAGGAGAGGATTAAAATCCAAGTGCTGTTTTTATGACCTTCCCCAGTGTAACAGGACCTAAATCTTGGAATTTCATGACATATTTTAGCTTTCCTAAGCATAATATTTTTCCAGAACTCTATTATGATGAGAAACACTAAAAAGAACCCCAAACCAAAAAATCCCCACCCCAAGCCTACAAGAGGTTCAACAGCGCTGCAAGACACTGATGATGGTTGCTAAAATATCACGGGAACCAGCCTCACTTTCAGCAAGCAAGATTGGGACAGATGATGACAACTCATTCTCCCGCTGCTTCTTTCCTCACAGCCTTGCTGGAGGATGTGCCCTCCTGGGAAAAGTTCGGTTCATGGCACGATGACTCAGGAACTCCTTCTCTGGAGTCAAAGGCTTCTGATGCACTGTGACTTTGTCAGCTGAATCTTATAATGCAGCTCACAAAGATGTTTAAGATGGAGTGGGATTTCTAAAAAAGCAGAGGTTATTTCTGTGTCCTTGGCTAAGCAGCAAAACACATCCTCTGCCACTGTGCAGTGCACGCCCTGCAGACCAGCTGAGGGTCCCTGCCACAGGAGGAGGTGCACTTCACTAGCTTTGTCTTTTACTTTACACAATATTTTGCCCAGAGGTTTAAGAAAATGTGTTGCATAAACTTTTTATGAATCCTATTCCTTATATCTGGGGCTTTCTGCATGTTGATAGTGATCTCTGCTTATTGCCAGGTGCGGACAGGGAAACACATCAGAAGTCGACATTGTAAGCCTTTAAAGGAAAGCCAGATCTGAATATAAACCCTATGCCTTGTTTTTTCTACACATAAAATACAGCTTTTTAGTGCGCACATTCCAGGCAATTAGAAAATGTTTATTTTGACTCCCTGTTGCGTAAATAAATTGAGAAACATAACTGGCAGCTGGAATGCAGACGAGAAGTACTTATGGATGTATTTCATGCTGAAACATATTCTTTAGATGACTCTTAGCCATGTACTTTGATTACCCTGAATTTCCTCCTTGTCCATCCTGCCTCCTCTTCTCCCATATCCCCTTCCTGCAAGACCCCTTTTGCTCCAAGTTTTAGCCCTTTCGATTGTGTCTCCATCAGTCATACATCAAGCAGCCTAGGAGCTCCAAAAGCACAAACCACAGTTAGATGAAAGGACCAGAGGTTTATTTCAGTCTAAAATAGTAATCTAGGCCAGGTGAGAGGAATTACCATCTGGACATTTCTCCTCTGATATATGGCAAGGATGGTCTTACAGCGTGTCTGCCGGCCGGTGTCTCACCAGTGGTAAGGTGACAGCCACTGTGCTGAGATCACCCCTCTCCTGATGTCTGTCCGTTACGTCTCCCCTCCAGGCCTCTCCATCTGATTGCATCACTGATATCTCATCTGTTCCTCGGAGTGAGGTGTAACTGCTTTTTTCTGGAATTGTGCAGGGTGCAAGGGCATATGTGCCCTGGCTGGGGGCCCCTGATGCTGCTGCAACACCGAAAACGTGGGCTGAGCCTCTTTGCTCCCACGCAGATGACCAGGGGCCTACAAGGAGCAGTGTAGTGAGCTAGAGGAGTATCAAGATCTTTACCGGTGTAGAAGGTGGGATGTGTTCTCCTGCATTTAGATACTTAATTGTGAATACATAAACTGAGCAGAAGCTAGATAGCAAAGATCTTCTATCAGCAATACACAGTGCTGAATTGGGAGGCAGAAGCACTTACCAGCTTTGTCAAGAAGCTTGTTAGGTTTCTCAATATCTTACTGGTAAAAATAAGTGGGAGAAACAGATTCTGACTCCTTCTGTCCTTCAAAGTCACACTGACCATTAAAATCTGTAAAAAGCAAATATATGAAAATATAAATGTAGGCTTGCCAACATAGGTCATAGGCTCATCACTTTAAAAGAATTAATGAATGATTCATTAGCCTTCCCTTTCAGATACTTGTAGACCTTCAGTAAAAGCAAGTAGATACACTGTATAATAGAGCTGCCTGTAACAACATTAATCTTTCATTAATTTGATTTCTTTCTCCGTGGATATTATATTTTTACAATACATTACAGGGTGCCATCAGTAATTAGTCTTCCTTTTACTTTAGATCTTCTAGGCTTTCAGGTGCAATTCTGTGCTAAGGACTTAAACAAAAATAATTATAAACTGACAATAAATATTTAAAGTGATTCCCCTAACCAAAATGACTAAAGAAGTTTTTTCCCTTTAGAGCTGTGCTTGATGCTAACAGCGAGGGCTGCAGACAGGTATGGTCTGTGTTCCCGTTCCAGGTACCCAAGCCCATTACCTGGGGCTTCACCGGGACAAACATCCCGCAGAGTTGCTCCAGCGTCTCTGCTCTAGTCCTCATCTGGGCTTTCTTTTGATAAAGTCCCTTGAATCTGCTGCTTGTAAGAGTTTTCCACCTGCCTCAGTTCAAGCATAGACCCACAAAAATGTTGTCTATCAGAACAGTTCTCCTTACAGCTACACTGGTTTTTGGAGATATAGGATATAGGAGATAAACTATCACAATTTCATGATGCTAAGACTGAGGAAAGATTTAAATGCTGCAATAGTTGCAAATTGATTGTGATTTTGTTTTGGTTTTGTTTCTAGCTGAAATTTCTTTTGTCTAGAATGTCACACACATGTGAAGTTGTCATGACTGTAAGAAATAGGTAACATGCAGATATTTTTGATAGAAACACGGATACATTTTTTTCCGAAGGGAGAAGATTGCAATACATTAGTAAAATTGAAGAGGGTTTTACTTGTTTCTTCATGATCTGTTCACAAAAAGGTATACACATTAATTGTGTCAAGCAGAGAGTAACCACCTGCCTGCCTACCTGTTGCGTACACTTGACTTGTCTTCTATTGGAAGGAACATGGCAAGAAGATGATATGCTCACTGGCACTCATACTTGTCATCAATAGATGGAATGATTTTTCTTTTTAATGTCATTATTTCTATAAACTATACTAATCTGTTACTAGACAAGAAACATCACAATAAAAAACCACAGCTGATGATTGATAAAAAATGCAGTTATCACCTTATTCAGTCTTAATACAACCATGGTATTATTAGAAGGGGAAGGATTCAGTTGGAGACTAAGACACCTGGATTTAGGTGTCTGCCAGCATTTTAGGTATCTAGGCAATGATTATAGTTGATGGAAATGTAATCAATACAGTAGATGGGGCCTGGGGACATTCAGTTCACCCTAAAGTGCATACCTTAATGGCGAGGAGATCTGAAGCTGAATGAAATTTAAGGAAGATCTCAAGGACAGATTTTATAAAAGCCAGGTTATGTCCCAGACCTGTTCATTTGGGGAAATACCACCTAACAACAGATCATTTCCAGTCTTATGGTTAGAAAAGTAGATGAGTATCCTGACAACTGTGTCACAGAGATTGGTAGAGGCCTCTTTAACATGGCTATTGAAAATGTGTGTGTAAGCATAGTTTTCTTTTGCTTCTGTTCGGTTGCCTTTACAGCATGGGGCTGTACGGTTTGCATTTGAATTATATAAGCCA
This sequence comes from Sagittarius serpentarius, assembly GCA_034782735.1. Lineage (NCBI taxonomy): Eukaryota > Metazoa > Chordata > Aves > Accipitriformes > Sagittariidae > Sagittarius > Sagittarius serpentarius. Next base: position 11,092,875 of record JAVKLA010000014.1, read on the forward strand.
ATATTTGTATGTAATTACCATGACCAGCCCTTTACGGAGTGTAAATTCAGAGAGACTTGCAAGTGATGCAGCATTGCATGCCATTGAGTCACATGAGTCTTTATATAGTCCAGGCTGCTGGACTATATTAACTGTGTTGAGCACTTCAGATCATCTTCTGAAGGTGGCCAGGACACATCTCTACTGACTGGCAGGAGCAAGTTAGGATTGGTAATCCTGAGGGTCACTGAGGAAGGGGCATCCTCCATCTGCCAGCATCTAGGGTAGCTCCTGGGTTACTTATGAGAAAGTAAAGAAGACAGTGGTGGGTGAAACAACCCATGTCCCAAGGATTATGATAATTTTTTACCATACCTAAAAGGCAAAAAAAAAAAAAGTGGTAGTAGTGAAATAGTTTGTAGGTTGCCATTAAAATTGCAGCTGTAACAGTGAGATCCGAGCCAAATTTTCGGACTTCGCTGAAGAAACATTGGATCAAAACCCTGATTTGTCATCACTTGAACCAAAGGGTGGCAATGCCTTCAGCAATACTGCAGACTCCCAAAGAAAGTGTTTCAATGCAATGTTTAGGGGGACAACAACAAAAAAAATAAAGAGAAAAAGATCTAAAATAAACAAGAAATTTTGATTACATTATGTGTTTTTGCATGCTTTTGGCACAACACATGAACTGGCTGTAAATTATTTTTTTAGACATGGAATGATTATTAATACATTTCTGTATTTAAATTGAAATTGGGCCTGCTTCATCCACTGCATCCTTAAAGGGGGCAGTGCTCCTGGGATGTGATCAGAAGTGCTTTTAGGCTACCAAGTATAACAGGTGGTCTTATTTGTCAAATAGTCCCAATTCAGGTTTCCTGAGGAATGTGATGTACCGGCTTGGAAAGATGTTTCTGCAATCAGTGCTTTGGATCTGGGAGTTCATGCCAGTGGCCATGCACTGATGGGATATGATCCTCTTCCAGAGGATCAACGCATACTTGAAAAAAACACCTTGTTGAGACGAGAGGGTTGGTGAACATGTTGGCTCGGTCTCCACTGGAGAAAGGTGACATGGGAAGCTGGAGCTGAACGGCCAGGCAGCCTGAGCCAGCAGAGAAGGCTGCCCAGGTGCTGGGACAATTTTCCCACTGCTGACGAGGGAGGTTTGCCTGCATCACTGACTGTTTCAAGTAGCAAGAATCCCTTCTGGGAGAGTGTAATTATGTCTCTCGTAGATGGTCTCATTGCTGTTATCCACACCTTTCTTCCTCCAGATGGATCTTCCTATGGAGCTATCCTTGAAGTCTTCAAGACTTAGCTTTCCCAGCAGCATGCACTGGGAGATTGTACATTCATTATGTAGAGGATGCATTTGTGTTTATTTTAATGTTGCACACATCCAAAAATGTGATGGAGCATACATATGCCTGTCACTGTGTTTCCATCAAGTTTGCCTTTCCTTTATTAGGCATGAGCAGATTTTTGAGTTCAGCAAGGATGCTATGAGTAGCATGCTGTGTTTCAATGAAGTTGTAAAATTTCACTAAAAACCTTCTCTTCTGTTTTTTAATAGTTTTTAGTTCAGTAAAGAATAATAAGATAAAAATCAACATGCAACATCTAAGTATATCAAATTTGAAATCTCTAAGTATGCTGCTGTCCCTTCCATGACTATCTTGAGCCCATATAGTCTCTTCCCCTATGCAAGTCTAGAAAAGGAAGCCCCAAAGTCCCATTTGACATACAGAAGAAAGGATGCTTTTGCTCTTTGTTGGAGCAGGAATTTCTAAAGAATCAGAAAGAGAGCTGTTATTAGGACAGTTTGAGGCAAATTTTCCAAGAAGTTCAGTGAGCTCTTTTAATTGAGGTTTTATCCAAGTGTTTATCTAACTGATCCGTACTCTTAATGTTCACCTGTTATTTCCCCTACCATATATTCTCTCTACTCATTTTCAGTTCTGGTCCTCTTATTCCTTACTTTTCCACTCTGCAAGTGATAACAGCTGCATAATGACCTTTATCTCTTTCTGTCCATCATGTCCCACGTGTTGCTCTTGCTTTGACATAATGGCAATGCTCCCAGCATGTATCAGGCCGCAGTGTGAGCTGTGGGTTAGTCAAAATCAGAGCTGGAGTTGAGTGAACAGTCACACCAAATTATTTCTCACCCAGAAGCAGCGCTTCCATGGTGAGCAACAGAAGTGTGGTGGGATGTTAGAACTGAAGAGAAGAGAAGGGAAGGGAAGGAAAGGGAAGGGAAGGGAAGGGAAGGAAAGAGAACGAGAAGAGAAGAGAAGAGAAGAGAAGAGAAGAGAAGAGAAGAGAAGAGACGAGAAGAGAAGAGAAGAGAAGAGCAGAGAC
>JAVKLA010000014.1:11096543-11143091 GCA_034782735.1 Sagittarius serpentarius
AGAGAAGAGAAGAGAAGAGAAGAGAAGAGAAGAGAAGAGAAGAGAAGAGAAGAGAAGAGAAGAGAAAAGAGAAGAGATTTTTGGTTTGAAGGGTCCTACAATGATAATCTAATCCAACTGCATGACCACTTCAGGGCTGACCAAAAGTTAAAGCATGTTGTTAACAGCATTGTCGAAATGCCTCTTAAACACTGACAGGCTTGGGGCATCGACCACCTCTTTAGGAAGCCTGTTCCAGTGTTTGACTACCCTCTTAGTAAAGAAATGCTTCCTAATGTCCAGTCTAATCCTCACCTGCCACAGCTTTGAACCATTCCCACATGTCCTATCACTGGATACCAGGGAGAAGAGCTCAGCATCTCCCGCTCCACGTCCCCTCCTCAGGAAGCTGTAGAGAGCAATGGGGTCACCCCTCAGCCTCCTTTTCTCCAAACTAGTCAAGCCCAGGGTCCTTCACTGCTCCTCATAGCACGTTCCTTCCAGCCCTTTCACCAGCTTTGTTGTCCTCCTCTGGACACATTCAAGGACCTTCACATCCTTCCTAAATTGTGGGGCCCAGAACTGCACACATGTTGCTCAGCAGCAGAACAATGCCATACGTTCACTGTTTGCCTACTTTCTCTGCATGAAGAGTGGCAGAACTTGCTTATCTTTCTTATTACTACTTTTATCTTTTCACTACTATTTCACTGCGTTAGTTACAGTGGGAAAAGCTATTCTGCTAAAAGGCAATTGTCTTTCCATGTGTGCCTTGGGTGCATGCTTAAAAGATTTCAAAGTGTGATTTGCCCTTACCTGCCAAAGCAAAGTGACTTCAGCTAGCACTGTGGCAGATGCTCTGTTTCACAGCTCTTGGGTTTTCTACCACAAGAGAAGGCAGCTTGTGTGGTACTGTTACGCTGTTGTATCATTTTATACAATTGACTTTTATGTCCTCATAAAATGTTTGTTTTATCTGTTTATTCCACCAACTCCATTAGCTGTCTCCTAGTATGGCAGCAAGGCCCTAACACAAATTTGCTGTAGCCTAAACATTTGAACCAAGTACTTGAAAGTGAAGTTGTGTGTGTGGTACTGGAGCATCAAACACTTCAGCCTCCCTGAAAGAGGGCACAGCAATTCAGGTGCTCCTTAGGGACTCTTATCGAGCCCTGACACACTCAAAGCCAAAAGTAGCTGGACAGCGCCCAAAGCACACGCTGAAGATGGAGAGGATATTCTTTGAAGTGCCCTGGCGCCCATGCCCCTGCCTTTGGCTACCATATCCCAAATGCCTACCACAATCTTGGCCTCATCTGTCCCAAGTCTTCACTGGGTTTGGACTGTCCTCACCTTGCCTCCATCCCTCTCATCTCACTGCTCACTGATCACCTCTGTAGGAGTTTGCAGTCCAAACTGGACTTTGGTGTCCTCCACCAGGCTGCCGCTGGGAAGGTTAGGTGGGAGGTGTACACCATGGTAATAGTATTTTCTTAGTAATATTCATCCCACACTGCCCTTCCACTGCAGGATTCAAAAAGCTGTGCCTTCACCTGCTTCAGCCTGTCTCTCTTTTCTCAGCAAACTGGAAAAGTGTGCTTTGTGTATGCCTTATGAACAGTCTGAATCGCTAAAACAGCGTAAGCAATTACCCAAAATAGTTCCCTGCCCTAGAAGTACTTGCATAAAATTGCTGACCCACTGTTTCTCAGTGCTCGTTCCTCTGCAGGATACCTTGCAAGAGTCCCTGAAGGGCTGATGCCAACAGGAGTTTGGAACTGCAGAACTGAAATACAGTTTTTTCTTTATGTTTCATCTTCCTGTTCTTAGTATATAGCATTTTGCAAAAGGAAGGAAATGGCAGAGCTGCTTGAGCAGAAGGGGGTCTGTTTCCCTGTCACCCTGTGCCCGGGGCACCACGCAGAGGCGGAGCTGTGCCAGGAGAGTGGTCTCCAGGCTGCCTTGCCCTGCTGGGTCATAGTAAGGACCACGGGTGAGGATGGGAGCTGCCCTGGATGACAGCACTAGGGAGGTGTGTGACAACGCAGCCAGAGTACTCTGTGATCTGATGCTCACTTCTTCCACCAGCACCCTCGCTGACACTTCCCCGTGCCTGTGGGAGCACCCATATGCCAGCAGCAGCGATGGAGGTAGCTGCTACTCCCACCCCCATGACAGTCTTACTGCCAAGAAATTTTCCACTGATGCTTTTCTAGCCACAAAAACCAGCATAAACAGGAAAAGGTGCCTCCTGCAAGGTGTCCAAAGTAACCCAGGAGTCATGGGCTTCCTGAAGTTTAGGCTGATGCTGTATTTTTTTGTGCAGCCCATCCTGGAAACACAAGATGGTATGGCAGCCTGCACTGTCCCGGTGAGGCTGACTGAGGGGTGGAGACCACTTTTAACTTTAACAAACCAAAGGCACAGCCCAGCGCTGTGTCTCCACACAGCCCAGGGGCTCTCCATTGCATTCTTGGTCTCTGTACACCTCTGGACTGGGCAGTCAGGCCATGCCCTGCAGGCAGGGAAACTTTGCCCAGAATCTTTTTGAAAGTTTAGCACTATGTAAGTAAGTGCTAATATGTAAGTTAACACCCATTCGTGTTTATCGTCTTTCTATTTTTATATTCATACGTGGGAGAAGTATCAGTAATACCCAAATGTGGAGACTGACCCTGAGAGATTTCTTCTGCCACAGTTCTGATTCAGGCGATCCAAATAGTTTGGATCTGGATTCAAACTATTAATTCCTCTCCTCTGCACTGTAAGAACTCACTTTAATTCAGCTTCATGTGATGGTAAAAACACCCTAGTTATTGAAACCCATTAAGTTCTGGGGTTTATGTTTGTGGGAAAAAAATCTGAACTTCTATAAGAAACATGGAAGTCAGATACGGAGTTATATGTATAAGGAAAATAAGAAAATGTCTGGTTTGTTGCTATCTCCCATTTCTGCCTTTCAGAATCTGTTCTGATGGATTTCAAGCATAAAGAAGCCTTGGTTTCTGTATCATGCATTGTAAAGTATAAGATTCAAGCTTCAGCTGAGTTACTTAAACGAATCATGATTTTAGAAGATTTAGGGCTTCTTTCAATTTTCAGCAGAGAATCTGTGACAGTTATGATATGGAGATGCTACAGCATACAGAAGAAAGAACACCAGCAGCATCAACTGCCTAAGGTTATGTGAGAAACACGTTATTCCCAGAGGAGTTGCCACATGCAGCCCTGTGGCTGCCATGCACAATTCTAAAGCTGATTTACAAATCTGTGAGAAGACACCAGGGTAAGACACTACCACCTTCACTTTAATTAGTTCACCACAGATCAAATCCAACAACAGATCACCACGCACTCCCATGGGCTACAAGAAAATAATCTTAAAATACACTGCACTGCTCTGCAAGATAACCCCTACTACATCTAATGTAGATGAGTAAGATTTAACCCAAAAAAGAGACAGGATGACCCTAGCAACAATACTCATGCCAAAACATGAAATGACTGAGAAGTCACTGTGACATATTAGTCTATTACAGTAACAAGACTTACATTAAGACTTGAAGATCAGTCATGTCACTGAAACAACTGAAATAATTTTCCCCCATCTTTGGTGAATTCTCCTTCAAATATGATGCACTGGCACACCTTTAGGCACCAAACTGACCCCACTATTTGCTTACCTCTTATTGAGCAATGTGGAGGGTGCTAAATGGATTAAGCCCTACTCTCACTACACAGATGGATTGAAAACGTGAACTTCTGCTAAGAGAAGTTTGCAGAACACACGCTGAACAGTTAGCTGCTGTAAGTGCAAGCAGGACATGAAAAGCCAAATCAGCTCTGATCTGGCAGTTTGCAATACCTGAGCCAGGTTCTGTTCCTCACCAGAGGTCTCATTGCATTGGAACACCTTGGAAGAGCTGCTAGCCCCAAGCACATCTTAACCTGAAGGTTTGGAGGCCAGGAGAAACTCCATCCAGCTTCACCTTTATGAAGAATTAAAAGTGACAGCTCCACAGTTTAAACTGTGTTCACAGGCAGAAAAAATAAGGTTTCGCCCTAAACTTCATGTAATCATCTTCTTTACTCCTTTTCCAGGCAGCTTTCCTAGTTTATCTCTATAGTGCAAGCATATTAAACAGAAAATCTGACATTTCTGAACAATTTGCAGTGTATTTACTTTCAAGTATCAAAATCACAATGAAACACATTTCTATCTCACATCAAAAAACACGAGAAAAACATAGAAGCCTTGCTTTTGTCTGTCAGCTTAAATATGGAAAAAAAACCAACAAAAGCTAATCACTAACTTTTTCTTTATGGGACTGGGATGTTTAGGCATAACACGAAGCACAACTTTTCATTTTTTCTCAGTCAATTAGTCCAAAAGCTAAACTTTTATTTGATATAGACATAGACATAGATATAGACGATATAGATATAGATACAGATATAGATATATGTAATTGTCCCTGCTAAAATCCTTCCAAATCTGAGGATAAGCTGATGCAGTAACGCCTGCTTTAGGCTTGCAGATACCCTGATGTCATGTCAATTTTGAAGCTTAATGAGAGTGGAGGTACAAGTATATCTCATGATTTCCCTGAGAGCAAGACCTGCCCACCAGCAGAGCCGGAGGTTGGGTTGTAACTTGGATTAATGCCCTCAGTGCTCAGGTAGCACCCACAGTTTGACAACACATCGGCCCTGCTCTTTCTTTTTATTTGATTTCCAATTAAAACCTCTTTTTCACTCAACAGATGAAGGAAGATTGTTTCTCACACTGTGTCAGTGAGCCTTGACAGATAGATATGTCAGTCTTGGTTTATAATCCATATTTGCCTAACGTAAAAAACAAACTTATTTTTTAAAGCAGTTTTAATATTTGCATAAACTTTGTATCTTCCATTTTGCCTTTTTTTCCTTTTCCTAACTCTAAAAAGGAAAAAGCCTAAAAAGAAAAAATGTCTTCAGACTTCTAATGGTAAAAGCAAGCCTTGCATTGTGAGTTTTTTATTTCTTTTTCTGTGACTTGCTAACTGAATGTTTCAGCTGAAAGATATGTTTCTCTTTCATTCTGTTCTTCATCCTGCTTCATGACTAACAAGAACTGTCAGCATTAATTCAAAAATTGGATGGGAGTTGGAACGTTTCCTTCATGAAGAATTCACAGATTTGGGGAAATCTATTCTGAACAATATAAAATAGAAAGATGTTCTAAATGTCTTATGACATCAAATTACCATAATAATTCTCAAAACATGGAAAATATTCAATGGTTGTTTCAACTTTAAAAATTTTCAGCTAAGATCCTATAGCAAAGTAAAATTAATTTTTAAATGAAAATCAAAATGTTCAGATAAGGCAAAATCAACACATAACTCATTACCAAAAGCTTTGTATTGCACGTGTTTTCTGAAATACGTAATAAAATTAGTTTGCTCTTGTGGAGAACCATTCGTTCCAGCAAACATCTGTTTCCAACTGAAACACACCTTGCGAGAAATTTGCAACTGAATTCACAAATTCTCCCCAACCCCATGAGTGACTGTGAGTGACGAGCTGCATTGGAACAGCCGCTTACTAAATGCGATGAGGACTTTTACTGTTTGGTTAAGAAGACATCAGAAAAAGTCTGAAGCTTTTAAAAAGGAATAGTTTATATATAGCAAACTACTGTGTCATTGTTCCCATGATGCTGACGTCATTGCGCTTTACGTAGTATACATTGTAGGGTGGGCTGGCCCTTGAGCGTGCCAGGGTCTGGAGCCTTTCCCTGGTGGGCTGTCTCCCAGCTGGGCAGATAAAGCATCACTAAGGTGCTGGTTAGTGATGGTCACCCTCCCTCTGGCTCTTCGGAGGTTTGTTGCTGTCCTACAGCAGCGTGCGGGAGATGGGAGCTGGGACAGGCCTGCTTTGGCCGCCGTCCGCTGGGTCACGCCGTCCTGACAGCAGAAGGAAGGTGGGTTTGTACAGCTTGCAGCTTTGTGCCGGTGTCTGAGGTGCCATGGGAGTGAGGACAAGCAGGCAAGGTGGGGGCTGTGGGTCTAATCCTGCCTCTGTGAAGTCCGTTCAACTCAGAGCTCAGTGGGACGGCGACGGGGCCAACACTGAGCACTTCCGGGAACCCCTCCTCTGCAGTTCAGCGGCACTTCCCTGCCCTGCTTTCCCCCTCAGGGGCTGAGGACACATTGTCACAGAAACAGTGTCAAAAACTATAAACCATTTTCACCGGACAGAAATCTTAATTGCCGCTAATGATGCTGAGAAGATTTTGATATCTTCTGAAACAAAGGTGGTCACCAAAGGTTGGTCACCTTCTTCGCGGAGAGCTGTCTTGCTGCTCTTTCTGTCCTGACATGCGGAGCCCATCAAACACTACGAGTGTGTGAGGCTGATCTTTGCCGAGTAGGAAAACCAACGCACGGCAACACACCACAGCTGGAGAGACAGAGCAAGAACTGCTCTTCTCTCTTCACCTCTCTGTCCTGTGACTTTGGACACATACTCTTTAAATATAGCATACCCCTGTTAATTTTCAACAGTTACCAGGCACGGAATTAAATTATCCAAATGCAGCAGGTGCAGAGTGTGGTTTACAAATCCAGAGAGAACAGACCTTGCACCAAAATGATGCAACCCAATGAGAGAGACACAGAGTCTAAAAACTCTCTTCTCGCACAGTGAACGTACCAGATAAAGCCATGTACTGTTATTAGCATCTACCTAAGATCATAAACAGCGAAAATGATTAGGCAATACAAGTGGCATTAAACCCAGTGATGATCACCTGTTACGACTTAGTTCCTCTGGGGATCCCGGGGGAGGTTCTGCAGCACCGAAAAAACCAGGGAAACAGCCTCATGGGCAGCAGCAGCTGTCCCAGTATTAAATTACAGCCTTAATCAAGCACTGTGTCCTACACAGCCTTGTGAGGGTGTCACAAGCAGTTACGGCCCGAGCTGTTCGTACATAACCCTTCTGGAAAAAGAGAGCTGCTAATTGCTCTGTGTACACTGTCAGAGGGGGCTGGCAGAAAATGTACAGTAATTTACCAAATGGACTGGGGGATCTTTTTCTCTCAAGCACATTAAGCAGAGGTCAGGCTGAAGTAGAACTGGAGTGCAGGTTTTAGAATGAACACAGAGAGAGTTCTTTTGGTTTGATTGAAAAAAGAGAGAAAAGTTTCTCAGTAGGGACTGCTAATGAACCCTGCAGCCTACAACCTTCATGTCACAAACAGACAGCAGTGAACACAGTGTGTTACCCCCACCCACATATGGCATATGTACATATGCAATGGTGTATAGGATGTTTTAGGACAGAGGTATCTAGGAGAAACTTCTGACGGTCATTTTGTTGCTGAGTTCCCAAGGAATTGTTGGTGTTTCTGCAGGGAACACAGGCAAATCTGCAGAGGACAAACCACGGGCTGGAGCAGAAAGGTCTCTGATTGCCCGCTCACTCCCGTGGCACCGGCGTGTTGGCCTGATTTAGAGCTGCCGTGTCCTGTTCGGACTGTATGAAGTTCCGCTGTGGGCAAGTCAGCTGAGCCAGGGATTTGGAGTTGTAATGTGAAGGAGTTTGCAACGTTTTAAAACATGAAAAAACCCTAAAAGCTCGCCTCATCTCCTGATCTGGATAATTTATTCAGAACAAAAGAAAACAAACAAAAAAGGATAGACAACTGAAAAGATATTTTTTTTAAATATGGTGAGAGAGATGAAAGGTAATCTAATAATCTTCAGAGTGGAGATTTTGTATTTGAACCAAAAAAAGGAGGCAACATATTTTTCTGAAGGTGAAACTTCTGTAAATTGTCTAATATATGAAGAACAATATAGTAACCTGACTTTGGAACAAAATCCAGATTACGAATACTGTCCTTAAGAAGAGAAGAGGAAAATGTTCTTTGGAAGTAGAAGCACATGAATGGTATTTTTTTTTTTACAGCTAAATTACTTTTGTAGTACTAGAGGTTAGCGGAGTTAGGGCAGACTTGCTGCAAGGGCGTTATTTCTTTCTCGTTATCTCCACGCTGGTAGCACCTACAAAACCACTGCGTGTTCTCCCACCCAGGTCACACTTGGATCCCTCCTTGAAATAGGTGCAAGGTAAAGAATTCTGGCAAGGTGTGAGATATGAAACTAATAAGGCAAGGCAAATACTAGAATTTGAATGCAGAATAGTATTATAATTTATACATTATTACTTATGGGTTATAAGAATCCATATAGCAAAGTTAAAAGTCTATGAAACAGAGGTAAATACTGTATGGAAAAGGCAAAAATAGCAAAGTTTTAGTTTCTGCTCAGAAATTACTTCAAGGCTTAAAAAATTGGGAGCTTAGGAGGAGGAATCAAAGTGAGGGAAGAGAGACAAAGATGAGCTCCTTGGGAGACACTCTAACAGGAGAAAGTTGGAATAGGAGGTCTTCTCTAACCACTAAAGAAAAGTGTTTGGAAAGATGTAGCAGATGTGAAGTCAGGAGAGCAAAAAGCCTGAAGATTTCTGAGCTGATCCAGGAGGATATTCTGATTTATGTCTACTATAAGAACTAATAAGTGGAGGAAAATTGGGGCCAAAATAGAGAATACCATTCACCTAGAATTAATGGCACTTTCAGTACTGCAAGAGACTAGGAAAACCGTGAATTCTAAAGACTTTGAGACATTTATATGCTACTGCATGCCTTCACTTTCATTCTGCAATCCCACAGAACTGAGAGAAGATATGCTGGCATAAAATTTGTATAATGAGGTGATAAATTGGGCTGTTATTTTGAAGAGGGGAAGGACTGTAAAGAAGTGACAGGCTTGATTCGTAGCCACTAGTTTATAGCCACAGGAAAATGCCAATGGATATTAAATGGCTAATGATCATATCTAGAGCTAAATTAATGCCTTAGACTTTTGCATAGATTTCTTTTGAAAAGAGAGTGACCAGCTTAGTCAAAATATCCTGGAATGATAGCTTCACTTCAAATCATGACCTAAAAATAATAATAATTTGGTCAAATTTTGTGAACTAAAATTCAAACTGCTTTATCAAATCATTAGTAAAGGTTGCCCCTAGACAATGATATCCATCATTTAAATCAGCCCTTTAGAGCGATGTATTTATTTGCTCTACAGGTGGTAGATCTTAAGAAACTTGCAGGAATGTGGGTCTCTAGAAGAAAGGTAGGCAGACACTACTTAGCTAAAACTGTCAAAGGAGTTTTACGCGGTACTGGGCTATATTGCTTTTTCATGAATATGTAACGTTCCTCAGCTACCATGCAGCAAGAACCACATGGTACTGCTTCTCTTTCTCATATGTCTCATACCATGGACATTTTGATATCATTTTTAAGGCAGGCTATTTTTGAAAGCCCAAGACCTCCTCTCCTACTTCTCTTGAACTCCGTGGGAGCAGGATAGCCTCTGATGATTAAATCTCTCCCAAACAGAGAGGAAGAGTGACATTTTGTTACTCAGCTCCCAGTGCTGGCTGCTGCTAATCTGCATGTATACGTCTTTTCCAGAGACATAACATACTCTGCAGGCTGGTTTCAACATAAATCTGGTTTAATCCTGATGGATGGGAGTGAAGCACAGTTTCATGGAAGCCATTACACAGGGTATATTCTTTATGAAACTCTTCTGGCACCTCAGGAGTTTTGAATGAGCCCAAGGAATGACAATATTCTCTTGCTTGCACTTTAGAGTACTTTTCCCTCTGTTGACTAAAACTGACATATGAAGACAATAAAAAACAGACAGTATAAGAAAACAACCTAAGACCTCTGTGTTTCTCTCCCATAGCAATTGATGAGGTACTCAATTTTGTTACTGAACTAAACTGAGGAATGACACTTCTGTGAACGACTTTAATAAGAGCAAATGCAGTGAGACAATAAATGAAATTATCATGAAATACGGAAGGATTAGTGGAGCTGTGCACATACTGCTCCTCACAGGAGGATACCAAAGCTTTGCAATAGATACCAGTTACCCTTCCCTTCTTCCTGTATGTCAGCCAAACACCAAAAGACAGAGTTCTGCTGTTTCTGCCTTCAGAGCGTAACTCAGGGAAGACGTCTGGCAAATCCCCCAAATGGTGCTCGGTCAACTTTAACAAGAGCACTCTGTATTTTCTCACTAACAGTCAGACTACTCAGACATTTGATACACTCCACAGTTCAGTAGAAATACTCTAGAACATCACAAAGAGTATTTGGACCAGTGTGGATGCATATTTCAAAGAGGTTATTAGGCCACAAGTCTACAACATGCCTTGCTTGCATGGACTTAAATGTTGATAAATACCACACTTCAGCACACCATGGGCTCAGTGGCATTTCGGCAGACACATATGACACCCATTCCTCCAGCCAAGCTTGTCTGTAGTACCCCCAATGTTGCCTGGACTCTTGTCAGGGTGGGAACACGGAGATCTCAGCATCCCTCCCTGCGAACTCCCAGCAGCGGGTTAGCATTAAGGTTAGCAATAGATTGCTTGCCTCACTTCCCAGTGAGGCAGACAAAGCTGCAGAGACAGATGAACACATCCACAAACCTCCATGTCGCTTCTCTGAGTGTATCCAGGATCTTCTAGATGTGTAGCTACATCCTGCAGGTGTGGAAGAACACAGAGCACACCTAAAAGCCATGACACCTTTCCAATGCTTTTCTTTCTTTTGCAGGAGCGGAAGGTAAAGAAAATAAATATCACAAAATATATACTACCTATAGATAGTATGCAGATATACTAAAAGACATGTACACTGCAGAGAATGGCAGGCAACATCATCAGAGTTTCAGCCTCACTGGACGTTGGTAGAAGCATCATATCTCAAGTAGAAGTGAAGCTCTGTTTTTTTTAATTCAGGAAAATGGCCACAGTCTGACTGAATACAAGGGCATGTGTTCTGGGAGCTTTTTTGGAAGAGTTATTCAAAAGGAATGTCTGTACTGTCTATATACAGTAGTTAATACCTCTATGTAGGGCTCCCCTTAGGTACACAACTAACTTCTGCGGTAACTATTTCCATGTTTCAAGAGTAGCAAGGAAGGGCAGCAAAGACAGTTGAACAATTTTCATGCATTCTTCTCCTAATAAAGTATCTCTCTGCCAAACTATTCTCATCCTAATTATAGGGCCAGAGCTTCCCAACCACGTCTCCTGAGAAATCCCTGGGTGATCGCACCAGAAGTAAATATTCGGTGTGACACTTCATCAATCACATCTTCATAAAATCAAATTTTGGGGAAAAGTGATTAAGTGATATTCACAAACGAGAGGCAAATGTCTGATATTGTTAACACAGACTCTGCAATCAGCTTCTTAATTTGTGGGAAGAGAGCCAAGACAACCATCTTTTCTTTAACAGCTTTGAAGATTTAGATGCTTCAGACCAAACCAATCCACTGATGGCAAAAGCAGTTTCCTCCAGAACTGAATTTTTGGAAATACATTTTTGTTATGTAAGCACAATTTTTATTTTGACTCTTTCTTGGAGCAGGCAGAGCTTCTGCACGAACAATAGATGCCTTCGTTATAGGAAGCACACACCATGCAGTGGAGAGAATTATAGGGTGGTTATCAACTATTTTGTATCCAAGTAGTTTCTAGACATATTCCTTTGTTCCCATTTACATCTCAGTTTTAATGCCTATATATGCTAAAATGTCTCTGCCTTAAGCAGTGTCATTTACAGTGACAAAATTATCTTTCCGACTTCTAACCAGCTCAAAAAAAAAGCCAACTTAACCCTGGCATCTTTGTCCAATAGAGGAAATCAGTGCATCTTTCTGGCTTCTTCCTCTTGAGAAATTCAGTGCTTCCCTTCGCTCCTCATCTACTTGCCAGCACAGACTTTTTTTTCTCCAGACAGACGGGGAGCGGGTGTCACTCACAGCATCACGTTTCCTGCCTGAGGCTACTTCTGCCACAGCTCTACCACACCGTTCACCTTCCTTGGGGGTGCAAAAAATGCTCACTGCTGTTGTGGATGCTATTCTGCTGCCTGAATCCCATAGCATTTGTTTGTGCTCTCTATGCAGAAGTCTCCTACTGAAGGTACTTTATTATTTCAGCCTATAAAAGTAAAGGAACATAGGTAAACCTACCTACCATTTAGCTTTTTGTGGTTTGGGCTATGAAAAATCTGCTTTTGGGGATGTTTCTCCCATTGGGGGAGGAATAGAAAAAATGAAGTTTGTCTGAAATGTTATCAAATGTATATAGCCATCCTAGACATAACTTCAATCAGAGAATGGAATTCACTGACCCTAATGTAGCTTCCAAAGACTATGTATTTCAGTCAAAACTAGTGGCCATTTTGTACATAATGGGCAGAAAATGGCAACCCTATGAGGCATTTATGTAATCCTAAAACAGGGTCCTGGATGGCTCAGTTGCATCACCTTACCAGAGACTACTTCTCCCCATTGACTATAAAATTAACCTAATGTGACCAGCTCCAATTTAGATGTTTAATATTAAGTGACATAAGTCCCACTCTCGGGATCTGTGGGACGAGGGAATCCTGACTTACGAATTAGCAGGAACAGTGTCGGCGCAGTGCTCATCATTCATGTTTCTGTTGCCCATGTCTTACCCCAGGGTCAAGTCCTATTTGCTCAAAACACAGAGGAGGACATGGTCCATTCATATTTTCTACTCTAAAGTCGAATGCGTGCAGCTGAGTTTTTGCTTTGGGGAAAAAAACCCCAAGAAGCGGTTATGAACTTCCTAACATTACCTGCTAGAGTCTATTGCTGAAGAAGAGACTATTTCAGGCAATAAAAATGCTCAGATTTATATGTGTGCTTGAAAGCAGGCATTAGAAAGTTCAGGTTAAACCACAGCTTCATCGGCTCGCTGCTGCAGATAAGCTCAGCTGGTGAGACTCCCAGCAGCCTGTCATGGGTACTTTCAGACTTGGGACTCGGAGCCCTTTCTGTTCCCCTGGTCAACCACACACCTTTGTCTCAAACACGTTTGTGTAGGTGAGACCCAGATGTACAGCAGCACTGACCTCCCCTCTTCCCCCTTCCACACATACGTCCCTTCACACACTTCAGTCCACTGACGTAGCATGTTGGGTACAGGATCCAGACAGGATGGTTAGGCAGATTTTCACCCCAAAATGAACTGTAGAAAGCCCCAAGAGATATGCCTGTATAATCAAACTGGTCTAAATGATGTGCTTAAACTTAAAGGCAGAAACTATGGGTGAGAACATCTTAAAGATGAATGACTCTTGGCACAGCAAACTATTTCACCTTCATTTCACTTTTGTTAGAGAGTCTGTGGAGGTGAAAAAGGATTAGGTAAAACAGTCTGTCTTAAGCTTCGGTCCACAAGCACGACTCTGCATAAAATTTGCATTGCTTCAGGTTAGAGAGTGACCCGTAGGGCTAGGATTTATTTGCATTCACTGGGTCCCTTTTGAACATACATTCAATAAGTTGTGTAGGAAGCCAAATGAATCACATTGACCTACCCTGGCAAAAAGAAGTTATGGGATTGTATTTGTATTGTTAGGTCTGTTTAATTTTGTTTCTCTTCAGGGATCATACTTGAGGACAGAAAGAGAATGACTGGTTTTTATTTTGTCTCACTGTACAAAAACCTCCAGTCTTTAAGAAAGAAATCAGTCCCTGATTTTTTTTTCCTGGTGTTGAATTTAATCCAAGCATAAGGAACAAACAGAAATGTACAGTATATGTCTTGCGATTGATTTTGAAATAATTTTGTAGCTCCATGAAGTTCTACTGAACAGGCAAACAAGGTAACTCTCAGAGCATCTCTGAAGAATTCTTGTTTTAGTTTACAATGAATTTATTCAAAAGCCAATATGCTTACCATGATAAGAAATACATTTGCATACAGTATTAAAATAAATTAATCTCATCAAAACATGTGTCCAGGTGACTAAGTTAATCAGTTGTGAAATTTCATTGAATTCACAGCGTTTTGATCACATGACTGAATTTGGCACAGTATTTTTCTTCAACAATAGTAGAACACCTGTGGGACTTACCATTTAAAAACAAAAGGTATTGGTGGAGTTGTGAATCCCCAGGCTCTTTTAGAAAACTAGACCTGGAAATGACACAGAGGATGAAGCTGATCTAACTCTTGTAAACGTTAACATCTGACCCTCTTCCCTGAGGCAACTTGTACAGTCAGTGGAGAGAATAGACACTTCTAGAGTAGTATTCACCTTATCATAAAGCAAGTAGCTGGAACAGGTCAGGTGAGTTATAACCTGAACAAACCAATTCCTCTCAAGAGACTAGGGAGGGAGCCTTAGGTGTCTAGCTCACATTAAGATGTTTATGCCTTGTAGACTCTCTAGGTCAGGTGACGCCGGAAAGATCTGTTGGATCATCCACTCCCGAAAATCCCACACCCTAATATTTCATCCTGTTGCCTCTATATTGTGCTTGGCTAAAGCACACCTGACTAGAGGCACTGAAGCATCAAGATTTGAAGTCCTCAATGAATGTATTTGTGCCAATGGCTAATTCCTCTCCTGACGCTCAGACTTTTAACATACCTGATCAGCTCAAATTTGGGGGACAATATAACTGGAGTATAAGTCATTTATCAGCACATGCAGATAGATGCTATATGCAAAGAATAAAAAAGTGCTTTAAATGTCATCCAAAATGATAAGCAAACTGTCCTGAGGAACACCTAATAGTTCTGTTAATTTTCTATACACATACACCTGCGATTGTGTATAGAACATAAGACTACCTTACTGCGTCAGATAAAAGGTTTATCTAGCCTGATAGATCAGGTCTTTCAGTATGGCCAAAGTGAATGCCTAGCGAAATGAATAAGACCAGGACAAGTATGTATGATGTTTCCTGCACACGCTCGCCCTGCTTCCTACTCCTTAAGGTTCAAGGTCTTCCTGAGCCAGAAATTTTTCCTATGATATTTCTAATCTCATTGGACCTGATGATATTTCTGATCTCAGACTCACTCATTCACTGAGCTGTCTTCATCTCCAGAACTTTCAGTATCTATAGTATCTTGTGCTGAGGTGCTCTGGAGCCAACCTACAGGCTAGGCAAAAAGTCAGTTGCCGCTTTGCTGGTGTTGAACGTGGCACCCACCTGTTTCATTTAATGTCTCCTCCTTCTTGTGTTGAGAACTGAAAAGTGGGTCCTTATTCAGCCACCCGGTTCTGCTCATGAGTTTAGAGACCTTCATCCTATCCTCTGCCAATCACCTACTTTTCAGATGGAGAGAGACCCTTACTCAGTTGTTCTTTGTATGACAGTCCCTCTGCACCTCTGACCACCTTTGCTGTCCCTGAACCTCTCCAAGCTCTACCCCATCGAAGCACCGTCAGCAGTTCCTCTGCGGCAGCCTTCTCTACTGTGGCAATTATATTCTGCAGTGAGCAGTCGATACTGCAAACTCCTACCCTGGATGTGATCAGGAAAAGGGGAGAGGGAGAGGAAGGGAGCAGCCTTTCAAAGCATCCTCCAAGGAAAAATAACACCCAGCACCCCCTGGGCATTCACAGGCTCCAAAGACCCGATGTGCCCTGCTTAGCCCCGGCTGCAGCAGAGACCTCGTCTTGGTCAGAAAAATATGCCATTTTTATGGGTGTCAATTTTGCTATGGAATAAACTTGGAATTGTGCTCCCCTTTTACTTCTGCAGTCTAGTTAATAGTCTTCTGGCTCCCACTACACACGCTATACTGACATCCATATCATTTAGATGGACAGAATCACTGTTCACGTGCAACCTGTTACAGTTCTGTTGCCAGCAACTGAAATCTTGCTTCTGTTCTGTTTAGACTCTGGTGAACACGCTGTTGTAATTTCTGTTTTATTGGTGCTAAGGTCTGCTCTGTCAGCCACGTGCATTTGGTCACACCATGACAGTAACCTTGGCTTTGGTGTCTTGCCAAAGACAGCCACAAAATCTGACCTGTAAACCCGGTGAAGACTACAGACTCAAAAGGCTTTAGTGATTCCATCAAGGGGTTAAGTCTAACATCCTAACATGCTCTTCCTGGAGAAACTGTCTCACGCTGGGACTTCGGATCAATCTGCTGCCCACTGCCTTTGCAGCAGGCCCAAAGATTTCTTTTGCTTTTTTTGACACTGCCCAAGGAATCATTTAATGAAGCCTTCATAGACCTGGGTGAATATTATAAGCAACTTTTCCATGGCTGCTTATTTGATTTCCCCTGCTTCATTGTTGTTCCCATCTCTTTCTGCAAGTAGGCTAATGTATTTGATGCCTTCTGGCACGAATGCTCAGCGCAGCTGGGAATTCTGGCTGAACAGGAGCAGAAAGCAAATTCTGAATCCCTAATTACTTTCATCACAAGAAAGGGGACTCCTGGAGTTTTTCACAAATAGTTCTGGTCTATGTGACCCAGTGAACGTCATTAAATCACGGAGGCTAGCACCTCAGTCCTGAAGAGCTAACAACCTAATCCAAGATAAGACTTCACATCTCACTGCAGCAAACCACATGGGAGGAAGGCTGCCAGGGCTGGCTGTGATAATGCTGTACAATTTCAGAAAAAGTTTGTAAAGCCACAAACGGTTCTAAGTTTTGCTTGCTTGCTTTCAGATGTAAATAAATGCAGGCATGTTCCCCTGGCTATGAGCAACTGGTACTTCTCTTCAGTAACCCAGTCAATATGGATTATGAAGACAATCATGAAGAAACACAGGGGGTGACTTCAGAGATTAACATGGGGACAGGCTTTCATTTAAAGAAAGCAGAAACAGAAGCGAAGAGATTGTTGCTCTGCTGGCAAACAAACAGCAAATAAGTTATTCGAGCACAGGCCCATGTGGGACAAGAGTAGCACAAAAAGGCTGCAAACTTTTAAACAAACAAAATAATTAAGTGTCAGGAATTTCTTCTTACTTTTCCTCATTCTTGGTGGGGTTTTCATTTTTCACCACACTGAAGCTACGCTTTTTCCCCGCATCGTTTGTTATTGGTGGTGTTGCCGAAGTTGCTGTGAGGAGCTGTCAGCTCCCCCCGGCTCCGTGCCAGTCACTGCCTCGGAGGCTACGAACACTCGGCACATGCACCACTGTGGGTGGCCCCAGTGCCTGAGCCAAACAGCGATTCACTAAATAACAGATCAGTCTGAGAAAAGGTGCTGGGAGAAAGTTCAACCCAATCCAGAACGATGGCGCTTGAACTCCCGCCACGTTCGGGATTACTGCATGTCCCTTCGGTGCAAACCCTGTCAGAGCTGGAAGTGGCATCTCCTGAGGCGTGCTCCTACGCGGGATGCTGATCTCAGGAGCTGCTCAGCACAGATCCAGATCTCTAAGGCAGTACCAAGCTGCACGGTTTATCCAGTCTGTGGGGTTTTCATTTTGAACCTATACACTGGAAAAAAATTCAAGCTTAAGTCAAGTATGGTTGTAGTGGATCTCACAGGTGGCTGCATTTTCTGTGTGGTCATTGCGTGGCTGAGTCTTGGTTTTGGCTGGGGCCTCTGAACATCGTCGTAAAAGAGAGAAACAGTCAGATGGTAACATTCCAAAGCCGTAAGTCCTAGCAGAGAGGGACTGAGGCTTCTGTGTTTGTTTGCGGTGTGCAAGTACAGAAGGCTGTCCCCGCTCTGAGCAAGACATGCTCGGAATGAAAATCAGGCCTTGTGCCAGGTGAGGGTAGGCTTTGGTTCAGAGGGGATGCTGGGAGGGTGCCTGGAAGCCAGCTGGAAAGAGAGCTCATCATTAGCCGTTTACGCATTCTTCCGCCAGGTAACGTATTGCCTTTATATTAATATTTATGAAGAGGCTGGTCTACACAGAGGTATCTGATAGGTGAAACATGCCAAACAAATAACAGGTTACATCAAACTTACAAGTGAAGTCTCACTGTTTTTTGAAGGAAGAGTGGATTAGACAACAACTGAATAGGAGACTGACACTTTGATGACAGAGCAGAACTCAGGAAAGACAACTCATCTGAAAACCTGAGAGATGTGTGAGAGCGGGTGACGCCAAAAACATGAGAGACCTGGTGAAGTTGCCATAAAGCAAGTTTTATTGTCTGAGGGGGGTTCTCTGCTTACCATCAATCACTTTTCCACAAGCACCTCTGCATGTGCTAGTTTATTAGATCCCTTGCTATAAAGCAGCCACTACCGCTGCTGGGTTTAGCAGTACAACAGCATCTTTCACTGCGTGACCTTTCAGAGCGATGGGGAGGTTGGAAACATGACAAGGAGTTAAAAAACAAACAAACGTATTTTCTAAATCCATTATTTATATTTTCTCTCTCCCTTCCTAAAAATTTCCAGTAGAGAGTTAATTTATGACTAACACTTGTGGGGTTTTTCTTTTTCAAATAAATCCTTTCTTTGGGTACATCATTAAAGGATGTGTTACTGTCAGGTCTGGTGAAACTGTAATTACAGTGAGTGCAATAAATAAAAGGATAATGGCTCCACTGCATAAATAATGGCTCATTATCCTAGTTTTATTGGTGTTTAGTTTGCTGAGCCAATAACTCCTCCTGCATACCCAAAGAAACTGTTCTGATCTGAACAATTTCTGTTAGGTTACGCGAAAGAAACAAAGGAAGAGCTTTTGTAGGAGAGAGGACATTCGGTCACGCTGGCAGT
This sequence comes from Sagittarius serpentarius, assembly GCA_034782735.1. NCBI lineage: Eukaryota > Metazoa > Chordata > Aves > Accipitriformes > Sagittariidae > Sagittarius > Sagittarius serpentarius. The sequence continues at coordinate 11,115,150 of JAVKLA010000014.1, forward strand.
CCCTTTGCATGGGCTTGCGCGGCTGCTTCCCAGCTGAAGAGATGTGGCAGCATCCCACCTTGCCATGGTGCTTACCCATGGGTGGTATCAGCACAGCAATCCACTACCTTGACAGGGTGCACCCAGCCTGGGTAACCCCCTCAAATCCCTGCTGGGGTCCACCTGTGGGGGTAATGCTTTGGGTCCGGTCGCACCACTTTGTGCCATGAGTATTGGTGGGAGACTAGCTCCAGCTCGAGCCCCAGTGCTCTGCCACCACTGTCCCTCCAGACCTTGCCCTCCCAGCCTCTCTGGGACCCCTTTCATGTTTCCATTAGTGGAGTCTTTCTCTTCCAGTCTCTTGAACGCTTGTTTCTGCTTCAGTACCCTTGAGTGAGATTATTAAGACATTAACGTTAGTTTGAAACCGGCCAGCCTCCTCAGGACACCTTATTTCCACCTGCCTGCTGAGGGTAGGGTGTTAGCTCCTGTCTTTGCACTGTTGTAGGTGTTGACACGCACCAAACCAATAGCAAAGCCAACAGTCTGCATGGAAGAGTGTGAGGGTTAGGTTTTCGCATGCCCCCTACTCACTTGCGCTGCTCTCCAGAGCAGGTATGATTTAGCCTTGTAAGGCAGGCGGGAACTGTGTTCTAAATTTTGGTCCCACTGCCCTCATGGCATGGCATCAGACTCTGCAAGGGCTAGAGGTCACTCTGCCTTTTGTCACTTGAATAATAACAATAAATGAAGTGGAAAACCCTTGATCATTGGAAAGTTTCATCATTTGAGCAATGAAAAATTGTGAAACGTCAATCCTCAATCAGAGATGCACTTGGACGATCAGAACTGGTGGTCATACAGGCTGCTTCTGACATACCAGTTCATGCTGAGTGCTTCTTCCCCTCTGCAAATACACCCACGGAAAGCCATGGGACTGCTCACACCAACAGCAGGACAAAACTGGGTTCCAGATAATTATTCATTACTCATTCAGGCAAATGTCTGCCTGACGGGGACATGTTGTTCAGCTCATCACAAACGCAAGGCCCTGAGTGGTAACAGATACATCTTCAGGCTAGACATATAATCAAATTACCGCAGCATAATGAGTTATCACATGTCACCTGAGCCCCGGTAACAGCCCGTGCCTGTGCTCCATCCCTGTGGCGAACGGAGCACTTCGCATTTGCCATGAGCCAGGAGCGCCCATGGATATTCACCCTGGCCCAGCCGAGCACAGCCACCCGGCGGCTGCAGTGCCTCTCCCGAGGCAGGGCCACCTGCTCACGGAAGGAGGTTTTAGCCTCACCACCGAGGGTGTTGCAGCTCCCGCAGGTCAGACACTGGCCCTCGCAATGCCAGAATCTCCTTCGGCAGCTGGTGCTTTCCCAGAGCTGGTGCCTCTCCTTCTATCAACAAGTTCTCCCCGCAGGGACCCTGCCTGACCTGGATCTCCCCCAGGGTGCTCTGAAACCAAGTCATCAGCAGGCGATGACCCAGAAAATGGGCGAATAATGTGAAATTTTCTACCATTATTATGACCTTCTGATATTCTCTTCAAGTAATCAGTTTAAATTATGTTCAATAGTGCTATAAAAATGGCATTTAGCACAGAGTCCTGCTTAAAATGCTAGGCTTTCTTTTGCATAGTGACAGCCTTGGACGGTCCAGTATTTCTAAGCCAAACCTGAGCCCAATACAGCCTGCCTTGGGCTAGGTTTCCTGCTCCAGGCATTTTCACATGAAGTTCTTCACTGAGCTGTATGAACCATACTCCTCAACTCAAGAGACTGTGTGGGCATTACGAGAGCTGAATTATCAGCACAGAGCGGCTCATCGCCCCTTCCCGGGGCAGTAACCCCATCTCCAGCCATCCCAGAGTCCTGCCACACACTTCTCTCGGGAGCTTGGCAGGTTGGTTCCGTTCAGCGTACCTAGCAAACGCTCCTGTCCTGAGCATGGCTGTTAGCACTATGGATCTCGCTTACACAGCGGCCTCCCTGACTTTCAAGCATTGTCATAGTGAGTGGCAGAAAGCCCTTTCTGGCTCCTTTTGGGTCCTACCTGCTGGCTTCCATCTTGGTGAAGCTGCATAGGAACCATCACACTTCACCACACTCCCTCTTTCTTTCTTCCCACGGCATCCAGTTTCTTTTATTTTCATCCTATCTTTCTCACTGTAGATTCACTTTCTGGAGCTGACTTTAGCTCAGTGGTACTTGTTTTCCCTCATGACTGATGTTTTGCACGGAGGAGGTGCCAGTTCTTCCTCGGTGCAAAACAATTGGGTTTAATACACTGCATTCGTTTGCTTTCGAAGTGGTTAGGTTTGCTGTGATTGCTTGAATCCCCTCTGTGTGACCCTCATTTGGGCCTTTAATGAAGAACTGCTGAAATGCTTTTCTGAACTCTGTGTACTTTCTTTCGTGTATGCTCCCATATTTAGACTCCCCGCATAAACAATCATGGTCAGTGTTTTATAGGGAAGCTGGAACATGAAATTGCCCCAAACCTATCTGTTACTTGGAACATTTAGTTTAGATTGTGTTATCACATATCTTGGTGAGTTTTTCACTGAAGGCTATAAATTATGGTGCAGAGAAAACATAATCCCTGTCTTTCTATAATAGTCCATCTTGGAGCTAGAAACCCCCTTTTTAACTGTCTGGGCTGTGCCTGGCAAGCCATGAGCACACTGCAAATAATATATAAACAAATAACAAACATTAGGCTGCAATAACTTCTGTACTTTTGGGACTGAATGCAGACTTGGGCAATTGCTGTGTTTCACTGGGGTTTTCAGTGTTATTCCTCTACAGCATTGTTTCAAAAGGAACTGAAGGTCTTGCCTACAATATACATGTCCGATGTATGTTTTTTCTAGATGGTGACTTGGGTGCCAATTTCTTAAGCTTTTTTTTTTAAATGGAGATATATGTAGGGAAAGAATGGGACTTCTGTTATCATTAAATATGAAAAAAATCAGTGCTTATTTAACTGCTATTATATAGTTCCATTATCATTTTTTTGAATAGCGCATTACCAGTAATTGCTTTAAACTTTATAGCCCTATCTGTATCACATCCATTATCTAAGCAGATTCGAAGAGTGCTGGCAGCATGCAAAGACAAACAGAGCTAATTGAACACATAGAGTCTCGTGAACCAGGTTTGCAAGAATTTACTTAGTGGAAAACCCAGTTTGACTTTGTCAATTAATCTTCAATTGAACCACCTTTCCGGGACCTAGATGCCGCAGTACAGCAGAACAAGAACGACACTTTATGGTAGTTTGCATGGCTGAGCACTTACTCAAAACTAAATAAAAAAATGAACAAGGCCTCAGACATTCTATGTAATGAGTTAGTATTTCTTACTGTAAAATTAATTGATTACAATTCTTCTCAAATGTATTTAAGTTCAGATCGCTGTCTTATTGAGGGGAATGTATGGGGGGGAATTGAGAGAAGCTGAGGGATTAGCAATCAACCCATAAAGTCTAATGCATGCTGGCAGTGACCAAGAGAGACAAACAAATTGCTCCTCTTTTTTTCAGAAACAAGCATCAGATGATGTCTAGATTCCCTTATGAAGATGTCATTAAATGCAAATATTAGTCATGGCTGTCTCTGGAGTTTCTTGGTGCACCAGACGCAGCAGCCATGAGCTTTCTTCTCAAGATGTAATTTTATTTGCAATAGATTTTGAACTAATTTAATAAAATGAGTTTTTAAAACTTTATGGGGAATTATTCTCCTTTTCTAACTGAGGATCCTTCAGGTGACCCCACTGCTTCCTTGACTGGTAGAACAGACACAGGCCCCTGGAGCTGGAGTTTCTGCTCTGCAGCACCAGGGCTTCAACAGTCTCCGTGGGTACAGTAATATCAACATATGGCAGAAGCCAAGAGCTCCTTATGTGGATGCATGCTTTATTCTGACCCAGTAAAAAATGACCATTAGCACCTTCACCACTGCAAACTAGTTGAATCAGTTAATGTGTAGTAGAGGTCTGTGCACACCATGAGCTTCTTCCAACACAGCTCTTGCAGTCAGGGATCACACTTCTTTAAACCCCAGACAAAGTACTAGCTCTGAGGCAGGAATGCACCAAGAAAGAGTCGGGGGACCCCCATTGCTGTTTCTTTCCTCCGCTGAATCTTGCAGGACTGAACACCACCCCCACTGAAGTAAGAAAATACATCCACTGACTGATTTCCATAGCTCATTCAGGGCACTATTCATGGCATAAACTTCTAACCATCTCACAGGCATGCATTGCCCGTAACATGATGATCTAGAATTGCAGAATATCCTGAGTTGGAAGGGACCCAGGAGGATCATTGAGTCCAACTCCTGACACCACAAAAGGCAACCTAGAAGTTAAAACATCTATCTAAGAGCATTGTGCAAACACTTCTTGAACACCAACAGGCTTGGGGCCATGACCTCTTCCCTGGGGATCTTGTTCCAGTGCTTGACCATCCTCTCAGTGAAGAACTTTTTCCAGGTATCCAATCTGAACTTCCTCTGGTGCACTTTTAAGCCGTTCCTTCGCATCCTATCACCGGACACCAAAAAGAAGAGACCAGCACCTCCCTCTCCACTCCCTCCTTTGAGGAAGCTGTAGACAGCAACAAGGTCATCCCTCCTCTAAGCTGAACAAACCAAGTATACTCAGCCGTTCCTCATAAGTCATGCCCTCTAGTCCTTTCACCACCTTTTTTGCCCTCCTTTGGACACATTCTAATATTTTATACCCTTCTTACATTGTGGAGCCCAAAACTGCACACAGTGCTTGAGGTGAGGCTGCACCAATGTTGAGTATAGTAGGACAATTGCTTCTTTCAAGCGGTTAGCTATACTGGACTTCATGCAGCCCAGGACAGTCAACAGAGGGACTGATTTTTGCCCTCTGAAGTGAGATGTTGCCTGGTACCACCAAAAGTAGGTAAGAGGAACCCACACCCATCATGACTTGTTATTTCTTGGTAATATTACTAGGTATTAGAAAAGACAAAGACAAAAAAAGAAAATTTCACCTATGACAACGATGTAGCAGCTGAGAAAGAAGAAACAAGACCTACACAACTCCCCATCACTACCCTCCTCTGCTGTTTCCACACAATATCTCCAGCCTTCCTCACCATCATTGCACCTTTGCTGCAGGATTGTTTGTTATATCAGGAGACAGCAGAGAGGTGAAGAAGAAGATAAAGGGGTGCTGGGAGGTAGGGCTGCCATGGTCACCAGATGCCTAACCACCATCTCGTGGTGGAGATACGTTCAGCGATATAGCAAGGAGAAGCTACTCAGTTTGAACAATGATGAGAAAACTAGACTTTGTCCTTTCTGGGTCCCTCCAGGATAAACTGGCACTTCACGACATCATTTGTACGAAGGCTGCTCCAGGTTCTAAAAGTTATGCTTTATTAAATAATCACTGAGTCATTTATAAAAGGGAAGAGATTTAAAAAGAACATTAAAAATGCTTCTGCTCCTGCTGAAGTCCCCTGAAAGTTACCCTGAGTTACAACTCATTACTCTAGAGTACTCTTAGCATTATACATTTCTGTCTGAAATATGCATTGCCTTTATTTTTAACTATAATGATATGTAAAGCTAGATATTTTTAGCATAAAGACTCTACGCTACTTCTTAGTAGAGCTGTACTGATATCAGAGCTTTTTTCCTTACTCATTTCTCCTTGGTTCCAGGAAAACATGATCCTTCCCTGAGAACATGGTTCTATCCATGACATTTGTTCCTCTGACTAATGAGGTCAATCGTGCTTTTTTATGGGTGAGGAGCACCTACCTGAAATTAGCCATTTGTGAAACTCCATGTCAGAGATACTCCTCACCTCAGGTAAACTTCCCAGAGGAAAGTGTCTCAGCAAATGCCTGGCACCAAGGCGGTTTCACCTGAAGGGCCAGCAAGCCAGCAACCTTGGCCTCTTCTTACCCCAGCAGCAGCTGGAGGAGTGCCAATTACATGTCATTAATTTGTTTGACCTGATGTTTCCTCATGCTCTTTGCTTCAAAGAGTGGTTTTGAAAGTTTAAGGAATGGGAGAGGAGAGAAAGAAAATAAAAAACTAAAATCACACTTAGTTTTTTCGTGAAACACATATACAGTTTTTTCGTGAAACACATGTACAGTTTTTTCGTGAAACACATATACAGCAGGCTCAGAAAGGGGTCCGGTTCAGGCTGCCCATCACAACAGTAGTAAAAGAGCTGATTCAGTGCATACTGGTGCAAAAGGTAAAACTGATGTCTTGAAAACAGTGTACATTTCTACTGCCTTGAAGAAAACTTTACATAAATTCAGAGTTTTAGTAATGCTTTGCACATAATCTTGTCAAACTTTTGCCCTCTGGCAATCAGGCATTTCCAAGGAGTGCATCTGACAGTCAGCTGCGGTTTAGAAACCAGCTGCAGAAACACCCAGTAAGAGTTGCACCGGGAGCTGCCTTGCAGCAACAGCGACATTTAAGCAGTTTTTGTTCCTCAGGCAATTTTAGCTTCCAAGTATAGGGTGTTTTTTCCCTTCTCTTATGAACAGTAATCATTTGTACCCCTGTCATTTTGTGAAGCCCAAACCATGTTCATGTCCTGCTGCTCAAGGTCTTCTAAAACCCCAGGAGAAAGCAGCACGGAGGTTGGTATGAATGCCATGAACTTGTTTTTTCCCGGTAGGGATCAGCTCTGCAGCTTCACAGTCATGGTTCATGAAATTAATCTGGCCTTTCTGCCACCGGTAAGCTTGGGCTCTGCAGTGTTTCTCCAATGTGCACTTGTGACAGGTCCCACGGATGTATTGATTTGTGATTTCTCCTTTGGAGACTGTCCTATACAGCTTCCCACTGATGCAAGGAGGGCAACTGTGGTGATGGCAGCTGTACCAAAATGCACAGAGGAAGGAGCCATCTCCCCTTTCTCTGCTGGAAGCGGAGGGCTGTATCCATATTATTCATGGGGACAGTCAAAACTTCCTCACCAGCTGTAACGTCTTTTAACCACTGGCCTGTGTGAGTAGAGCAAGGTGTTTAAAGGCAGGTAGGCAGGTAGGTAGGCAGGCAGGTAGGTAGGTAGGTAGCGGTGTGCCTCCATGTTGCAGGTGGCTGAAAATTGCCCAGCTAAGCACTTTCAAAGGGGGCTATTTTGAAAACTGGGTGCCTTCAAAAATTGCCTCCAGATGCCTATATACATCTTTAGACATCGATATCCCGTAGTCAGTTTGCATCCGTCACCATGAGGGACATTGATTGAGGACATTTCCAGGCACATGTGATCCAGAGATACCCTAGCCAGTATAGTCTAGGTAGGGTGCTGTCAGGAGAGAGCCAGTGTTTGGAAAATGGCCTATTCCCCTCCCTTATGTCTTTGTCTTGTGTCTTTTAGTGATTTGGGGTTTTTTCCCTTCCCTAAATAACCAGTGTGAAATTACTTTTTCGACAAGGCATTTTCTTTGCACTTTCCAAAAATTATCTCACCTTAACGAGCCACAATTCTTGTCCCCATTGTCACAAGGATCTTCCATTCACCCTCCAGGAGGTTCCCTGTGCTGAGGACTGGAAAGCTCTGCAGGAAAGTGAGAGCAACCTGAGAAGATGGAGGCATCTTACATAGCTGGAAGTATCAGGGCCATATCACAGCTGGAACTGTTATATACTTTTCGCTGATCCCACTGTGTGCAGCTGCTAAAGTACACTGTGGAGAGTTGGAGGAAAGCAAACACTCAGTGAGCCATCTGCAGTTCAGTTCAGACATTGTCCAGCCTTTTCTGCTCAAGGGCCTCCCAATGGCAGCGGAGGGATGTATTGCCCCAGCAGCTTAGCTCTCAAACTGGCCACAGAGGCCGTACGAGTTATGTGGGATCAGTCACCTCCTAGAAGGAAAAAGCTCTGCAGGCCAGCAGCCACTGGTACTTTCCAGGCTGGGAGCTTTTTTAAGGTCTGTGATTTCCCCCCCTATTAAATTGAGACTTGGATAACAAAGACCACAGAAAACAGTATACATATAGCCTGGGGAAGTTCAAAATCTACCTTTTGTTTTTGATTTTGAATGTTTTTATGGCATTTTCCCAGTTTCGTGGTGAGGTATCAATAGATATGAGTGCTTCTCTTTGCCATAGTGTTTTGTGGATTAAGTCTAGAAGGCCTCCAAAATCCCAGTTCACTCAAACACCCCTGAGGTCAGAGGCAGCTACTGAAGGAGGACGCTTCCCTGCATCTAACAGCAGCAACTCAGTCCACCAGCCAGTTTTTGCTCACCCTTTCCTGGAGATTCCTGAACAGTGTTGTTGGTCCCTGAACGATACTGAGCCTGGTGCTTCAGTCTGTTTGTCTTGCCAGACTCCACTAGAGAGGCAAAGCTGTTGGAATGAGGAACAGCATCCCCCTGGGAGCTGCAGAGATGTGCCTCCTTCCTCTCACTCCAGAGTCTTCTGGGTTGGAAGGAGTGGAGCCATGGTTTTAGCATTTTCCTGCAAGTCTCAGCACAGCAATAGGCTGCAGGCCATCCTGTGACCACCACGGTGCTCAAACACTGCACCTTTCCTCCCTTGTCTCCCCTACTCCTGTGTGCAAGCCAGGTAAGATCTTTCTCTGAGTCGCAACAGGCAATGAAGGAAAAGCAAGATTTGGAGTCACACGTTCCTGAAAGCTTTAGGAAGAACAATATCAGCTCCAAAATCCCTTCAGATGCAGAAAGCTGTCACTTCTGTTCACCAAATGCTCTCTCATCACAAGGAAGCTGTCCAGCTACAAGTACACTCAAACACTGTTCGTCTCTATCATAGACGTAAATGCAAAGCACAACACTCAGACTCTTAATGTTTTGAGTCTAAAAAGAAGCAAGTGTTTGAAAATGAAGAATAAGTGCTTCTATCTGTGAAGGAAAATCTGTCCCAAGTGTTTAAATGAAATGTTTAATAAATGTTTAAATGAAAATGTTATTTATCCATGTTTAAAAAAATGCTGAATCCTTTCCAGCATGAAACAAAGTAATACTTCTGTGGTAAGCACAATAACTAAAGATTCTTTTTTCCTTGTATAAATAAAGAAGAACCCACTGAATCATATCAATCTGTGTTGGATGGGTGTTGCTAAGAGAAGTCAGTCCTGTCTGAAGACAGCTGTATCCCAGAGGTCTAGGTCTATATATTAATCTTACAGATCAGCAAAGATGATTCTCTACCTTTTCTGACATTGTATTTCTCATATAACCTCAAGATACATCAGTTTTCATGTTGTGGCAAAAAAATCTTCATCAAATCTATTGTAAGAGACTTCTGGCACATCACTTGCTGCTCTCCAGCCCCGAGTTGCAGGTTTATCTCTGTAAACCACGGCTGTGGCATAGAGGGTCTGGAGCAAGTGATGTGGCTGGGGACAGAAGCTGTCGGTGCCTTGGCAGGAGGGTGGGCAGCGTGGTGCTAGCTGTGGAGCTACAACATGGCATGCTGTCAGACATCCAGCCCCGCTGCTTTGGCCAGAACTTCACCAAGCAGGTATGTGGAGGTGGGGTCTGTCCCCGCTGTCAGAGCAGTGGGTTGCTGTAGATCACGTAGATCAGCACTCCTTGGTGGGGAATGCAGGAGCAGCCACCTAATGCATGCCTGAAACGCGTTAAAGCCCACTGAAATTACCTGTGCCAATACCAGGAAAGGAGGGAACACGCATGCAGTTTGGTCACTTCATTGCGGGTTCCGTAGCATGACGTTGGCCATCACGTCCAGAAGCCCAGCAGCCTGTCCTGACCAACAGAGATCTGGGCGGTTTTGTCCCTCCCCATGCAGCACCCGGGCTGGCAACAGATAGAGCCAGCCAGGAGGACGAGAGATGGTGAGCGGTAGGACAGGCTGAGGAAGCTTCAGGCGTTCGGCCGTTCCGAGTCCTCAGGACAGTGCAGGGCGGGTGTTCCTCCCCCTGACCAGTAGCAGGGCACAGGACTCCTCGCCTCCTCCCCAGGGCCATCTGTTGTCACTGACTCGGTTGTGCAACCTCACTTCTGACCTCCTCCCGCATCCTCCTGGCCTGCCTTCCCTCTTCCAGCGCTGCCGCCAGCCGTGACCCCCCGTGTCCAGCCTCCAGCCCAAGGAGCTGTGAATCTCCCTTTCCCGTGGGTTCACGGAGCCGGGGCTGCTTCCCCAGGCTGGCCTGCAGCCCAGCAGTTCCCCCCGCCAGAGCCCGTGGCTCCTTTGAAGCTGCCAGGGAAGTGCCAATTGCTAATGGGCAGGCAGCGGGACCGCCGGGAACAGAGGCGCGAATTAAACCGGCACTTGCTGACTTGCGGCCTCAAAAGGAAAATCTGAGCGCTGCATATTCTCTACACCACGTAGGCAGAGTTTTCCATCGCTGTTGCCCTTCTTTTCCCTCCCATGCTTTCCCTGTTTTCTCTGCCAGCTGCTTGCCTTGCCCCGGGGGTCCTGCAGACAGGGACCGTCCCTGCCTTGTGGCTGGAGAAGGCTCGGCTCCGCACGCAGCCTCCCCACCCCAGCCCCACGCACTCGTAAGGCGGGGGGTAAATAATACCCTCATAACTGTCATCTTGGAATAACAGGAAAAAAATGCCTGCGTTTGATGCCTGCAGGTTATCATTTCTTTGGCAAAGCTGAAAACACGAGACAGATAAAAGAGAGGTGCGCTTACAAAAATTGGCGGTGCTTTCCTTTAGATCAGCCTTGTGATTTTGTCGCCAGCTGTAAAAGAGGCACGGGGGAAAGGACGAAGCAGGACAGGGTTGAGTGAATTGTCATTCCAGTTCCTGTCCTTCCCATGCTTCATAAAATGAAATAATGATACAGTAAAGTACAGAGTACTTCTGAGTTGTAGCCTCACTAGGAGATGTCATAGCTGTGATAGCCTAATGAGCTTGAAATGACTGAAGAGTGTCAATAGATAAAATCTACTGTCGGAAGATTTCTAAACCACAGCACAGCAGGGAAACACTTTCTGAAATCCCAGCACATTCATCACTGACAGCTCAGATTGTAAATTCATGCAGCATAAAGATATATTCAGTACCCTAATAAAACACATTTTCATTTTTATGAATCCAGAATATTGACAAATTAAAAACAGTACTAACCGAAATCTGAATGTGGAGTGCTGTAAAGTGAAATACACTGTAGAAACTTGAATTATTAAAGGCGGGGGTTTTTTTAGAATTTTTCCATGTAACATAGGGTATTAGGAGTAATTAAGTCCTCAGAAGTACATCAAACAGCTTCCTCTGCTTTCAAAGACACATGGGCAAGCTTTAGTTGTTAAACTGTGTCAAATCAATTAAATTACCTCCTGCAACTCAGTAACGGTCCTTGTGAACAGAGGTGAAGGAGGAGATGTCACACAACATGATTTTCTTAAAGTTTCTTGGTACCACTTCAATTACTTTATCATAAAGAAGCTAAGGAAAAAATGGTTAAGACTGTTAAGGGACAGATACGCAACTGGGTAAATGCCCTGATCAAGCATGCTATCCAAAATTTACTGTTCTGTGTCCACCACTGGTGAATTTACTGAGCTGGCAGGAGGCAGACAGGACACAAGAGACAGACAACCAACCAACCACAAGTCCATTGTGACTTGTTACAGAAAAAGGCAACCACATCACTGAATGCACAGACCGGAGTTCAGCACATGAGGCAGTCCTTCAGCTCTGCTTGGCACTGGGAGGCCCCACCTGAAGTACCAGACCTCGTTTGGGGCCCTGTGCTTCAGAAAAGGCATGGGTCACTTGGAGAAAGCCCAGAAGGCACCAGTGAGCATGGCAGGAGGTCCAGAAACCATGCTTGTAAAGGAAGATTTAGAACAAAGAACTGAAGAAAGAGGGGAAAAGTGGTATCAAACACAGTTCAGATTCCAAGGAGACCCCCAAAAGGATGCTAGCCAAGCATCTCCAGGGACTGGCATGGGTGCAGCTGAGCCAGAGTGGAGGCAAGAGAAGGGACCAAGAGGCCCTGAAGGTCCCCCCAACCTTCTTCTTCTAAGGTAGCACAAATGTGGAGCACAACAAAGAGCAGAACATCTGCTTGTCCACAAATCTGTTGGCCAAAAGGCCAGGCCAAACCATGGCCAGACCCCTGCTGTCAGCAGGCTGCCCCTGACGGTGGGACAAGGACATGGAACAACAGCACTTTCCTAAGATCAGAGCAGAACCGTAGCTGGTTATACCATCCATAGTCTCAATGCAGAAAAGTCTGTGTTGTCGCCGGGGAGCTGATATGCAGGATTTGCCGCTTGATTTTATTGAATTTGAGAGCATGATACAGAGGTACTAAGAAATTCCTAACAACCCATTACTGCGGCATCTGTGTAAGAGAGGAGGAGAAATCAAATTTTTCTAGAGTTGGAGAAGTGGGCCTTTTTAAGTATCACATGTACACATAGCTTTGCTTCATATTACTGCTTTACTTTCAAAGCTGCATCTGACAAAAAAGCTAGTCTCCTTGACAACAAAATGAAGCCTTTTACACAGAGGGATCGTGCTGTACAGCTCATCATAACTTCCAAGACGCTGTCACTGGACAAAGGGAACTTACTCAGAAGAGGCAAACATTCCTTTACAGCCTTTCATGGGCAGTGGTATGGATTAGAAACGAAGGAATGTCAGGATAGTGAATTAAATATTTTTTTTTCAGGATCAAATAAAGCATGGTGGTGCACTGATGTGCTTTTTTAACCTGACATCCTTACCTGTTCCTTGTTCTACTTCGAACTAGGAGTGGCAAGTCATATAAACACATTAGAAAAGTTCTTTCATCTTTATCTTATACCAGCAATCGTCTGTGTGAGACAGAGCATCTTATGACATTGTGTAGCTGGGTCTTGGCTTTTTTCGGGCAGTTAACTCTTTTTCATGCTGTTTTATCTAGTGTAAAAAACAAGCATAAACTCTGGCAATTGGAAATTCAGAAAACTAATGAGAGGTCTAATCTGAGTCCTTTCACTTCTCTCACTCGGTTTTGCTATGTGTGTATTACAATAATATTGGTATGCAACCGTGGAAGTTGGATAAATTAATTAACACTTTAACAGTGGAAGTAGGATAAATTCATTAACACTTTTCTCATTTTTGAATGAGAAAAGCTCTGGAAAGGAATACTGTAATTTATGAGTTTAATCATATTATTCAAGTTTAATAAGGTGAAAGGGTACTTAGACTCAGAAAACTGACTAGGTATTCAACTGTTTCCATGTTTTTCAGCTTTTTCTGAAATGTCATTTTATCAGTGTAGAACAGAAGAGAACAAAAAAAAATTCTCATATTTTGCTGGGTTTGCTCCAAGAAGAAATGAGCTTTATGAACCATAAGTAATTATAGCTTGTTTTTAATAGCACGCTAAATTCACTACAGTCATCAGAATTTTTGCCTAATTCTGAAAACCGCATTTGTCATCAGGAGTCAAGAAGTTTTGGAGACAAACACTCTCAAGTAGCCGTGATGGGGCTGGCACAGGCAAGCAGAGCATTCGGCCTCCGCCTCTGTAGCAGAGGCATATTTTTAGAAGCATGCAGAAGCATTGTTCTCATTTTCTCAACCTTGTGTTGTTGCTAAAGGACTCGGGCCTTTCTTCTGTCGTCTCTGGTCGCTCAGGGAATAAACGGACAGGCAGAACAGAAAAGTTGTTATTAAAACAAGTGTGTCGTACATCCTTGTCGTATCAATTCAATCAGGACCTAACAAATTGCATGCTAGTTAGAGTCTGGATCGGGGCAATTATTTTTCTTCAGTTACTGCATTTGTGACCCGGATGTTGTTACTAAACCAGAAATCGTGTCAATGAAATGCGAGAATTAGCCAATGGAATAATTCAATGTACTGGGAAACACATGTAAATAAAGATACAAATTAAATGGTTTGTGCAGGAAACAGCACATTTAAGAAATGAGTATCTGAAGTGTGGTCAAGGTTAACATCTTCTATGTTGGCTGGTTGTTTTCTTCTCCCAAACTGAGGTGATGAATACAAAGAGGATAAGAAACCGTTTGCAAGGTTTAGCTTCCAAAAAGTTCCTTTTCCATGTGAGCGAAGAACCATTCAAACCCTGATCCTCAATTTCTGCTCTGGTGAGCCTGGGACATGCTGTCCTCTTAACAATAATTAGTTAAATCCAGCAGAAGTAACAATTAAGCTTTATCTAATCTCAGTCCAATCTCACAGTCGATGCTGGAAAGAACTAGTTCCTGACAACACAAAGTCCCTCCCAGCTTTCCATGCCCGGCACAGAGCCTGAAGCCAGCATGAAGCAGCCCAACCTAGCCAAATAACCAGCATATATCCCAGGAGCTCTGTTAAACCCAGATTGGCAAACTATTTCTCTGCCTCTGTTTCGGCCACCGTTCCTCACTTCCCGAAGCACCCGAAGGCGCTGTTTGCCCGGCAGATGTGCTCTCAGCTCCTTTACTCTGCGGAGCCGTGTGCATGCGTGCAGGTGCTTTACAACTAGCAAAGGATTCTTTGAGTGAAGAAGCGCTGGCGATGGTGCTTGAAAATGTTAGCAGTGCTGGCCGGGAGCTCGTTTGCTTCAGATGACTGTGAAGGTGCATTTAACTGTGGTTCGGAGACAGCAGGACAAAAAGTCATAATCCGAACTAGGGGGAGAAATAGCACGATGCGGGGGAGATGGTGAAAGGCTCCAGCATATGCGGATGAAAACCCAGGGAGGCAAAGCGCATACAAAACACGCAGTCCTGCCCTGCCCCTCCTCCCCCCATGGGAAACGGTTTGGATGTACTCCTTCCTTTGGTCTGAAAAGCACAGATATAGTAAGGAGCACAGAGCATTTCCATCCTCGCTGCAACCCACTGTTTCTGCTGTCACGTCTATTCCTCTATCATCACCCAGAAACTGATACCACACTGAATTCACTGCAGTAATCACAACTGTTACCTTACTCTGAAAGCTGCATTCGTCATGAGTCTAGGAGTTTCAGAGACAAACATTCCCATGCAGCAGCAATCAGCTTGGCAGAGGCAAATAAACCATTTGGTCTGTTTCCATGCTTTTAGATTAAAGCTCCTGTTAATGAGAACACAGAAGCATCGTTGTAATTTTCTCAACTTTGTTTCATTGCTAAAGGAGTTGGGCCTTTCTTCTGTTGTCTCTGCTCCCTCTCTTCCCAGAGGAAAGAGGAAGACAAAGGTAAAGATTTGACATATTCCTGATGGGATGGGGGCCCTCCAAATAGAGAGCTGGAGGGGTCAGTGGCAGCATTTTCCAGACATTGTGGCCCACACACAGCTGGACAGTTTCCCATAGAGCTTTCTGTACTCACACCATCTAATCTGTAAGAGAAAAACAGAGTCAACATGGTCCTGAAGATTATTGCCTGTCCTCACTGGTGCACTATGGACTAGAGCCTGGAAACCATCATCTAAAGGGCAAAACAAAAAAGCCTGAAGGGCTGGTGACCATGCGTCAAATGCACAGCTTCTCCACGTATTTGATACAAGGACTTCAGCAAACAAATCAAGTCTTTTATTTTTCATTTCTCAGGGCTTAAGCAGACGTGTACATGGGATGTCAGGCACGTGGGCCGGGATGATGAGCCAGATAGCTAGTTGAGAAGGTGGGAGGTAGAAGGCGGTGGGACATGGACACATAGAGAATGAGCAACTGTCAGGAAGATCAGGAACCGTTCACTGACTCCTGTAGGGAGAGGATACAAGAACAGATGTGATGACGAAGACAGCTGGATGCTTCCCTGTGTCTTCCACCTGCATATGCTGGAGTCCTTCTTCCTTTCCACTGCATCATTCTGTTTCTCCCAGTAGTTTGAAGCATGTGTTTCTACTCAGTATCATTATTTTCTGGCATTTTTCTCATCTGCCCTTTTCTCTGTCCCACATGGCACAGCTTTCCTTTGTTTCGGCAGCTCTTCTCATTTTTTTCCCCAGCTTTGTTCCCTGTCTGTTCCTGCATTAATTTATCCTGTTGGCTGGCCATTATGTAAAATATCGTGGGAACGGGATGTTCCTTTGATACATAACTAAGGATAGAGTGTGAACAGCTGATCTTCTGGCATTTTCACCAGGAAAAAGATGGAAAAAAAGCTCTCCCATTGCACGTCTATTTTAGATGAAAATTGCGCTGGACAGAAGCCAGGTGGTGCAGTGACCCCAAGTATCCCCCAAAGCCTTCGTCCTTCTCAGGCTAGGATGTGGAGCATTCTCCAAGTCAGCTTCCCACACTGGTGTTTTCACAGTTCCCTCAAAATTAAGACATGCAAATAAGAGCAGTGAGTGAGGACGGAAATCGGTCTGCTTTGGTAAGGATTCTTTCAGTGAAAAAGGACACGCAGGGGTGGGTCCACTGCAGAGACCTGGCTTCTTGTGGGGTTTCAGCTCCTTCTCCGACCAAACCCATAGCCTCCAAGGGTACCTATGGTGTGGAGAGGGGAAGGTGTATGTGCGCAGAAAATTTCCTATGAGCATGACTTTGAGAAAGATGGGTGGGTGGAGGTGACCAACCAGCAGAACATGAGCTCTCAGGGATAGGCAAGAATAAATGTGCGACCTTTGGATCTACAAATGGAAGAGAAGGATGAAAAATTGGACCAGGCGCACAATAGAAGTATGAGCATTAGCAGTTTGGAAAACATCAAGATGCTCTGGGACTTCTCAGGTTACTAAACAGAGG
This sequence comes from Sagittarius serpentarius, assembly GCA_034782735.1. Taxonomy (NCBI): domain Eukaryota; kingdom Metazoa; phylum Chordata; class Aves; order Accipitriformes; family Sagittariidae; genus Sagittarius; species Sagittarius serpentarius. The sequence goes on from JAVKLA010000014.1 coordinate 11,131,778, forward strand.
TTAAGCACTAACTTCATCACAAGCTTATCTCGCCTACCCAGAGAAGGGACACTCAAAACAAACCGATATTTTTAGCCTAATTACAGCCAGATAGAAAATAAAGATGTATAATTTTACTGTAAAGAGGAGCTAAGCACTATAATGTGTTACTAGTGGTGATGGCAGCTGCTCTAGGACCAGAACTTTTAAAGAAGAAATCAAGTGCCTTTCTCAGTGCTGCTGAATACTTCAAACAATGATTCATCAAGGATTGTCCTCCAGCCTGTGCTGAGCAGCACGACAGGTGAGACGACCACAGTGATCCTTGTAGGCCTTGTACCCTACCACACAGGCTTCATAAAAGCGTCTTATAAGGCTGCCTGGCGTCGGGCTGTGTATGGTGGATGTGTCCTTACAGTGGACACAAGATGCGTGTGCTTTTCAGTGGGTGGGATCTGAATCAGAAACAATCTGCCTCGAACTTCATAGGGCTGAGGAACAGCCTGAAAGCCCACACAGGCGTGAGCATGGAAAACACGGGAAAAGGCAGGAAGCACAAGGGCTGTGGACCGAAACATGCTGCTCAGGTGCTTCCTCAAGTGGAGCAGTGAGAGCTGCTCCGAGCACCACGCTCGGCAATGGAGCTGGCCAGGCGTCTCGGATCCTTGCAGATTGTAGCCACGCCGCAGGTCACCGCCACTGCTTTGCACAAACATCATGTGAGCAACCTGCTCAGCTGAATGGATGTCAACAAGCAATCAGTAAAGGCCAAGAGGTAAAACAGGCTTTATTCTTTATCAGCGTATTCACGCTCTTTGCTGTGTTTCCCCTGATTTGTTAAATGTTTCATACACTATATGTTAAACAAGCATATTAGGAACCAGAGATGCTTCCGTCTATCTTTATAGAAAATGTACTAATCATAAGGGACACAAGCAATTGTTTCATCATCTGCTCTACACTTGGAAGCTCACCCATTTTGAAAATGTCAGGGTAGGCTAATTTTATGCTGCATAGGGTATTTGACTTCACTTCCCCTTTCACTCAGATGCACTTGAAACTATTCAACTGATCCTAAGTAAATCTAGAAATGAGCACTAAATACCCAATGTTATTGATTTATGTTTTTATTACCCTATATATGATTATAACTGTAGAACGCTGTTCAATAGGTCAAGCACTCTTTTTGCTTAATTAATTAATTTGCCACAGCCAGTAACCTGAAAGCATTTTGGTGAAAGAAACCTAGAAATATGCAGCCTGTAAGCTTTGTGGAGCTAAGAAGGTATTTACACTTCCTTTACGTCCTGTGTTAATCTTCCATCATAACCCGAGACACACACAGTGAGTGTTTTACTTTGGGTCAGTTGGAGAAATGCACAGAATTTGAATGTTACCAAAGATTCTCCGCTTCTGTGTCACCTACAAATAACTGGATGCTTAGTCGTAAATACACACATGCCACCGTCATCCCTTCAGTGCAACCCTTCATCCTTCACCTTCCGGCAACTCCGTGATGCCATTTGGTCATGCTTCCAAAACTGCAGCATCAGGCTTTAGTTTCAGGGTGGAATAGCCGAGGGAATTTGCCCTATAACTAAGTACACACCTGGGCTTCCTTTAACATAATTTTCATAAATATTGTGGCTTTGACCTTGCAGACAACTGATAACAGCACTGTGCTTCACTGCTAGGAGGCCCCAGCACCATGAGTAGTGGTCCCATTCCTGAAGCATGGCATCTCTGGCAGGTTTCAGTAGGTGTCAATGTCTGTAACAGGCCCAGTGAGTCACCAAACGCACCGTAAGACTTTTCACCAAAACAGCAACACCTGGCCCTTTGGGCAGGTCTGAGCGAGTGGATTGTGCACAGACACCTCTTCTGGTGTGCTGGAGGATTTATTACCATCCTGCTGTGGTCCAGCCCCGCCAGCCAGCCTGCCCCTGTGCCAATAAAGCCGTTCCGTGCTCACGCGGACAGGGCTGCGTCGGCAGGGAGAGCCGATCTGTGCCAACCCCCTTACGCCAAACAGTAGCGTGCTGCCCACCCCTCCGCAGGGGCAGGACAATTTTCACACGGTAGCCCCTGAACAGGCAGGTTAATTCTGAACTTACGGGTCTCTCGTCTTCCAGGAGACTCTCAAACACAATTTTTAGATTTTTTTGTTCTCCAAGGCTGCGGTGTTTTGGCATATGTTCAATTTTTCTGTCAGCAGAAGTTGTAATAGCATCTTTGTCACACCATGCAGCAGAGCATACCTTGCCTGCTTCCTTTTACTTATTTTCACGGACAAATTCATAGCGTTTTCTATCTCTCGGGCACTATTCCTGGCAACCTTTAACTTTTCTTCCACCACATTTCCAGTGACCCAGCAAATCCCACTGCTTTATTTTCCCATTTATTCTTGCTTAGTTGTCCCTTGAATGAATGCTTTGTGGTTGGCCCTTAGGGGAATAACTGTTTTCTCACTTTCTTCCAGGAAGGGGATGGGAACTGAAGAGCATGGGAGGAAGGAGAAAGGCGGAGATGTTCCTTTTTGCAGGCAGGGAGGCCGTTGTGACGTTATGAGATTTGCCTGTTGTTTTATACCCTACTTCGACAGACATTTCTTGCAAATCCATAAATCTTCACCAGCTGATGTCTCTTCCTGCACTCTGCCTGGGTAGTTTCAAGGAGATACCAGGGCGTCCTCATAAAAAAGATACTGGTGACTTTAAGCTACAGGCATCTGACTGGGGATGGCAATTCCTATTGCAGTTTCTGCAAGTCCCTCTAACCTGGGCTGCTGTGCCTGTTCCCTCTGACTGGCATGGCCTGCCCACAGTGCTGTAGCCAGAGCTGTATTTCTCTCCCCCTTCCTGCCCTCCATGGCTTTTTTCATTTTTTGATGCATCGATACCAGCTTAATATCCCACTGCCCCTCCTTTCGCTGTCCCACGGTGTCCTGTCTCTGCTCAGATCTCTAAACATCTTGGTTTTTTCCCTTGCTCCCTCTATTACTCCCCTAAAATGCCCAGTCCTCCCCAATTTTCTCTCTCAAGATGTGAATCTTTTTTTTCTTTTTTTTTCCCCCACCCGTGCCTGGGGCATTTCTTCACTCACATAGGATCCTCTTCTTTCTTCTCCCTTGCCCTTCTTCAGCTCGGTTCTGGTGGTCGCAGTAGTAAACCCCATGCTGTCCTTTGCCTCTCCAGTCGCTCTGCATCTTTTCATCCTACTCAGGTGTCATCTCCGCATTTTGAATGCACGGCCCTCCACAGCTTGATTTCCAATAGATCCGAGTCTTTAGCCGGTCAGCACTTTTCTATAAATGCTCAGTGCTACTTCTGAACAGGTCTCTTTACATCAACTTCATTCTGACAAATTTCCTAAGAGGGTTTCCTTTAAGCAAATATTCAAAGCTTCAGGTTGTATCATGTCTGCTCTTGGACCATGGCTGAGACAATTTACCTTCAGTGAAGTGACTTCAGGAGATTGCGTTTCTCAGCAGGTCATCAGGCTTTCTTTCCCCTTCGTATTTCTACTGAATTGATATTCTTGATTGTGCTAACCCAAAAAGGACATTAATAAAACCTCCTAGGGTACTTCTTCTGCAACAAGATCCTTCTCGCCACGAGAGCAGTTTGTTGTAAGCCCGGCATCTCTCTCTGGTCTGCTGCAAAATGCACACATAACAACAGCCCTCTAATGAACACAAATAATTTGTTTTAACTTCACACCAGGCACTTCTTTCTTCTCCAGTTCTTGTTCTTTGTTCCTGTGAGTGACCGTGAGCCTTCATCTACCACTAGCTGCAATGAGCTTGTTGTGAAAACACATCAGCATGTCCCTAACAAGGCTGGAAGCAGGAGGTGGTATTTATCCCTGTACTTTCTAACAAGGCCAGAATTCTAGCTACAAAACCAACACCACGTCAGGGGAAAAAAAAAAAAAAGTCCTCCTAGCTGCGTTGCTCGTTAAAACTTTTCAGTGAAAGGTGTAGCTGTAAACAGCCAGACAGAGACTTTTGAAAAACCAATGTAAACAAACTTTCTGAAAGTCAGATTAAAACCTGCATGAAATATCACTAATTTTTTAAGACTTTGGAGTCAGTACTACTCTTCATGATATGCTTACTTTCAGGAAGGAAAAGGATATTACCACCATGGCTAATAAAGCTGTTTAATATACTGTTTAACAGAATAGACAGTAAGTTACAGAAAAAACCACATCAGACTCAGGAAAACATTCAGAGAGAGCACAGTATTTTTCCTGTGGCACCAAAGCACATACAGTAAGTCGGCAGAGCCTGACTGAAATGGGTATCTTCATTTTTAGTTTACTAAATGCAGGGGTAGAACAAGTGGAAAATTACGATTCTTGGGAAATAAATTATATTATGAGAAGGAAAAAAAAAAAGAGAACTCTATTACTTGAAGTGCTTTGGACTGCCACATTGTTTTACTCTCGTTTTCTGTTGTCCTGAGTGTTATAAGAAAGGGGCTTGTTGCAGCGAGGCTGGATTCCTGTGCAAGCACCACTTGTGGAGAAAAAGATAGAGATCAGGCAAAACTCTGGAGCCAGGCCATGAAGAACACGAGTGGCTGGTCCATGGAGCCCATTAGCCTGCCTGAGTGCTGACAAGAATAGACGCAAACAGAACAGGGGAAGGGTACGGTGAAACCTGAGCCCAAGTCTGCAGCTCGGCAATTTTCTGGTGTTACAGTTTTGTGCTGGTGCACAGAATAAGGAAAACTTATGTATGCAAAGAATGAGGATGATTTTAATGAGTAACTCCCCAATGAATGGTCCTGATGAATATAGAGGCACAATTAAATCTCATATACAGTATCAAAAATAAGGCATTAATGCTGTTCTGCACTAGCTAGCGACTCCTTTCCTATTGAAACCTACTCTGTGCTGCACATACTGCGGAGCTGTTATTCAAGTAATGACCTACGGCCCCATAAGGAATCAGGGTCCTGGCCTTTGCACAAACACAGTCAGAAGATAATACTTACCACCTATTAATCTACACAATAGCTCTTTCACTGAAACAATAGACCATATAGCAGGAAATAAAGCAAGTACCAGGATCAGTTGTGAAGGGAAACAGTCCAATTTTCTGGGTGTTGACTTGCTGGGAGGCCTTGTTGGATAGCAGGAATGACAAAGCATCTTTCCTTTGGTCGCAATCAAGACTTTTCAATGCAGGCGAACAAACCTGTTGTTGAGAAGAACAACCTGCTGGCCACAGGGGAGGCCAAACCTTGGCCACTCTGTATTAAGCCTTTGAAAGTCTGATCCCACTTTTCCTGAATCAGCTTTATTTTACCCTGAAAGTACTGCAGCTCCTGACAGGCTGGAGCACCACCTGCAAAACCTTGCCAGTCCCCTTGATCATGGCTCCAGGAAGATTTAAGGGGACGATCACTAGAAGTGGGGCTTCAGGAGCCCAACTGGGACATGCCCTGTTGGAGAAGGATGTCCCGGAGGGATCTCCAGGAGCTGGGCTGCCCTGTGCCGTGGTGCTGCTCAGCCACCCAGCACCAGGATGGTCTCCACCCAGGTGACGGCAGGTACCACCATGGCTATTTGCAGCACTGGGACGATGGAGGACTTCAATGCCTGTGGAAATCAGACATCCCTTTGATCAAGACGAATGCAGACAACACAGCTGCGCCGAAGGCTCTCTGTCATTAACGTCTGGTTACTGCCACGATATTGCACAGAAGAATGTGCCACCTTCTGTAGTTCACTGTTAAAATCTTAAGGGCTTATCTATTGATGAATTTAAGATGTTTTAATCCTTCACCCTCTTTAAAAAAGACTTGTAATGCACAATGAGACTGGTTTTCTCTTGCAGCACCTGGAAACTCCGGCTGACGCGTGTCCCAGGTGGCAAGTGGTGCTATACCTTTGCTTCCCATCAGTATTAGCAGCAGAGGAAGGATGGCATTTGCTGGATGGGAATTCCACAAAAAATCACCAGAATATTAAACACAGTAAGAGGAAGGGCTAAGAAGGCTGCCTTTTTTTTATTATTTTATGGGGCTTGTCCAGAAATATCACAGAAACCACCAAGTGAAGATGGGAAGTCGTAATCCATGGCAAATCCATGGGAAGTCCAGACCTTCCCTCCAGTGACAGGAAAGGGGACCAGGGTGGCTAGCACAAACCCAGCAGTGGCAGCAGAGGGGGAAGCAATGAGAAAGCCTTGGCCCCGGGTTCCCTGTAGTTCTCTCGTTTGATTTCCCCCGCCCCCATTTCCCTTCAGCTGGCCTCCTATTTACTCTTCAGTTAGACCTGGGGTGGCCTGTCATTTCCAGGCTGTGATGACAAAAAAATGTACTCTACTTAATCACACTTGTAAAAGAACCTCATCGCTTTGCTGAATTGCGTACACTGCCATTGCAGCTAATCGCCTGCACAGCACACACAGCTCAGGCCAGCTGGTTGGTTCTCATAACTACCTAACATTTATTCCATCTAATTCCCAAAGTGAAAGCAACTTTGCAGTTAGTGCAGATTTCTACCAGTTCGTCTGTAGCAGAATAGCTCATCTAAGTGCTAATAGAAGAAGTCTTTGATTACCAGTGTATTCATGGGGTTTTAGACTCCAATTGAAGTAATTAATTCCTTGTCCACTACAGACAAAATGAAATGATGCTAGAGATTGGAAACGCATGGAAGAATATCTTCATTAAAAACTGAATATAACCATTTACCAATTTTAATTAGAGTGGCATTATTTGCATTGCTATAGTTAATGGCCTATCGGTATTTTGGGTATAAATAGGCTGCCGTTTACCATAACTTCTCAGTATGCACCTGTGCTGAGCTAGAACATGACAGGATGTATTAGCCTGTTTTTAAAATGTTTTTTAAAGTGTTAGTTTAATACATTTTCAGTGTAGGTACAAATTTAAACCCAGCTCTGAGACGAATTCAATGTCCCTACTGTAGAGCTGTGTTGTATTAGGAAATCCTTTTAGCATTAACCAAAGGAATTTCCTCCCCTGAAAAGCATTTTCTGAGTATCCCTGGTTTGGCCTACTCTCTATATTAGGATGAGGCCAAGACCCTGCCAAAGTTATTAACAACAACAAATACCAGCAGAAAAATAAGTCTGCCTTAAACTGGCTTGGGAATTCCAGCATTTGATGCCCATCTTTTGACAGATTCAGGCAGAAAACTTCTCTCTGATCTTCTGCACCCGCAGTGCATGGCTCACTAAGGTATTTGGGGCTCACTTCTTACAGCATCTTGCGCTGGTGCACCTCTACATTACCCCTGATGACTTCCCTAACGATTCTCCTAGGGTCTCACCTCTAGAGCTGCACAGAAATTTTGCCTGTGAGTTGAGAAATTTTCCTGGTCTGTCGGCATTTGCCACCAGCGGTAGTCCAAGCTCCTCTCTGCTTCATCACGCTCCTCTGTACACCCCTGCAGGTGCTCATGTACGCTTCCTGGGGAAACACCTCTCTCCAAGTGACCTTCCAAAAGGATGAAAAATCCTATGGCTCTGTCACTTCTGCTCCTTTTCGTCCACTCACACACACTATCTAGGCATCTATTTTAATTTGTACAAGCAGTGACGAGAGGCCGTAACCATTTGTGAGCCCTGTTATGCCAGATCCTGTAGGAGAGCATCCCAGCCCTCAGTGTGCTTGTGAGCAGAGGCTATACAGCTTCGCCTATGAATTAAACACCTAGGTTTTGCAAAAGCATGATGATGGGCATCCCCATCTCCGCTGCACGAAAGCACTGGCTGCCGAGGTGTAGTCAGCTGCAGGTGGAGATTAGAAAACTGGCCTCCTTGCAGCAAAATGGCACGTGCCACGTCTCTGCCTAGCTTTGTGCAGAAAGAGAGGAAGAGAGCTGACAGAGTAACTGTCCCAGAGTAGAAACACTCCTGAGCTGTGGCAGGTAAAGTCCAAGGAGATGCGGCAGAGAGAGGATGAGGAAAGACAGGCTGGTCAGGAAAAATATCTTCTTTCTTTCACACATCTTGGCAAACGGGGTCTTTCGGGTTTTCATTTAAAGGACACCCTGTTTGAGATTTTTTTTTTAATATATTTATTAGGGAAAAAAAGCCTTAGGGATTTTGACAAAAGCTTTCATTTCATCAGACAGCACAGAGCAAATGAAAACATTTTGTTCCGCTCTCCCTGTTTCCTTTCTTTGCAAGTAGCAATGAAGTGACTTTCCCAGGCTCATGCAGGACTCCTACGCCCAACCCAGATCTGAACCAGTTCCTGAGATTTCACCTAAGGTTTTATCCAGATCCTTCCTTTTTCTTGCGGATGAGCTGAAAGGGGATTAAATGCAGGTTCTGTGTGCACAGAACCCCAGAGGCAAATAAAATTGGACTACTGAGCTGTGTGCGTCCCCTTCAGGCATAAAGAGTACAGTCCAAAGCTGATTCTGCATTTCCGAACTCTCAAATTTACTATTATATTACACACTTGTCTACTCAGACAAGCCCATTATGATTTTTTCATTTCTATTCTTGCCCCATGGCTGCAAAGTTTAAGCCTTGCCACTGCAAGAGGAAACTTGAGTATCTCCTGGCCAGCACTCTGGCAGAAGGAAGCGGGAGCTTACATAGCATTTCAACTCTCCCAGCAATATCAGTGTCTTTTAGAAAGAGAAATAACAAACACCTCTATTTACTAAGTGATAAACCTGTAAATTAAAGTTCAGGGTTTCTTCTACCAGCTTGCTAGAAGCTGTCAGTTATTTTTCTCACTCCAGATACAGGTGTAACGCACTGCCAATGCAAAGCAGCTTTCTCTTATCCATACTGATTGTCATATAGGCACCAAGCCTTCATTATCCGCATCCATACTGTGCTTACCAATTCCAGCACCAGGTGCTGGGAGATGATTGGGATATATCTTGTTTTCCCTGAGCTATAGTGCACAGGTGACCCTAGGAAGTGCCCAATAGGTCATTGTGGGACAATTCTCTTCCATTACCATCTTCAAGTACGTAAGTTATTTTTGTCTGACACTGCTCCCAGACTTGTCAGCCCTGGTCTGCTTAGCTGTTGTCTCTTGCAGTGGCAGCTGAGTCAGCACAATTTTAGGGAACTACCATTGGTTACTGAGGATGTCAACCAGTCATGCACATACCCAAGTGCCTCCCAAGAACACAGCATCATGAAAGATGGCTGCATAACAAGATCCTCAAGTAGTGGCTTTGCTGAACCTCTAACTCCCGTGCTATAGTCAGATGTAGTGTTTGATATGACACCAGCACTTATTGCCTGGTGGGCAATCAGCTGAGTGAATGGGAGCAAAATAGTGCTGGAATTTGGGTATTCCGGCTCGAGTAGGCAAAATCCTGGGGCTTGTCATATTCATGTCATGTATCAACAACAAAGGTCACGTTCTGGCCAAGTTCCTGATCTCAAGAAACTCATACTGAGCTTGGCAGAGGAAAGCTTGGTTGGCAGCATGGAGCTAAAAGGGCTGCACTGGCAATTGGCAGTGATTTGTAAGTAAGTAAAATGAAGGGTGAAATGCAAGAAATTCTACTATTAAGTGGATCTGCCTTCTGAACAGAAGAGGATGGTCGTGAAGACACAGAAAATAGGAATCTTGTTCAGGTCCTGTAAAAGTGATAGCACCAGAAAACAGCAAATTGTAGTTGAGCAAACCAGCAGCAGCAGCAAGCACGTGGAAGATACGCACAGCTTTTAAAGCAAACTCTCCCGCAAGGCACCTAAATATGAATGCTGCTAAGGTTGTTTATACCTCTAAGTACTTGTTACTAGGTAGGTGCATCAGCTAATACAGAGAGATTTGTGTCATTAACTGTCCTATGTAAAAGAGTTGGTTGTGGGTGAATTTTGGAGGTCAATTAAAAAAAGGGAAATTCCTCAAGGGATATAAAGAGCTGACTTGAATTTTGCTCACTCTGAACTCAAACAGATATTCTTTAAATATGTGGCAAAGACCCTTATGTGGCCTGTCAGCGTGGAAACACAATCCCAGAGGTGTTTCTCCATGGGCAGTGCGAAGTCCTGCGTAGTGTGAGGATCCGTGGCTTGGGCTCCCCCCGAGTGAGGACACCCGCTGCCCATCAGCTTCAGCAGCTCCTCTTCCTCAGCGAGCGACTGCTTTCTGCTGTGTTCCCAGCCACGTCCCCGCACAGCGTGCCTGCCTTCCTCCGAGAGACTCTCCCCGCTATCCGAACCTTCGCCTTTGCAGCGCTGAACCGCATCCTCAGGCCAGCGTGGGGGCGAAATGGGAGCCCCCCACCTGCCCCAGCGTGCAGATGAGGGGGGAGCCAGGCTTGCTGGGCTTGGGTGCTGCTCACAATTCGTGATGTTCCCCTTCTTTTCTGCTTGCTGAGGATTGACTTGACACTGCAGAGGGACCAAGGTCCTCCCAAAATAGCTTCTTAACCCACGGCTCACCAGTCCCCCAGAAATGCTGTAGCTGTTGTTCATGAGACAGTTACAGCTAGACAAGAAACTTCTCTCTTTGTTGAAAAGATCCTTCCTATGTTGCCATGGATATGATGACCTGTTTCTAAACTCCTTCTTCCCCCTCGCAGTATGTGATCACTACATATTGATCCATACTAAATACAATTTCTAAACAAATTACTGTTCTGCTTGTATCTTCTGGTCACCCAACTGCCCTGCAACACAGTCACTCGTGATTCACCTTCTGCCAGTCTTCCCAACCAAATCATCACTGAAAAGGCAAGAAAAAGGAAAAGCTAATTTGGCTGAGTGGGTTTTTTGCTTGTTTCTTGTTTCTTTGAGGGACCTCTTGTGCCACGACAACAGAGCTGAAATGGATGTAATGAAAATCATTCATTTTTAACCACATTCTCACATACAAGCTCAAGAGATCCAGAACTTGGTTGGTAATGCTAGAGAAAGCTATCCATGTTAACTCTGCAAATGATTCATTCATCAGCTGTGCTTGTTTACGTGATGTATGAAAGCAACAAATTTTAGGAATAATAAAAAACACATTCAGGTAAGCCACAGTGGTGTAATGGGTTTACGTGGCAAGGTTTTGATAGTGGGGGGGGGCCACAGGGGTGGCTTCTTTAAAAGTTGATAGAAGCTTCCCCTGTGCTCAATATAGCCCGTGCCAGCTGGCTTTAAGACTAACCGGCCACCGGCCAAGGCCGAGCCAATTGGCAACGGTGGTAGCACCTCTGGGATAACAGATCTGAGAAGGAAAAAAGCACTGGGGCGCAGAAGCCGCAGCCGGAGAGGAGTGAGAACATGTAAGAGAAACATCTCCGGAGACCCCCCAGGTCAGTGCAGCAGGAGGTGAGGAGGTGCTCCAGGCGCCGGAGCAGAGATTCCCCTGCGGCCCGTGGGGCA
>JAVKLA010000014.1:11154787-11167518 GCA_034782735.1 Sagittarius serpentarius
CCGCCCCGCCCCGCCGGCTCCTCCCGCCCACGGGGGCGGGAAAGGCAGCGGGCGCTGCCCGCTGCTGCTGCTGCTGCTGCCGCCGCCGCCGCCGCGGCGGCGCGCCCCGAAGTGGCTCCGCACGGCGTGTGCTTCCCCTCCCCGCCCCGCTGCCGCCGATAAATCCCACTGCCCGGGCGGCAGCGCGGCACTTGGCGGCCGCCGCGCTGCGGGGAGGCGGCGGGGACCTCCCCGGCACCCCCACCCCGGGCAGCGACCCCCGCCCAAGGGGCAACAGGAGCCGCCGCCGGAGCCCAGGTGAGCGCCCGGGGCCGGGGGCGGTGGGAGGAGGGAAGGGACGGGACGGGACGGGACCGTGCGGGGGTTCCCGGGAGCCTCGGCTGGCATCCCCCGCTGCTGCCCCGAGGGGACGGGCTGCAAGGGGAAAACCCGCCCCCGGAGCGGCGGGCGGGCGAGCAGCAGGCTGCCGCCCTCGTAGTTACTCCTGAGTTTTTCCTCCGTCAGCTTGAGTCTGTTCCCGTCGGTGTCCCTTGCGGGCTGCGGGGCTCCCGTCGGGGTGGCGGGGGTTGTGGTGCCGGTGGGAAGCTCGGAGCGAGGGCGGGCGGCGAGCATCCCGCCGAGCGCGGCTTCCCGGCGGCGGCCAGCGCTTCCGTGGTCCCGGCCAGCGACGGGCTCCCCTGGGCTGTCGGGGCATCCCCGCTCACTGTTCGTGATGCTGTGAGGTCGTCTGTAAAGTACCTCACCCTTTCTTTCAAGGGGTAGAAAGGGCAGGTCTCTGCCCTCTACTTTCGCACGCCTGGATGGGGGCTGAGGGGCAGAATGATGCACAGGGTGTGAAAACACTGTGCAAGGTAGACCGTGCTCCTCGCTTCAGGACTGGACCTCCGGGGGCGTGAAATACAGCTGTTGGACTGTCCGTCTACCCGCTAGTCCCTGTGACCGAAAATGTGCATTAGGTGGAATAGAGACCATTCCTTTGCCACAGGTTGCGGGGGGGAAGGGGGGGTATGTGTCTTTCAGTGTATATATAGAGAGACAGAGAGGTGGTGGGCAGAGAACCGGGCTAGTTCATTTTATTGTTTATAACCAACCCCAGACCCGGAGTCCATGATTTGGGTCCACACTCCCTTTAAATACTGAGCTATTAAAAGCATAGGGCATTTCATCTCTGTTTATGTATTTCCTGGTGGCTGGGAATCTTATTGAAAGACTCCTGAAATTTTCAGTTTCAAAAGAAGTAAGCTGGAATTGGCGTGCAGCCATGCATTCAATAAACTGGGGCTCTAAGTTAAAAAAAAAAAAACACCAAATCTGCAGTTCTGATGATGCTAATACAGGAGGAACTGCACTACCTTCCCATAGAGAAACACGTAAGTACGGCTTCCAGCCTGCAAAGTGCTTGTTTAATTCAAGTGAGGGCTTAGGTGCCATGAGCTTCAGTGGAATTACTCAGCAGCTGAAGGCAAGGCTGAAAGCAAACGTGTGCTTCTGTGCTTTCCCAAACCAGGGCTTAGGTACTGCTCTGAGCAGCATTCAGTTGCGTGAATCACGCTCATTCAGAAGTTCAGGGCAGACCGAATCGGGGAAATCATGGACTGAACAGCATTGCCAACCCCCATGCGCAAGAACTAGGAAGTCACCAGTGCTGTGGATTTTTCCTGTGATTTTTGTTTTTAGGTCTGTAAGTATGGGGCAAGCTGTTCTTGACTCCGTCTTGAAGTGCAGATCACAACCTCATAAGAGCCGGCAGTCCTCCATGATCGTGGGCTGATTTCAGCCCACCTTAGAATTTTAGCTGTCTCTCACACCTTGGCACTCAGGAGGGCAGCTCTTGCATGATCTACCCAATTTAAAAAAAACATTTACAAGCACCAAAACCACAGATGATTGTCAGGAACCAGAGCACTTTCCAACATAAAAAAAGAGACCATTATATAATTAAGATGTCCAAAGAGTAGCGTTTATTTCTAAATAGCTTGATTCTTCTGTGAGGTACTCTGATTCCTTTGAAAATTAGAGAAAATTGTACTTAACTGTTCCCTGTTTTTCCTCTGCTGAAAAAGTCCTGTGCATGCTGGAATCGTTTGTATCCTCAGGTATCTTCCCTTTCAGGAAGCAGATAAGCATGCCTACCGTAAGAGCTCCAAGAAGAGTTAAGATGCACTTTTGCTTGCATTGTTATTTAACAACTTTAGGAGTGTTCAGGCAGAGGCAGTGCTGATTTGGCAGCTCTGAGCTTTATCCTGTTGCTGTTGAAGTGTCTCGCAGCTTTGTTGTGTGTTTTGGTTGGGTTTTTTTTTTTTCTTTTCCTGTAAGACCCACCAGCTTCACCAGGTGGCCACCTAAAGACAGCGGATGTTGGCTTTAAATCTCATGTTTCCCTGATCCTGGTATCTCTGCTGAAATCCAGGTGCCTCTTGCTGGCAATTGCATTAGTATGTAGAGGGGAACCTGGCAGTATCGCTCCTGCTGACTGAGGGGTTTGAATTTAGCATAACCTCCCTGTAAGAGTGATATGTTTAAGACATGAGGATCTCTTCTGGGACACAAAGGGAGTAGTCTTGTTTATTAAAGAGAGAGAAAAAGATCTCAAAGGAAAAGGGTGAGAAAAGCCTTCAATGGGTTCAAAGCTATTTGAAGAGACATTGGTCAAACACTGGGAAGACACCATGATAAAGAAAAAGGTCACCAGGCCAAACTCATCTCCATCTAATTACATTAAGTCTGTCAAACTAATCCCTGGAACAACTTGGCTGAAAATACCATTCTGGTTCTCCTTAATAAAGTGACCAGTGTATTAAAAAGGCCAGCACCTATTCTCCACGCACTCAAGTATGTAAATACGGCTGCTTGTGAGCAGCCCTCACAAATTCAATGGGTTTGACTTGTGTAAAGCTAACCACCTGCCCAAGGCTTTACTTCTGCAAACAGCTGGTGGATTAGCCCTTCTGAACATTTTTACATAGCTAATTTGGTGCTCTTGACAGTCGGGGCAGTAACAAATGTGGGGTCTGTGGGGGACATTGTGGTGGGAAGTTCAGCAGGTGCAGATGAGGTCAGAATTTGAACGCAGCCGAGGTGAAGTGGAGATGTGATCTGCAGAAGTGGGTTCAGGAAGGCCAGGTAGGAAGCATCACGCTGAGCTGGGAGTAATCTGCTGCACAAATATGGGATGGGAGGCAGCTCGCCTGGTAGCACTTCTGCAGAAAAAAGCAGTGCTGAGAGAAAGGCAGACATCTCGCAGGGCTGCACAAGGAGGATTGCACCCTACAAAACCTGTGGAGGGATTTGGTCCTGCAGCTCAGCGTCAGTGAGGTCTTGGCCGGAGGACTCTGCCGCTCGGGACATGGCCATTCAGTGTGTTGGCTACCTGGTGAAGGTGCAGGGAAGAGCTTAAAATCATGGTCCGAGGGAGATTAATTGGGTTCTTTAACCTGAGGAGTGAACTGAAGCAGGACATGCTAACAGCCTTCAGATCTATAGAAGTCTGCTGCAAGAGGGAGTTATCCACTCCTTGTGCCACCAGCACGGGCTCGAGCCCCGGTGCAACCACGGTGCTGGAGTGCTGAGAAACTTCCACGGGGAAAGTTTCTAAAGGCTCAGTCACATTCGCCGTAGCGGCTGTACTCCCATCCAGGCAAGGAGATACCCCTGAAAGAGTCATAGGGTGTCATAAGACATCCTGGGCTTGGGTAGGACTTGGCATGGGTGCTTTTGTAACAAGAAGCTCCTAGTACAAAGGGATATTTTTCCTTAGTCCCATGGGCAGCAAAGTCAGGTTGGGCAGAACTGTTTGAGGTTGCGTATTTAGAAACCCAAGAAGGACACCGATCAGCCCCAACACCCAGCTTCTCTGCTCACACGGAACTACCCTTTTTGTTACTGTCCCTTCACATCCAGAATGGGAACAAGGAGCCAAAACGCCGAAATTAAGGCCGCCTTCTTAAAGACAAGGCTTAGTCTAACACATGGCAGTCACCAAGGCTGTGGCTGCTGCCCAGGGCTTTCTGACTGCCAGTTCCCCCTCTGTTGCCTTTACTGGCTGGATCCTTTTGCCCAGCTGGCAGCTTCTTGGGCTGCGCAGAGTTTGCCCGCTCCCCCCAGACCCGCAGGGAAAGCTCCTCCTCACCCCAGTGCTGGGGCAGGGGCACATGTCCACTCCTGTCCCCACTCTGGACACCACTTCCCGCTGCTGGGGTTTCCTTCATCATCACCCATAAGCACCCATTGATGGGTACTTCCTCCCCAAAGGGCCGGTGGGACATGGGGTGCAGCCTTTCCCTGGCCAGCCCCGCTCTTGCAGGAAGACACAAAGGGACATCTCTGCCGGGAGCCAGCAAATCAAGTATTTACGGATGTTGCAGAAGCTCGTAGCAAAATTGCCTCTGAGGGTCACCCATGTCTTCTCAGGGGTCTGTCTGGGATCCTAAAAATGAAGGAGTTCTTGGTAGCACCTGACCCACTTGATCTGTAGTACTCTCAAAAAGACACGGTGGTACAATATCAGCAGCTCCACAAATATGATTTAAAAGCTAGAAAACAGCAGCAAATTGGAAGTCCCCAGCATTGCCACTGGGTTGCTAGCACTGGAAACCCTCCTCCTTCACACTTCTGGCCAAACACCGTGGCTTCAGCCTGGCAGGTAACATGCTGCACCAAGACCTCCAGCATCGCCCTTGCAGAATTATCTTTTTTTTTTTTGCCTGCAAGACTTTCCAGGTTTGGATGTCCTGGAGGGATATCACCCTGACAGCTTCCAATTATGCTGTTAGTTGATTTACCAATTTATGCCTATTTAAGAGCCAGAAGTCACGGAAGGCCAAGAAAGATCCCCCTCCTAAACCCACCTCTCAGACGAAGTGGCATCTCCTTGGTGGAGCCTTTCAGAGGAGAGGAGCAGCGCTCTCCCAGTTCCCCAGACTGGACAGCCCCAGTCCCAGTATGGGCCACCTGAGCCCTTGGCTCTTTCCCATCCCTCCAGATACCCTCTTCGTGCCTCTGGGTGTTTTTGCAGCCACCTGTGCTGTGACAGCATCTCACCGTTTTCCATTTTCGGTCCAGGGCCCAAATACACTGGCCAGCTCCAGATCCACCCTTTTTAATCTGTTTGCAAAGGAGATTTTGTTTTTTATTTACAGCACAAGCAGCAAAAGAAAAAAAATAGAGAGCAAAGAACCCACACATTTATTTACTTTCAGATTAACTTACTATAGGTTTTCCTATTAAGGTATTATTGGTTCTGATTTACTTTTTTTTTTTTTTTTTTTTTAATCAAGCAGGCCAGGCTATCTGCTACGTCAGAGAGCAATTGCTGCCTGCTCTGCTGTTTCTCTCTTCTTTTTTTTTTTTTTTATTTTGAAATACCCATTTCAAACTAGCATAGGAGCATGCAAATAGGGTCCTACATAGCAAAATACTCTCTTGAGCTGTGCTCCATGGGTTGTGTCCTGTGCTGCTTCTGTCTCTGAGTGTCTTTCCTGTAGGAGAGGAATTTGAAGCCAAGAACATAAATTGAAAAATACCATTCAGAAAGAGATTTATGATCCTGTTTCATCAGGGATGCTTATGTGGAATTATTCTCTGCCTGAAAGCACTGACTCAGAGCTCACATGTAAATTGCCAGGGTAATTCCACTGTTCTGTGTTTCACAGAATTGAATGTTTTGTGCCTTGCTTCAAGTGTTGTGTTGATGAAAATCTTTCCGTTTTCTCCTAGAGAGAGTTTCATAGACAGCTGAGCTGTTACTATGTCTTCCTGACTTGCAAACATGCAATGACTACCAGTCAAATAGGTAGTATCTTAACTTTGAAATGGACAGCTTCCTATCAACACCACTGTGTTCTTGCAGTAATGCTTTTGAGTAGCGGCATTTCTCATACGTGTGAAGTTTCATGTGAGGGGAAATACTAGGAGTTTACCAAGACTGTATCTGTGCTGTGTCTTAACTTCTCATCACAAAAAATCCACAGGTGCAAAACCAAAGTTGGCCGCTCAGCGAGACCTGCTCATGGGAGTGGATGATAGTAATACGCAGGCACAACTCACATGTTCGTATGGCCAATAACTTAATTTTGATCCATTTACCAAGGCACTTCATTATGGCACTGAAATAACAAAAAGCGCTTCTCAAACTGCTGAAATGGGTTAGGTTCAGTAGTTAGCACCCAATCTGGAAATTAAGAGTGGGGTCTGAAACGGGTCACACAGGCAGGCGCACGTACTTTTTCTTCACTAGGTATTTTCCAACTGATTCCGCCAAACTTCTGAGGGTCAGAGTGAAGTGGTCCAGCTGGGTATGGCCATGCAGCCAGCGCTCTGTCTGACGCAGCTCGCAGCGATAGCTGTCGCTGTACAGCTGCTCAGATGGTTTTCTGTGCAGTTCACATTTCCCTGAGTTGTGAAAGTCAAGTATCCACCTCTCTCTTTTTGCTGAGGCTAATGGCTTTGTAGCTGTTACATTTCATAGGCTAGCACAGACTAGCCAAGCCGTCTCACAGAGCTGTAAATATTTGATAAAGCTGCTTTGCACAGCGTGAGCTTGAATTCCACACTGTAAGAGACAGCTAAAAATCAAATTATGCTGGACATTATCTTGAATTAAAAGCCCAGATCATCACTGGTTTTGTTCCCTGGACTGAAACAAAGATCTGAAAATCCTGAGTAGTTTGACAAACTGTGTATTAGGGGCTGGCATGGATGGAGCACTCACCTGGGTTACAATTGCACTTTCCTGCTGTATGTGTATGAGCCGTTCTCTGGACTGCATTTCACACAGCACCTGCTTGCTGAGTCTTAGGAGAGCTTTCGGGGATGTTAAAACACAGTGTTCCTCTGAAAAACAGCGATCATCTTGTCCATATTTGAATTCCTCCCGCGGGTCCTTGAAAAAGCTAACCCATCAGACAGAGGGAGGGGGCGGGGGGGGTCTCGTTGGCTAGTCGAGCCTTTTGCTATTAGGAAACCTGTGGTCTCCTCCTGTGGATGTTTTCCAGCTGTGTCAGGTAACGCATGGACACAAAAGAAAAAGTCCCCTCTTACAGAGGAGAACAAAACAAACCCACAAACGTGGAAGAAATAGTAGGAAATTCTTATTCTAGTACAAGGAATAGTAGTTACCCAGAATCATTACAGTTTCTGCTGGGAGCCCGGTGTCCGAAGATCTCCCGTGGTCGGACTGCGCTGCCTGGCTGAGCCTCGGTGGGGTCTGGGGAGTCCAAAATGCTGTGTCTTCCGTTTGGGGGCAGGGACTACAGTCCTAATTGCTTCCGCTTGTGGAAAAGTTTGGAACCAGAAATGAGGGAAATTTCTACATGCAATTTTTCTTCTTATTAAAGAAGTGAAACAAGCCCTGCATTTAACCTGTTGGTTGTGACAGTCTTTGCCCTGAAGAGTTTGAGGCAAACACAGGCTTTCTCTTCTCTCTAGTAGACACAGAATTGTCTGCGAAAGAGGGCGAAATCTTCCGTTAACAGCAAGGGTGTCAAATTTGCTCTGAAACCTTCTCTTTTTTATGACTTAGTGTAGTCCCGTTCTCTCTTTGAAAAGGATACTATATTTAGTGTCAAAATACCAGTTTTCTATAACTCTTTATAGGCTCTGGCTTATGATTTGATATATATACTAAGCTGCTAAAAGGAAATGCATGCTAAAAGGAAATGCATGCTAAAAGGAAATGCATGCTAAAAAAAGTAAGGCTTGCTTATTTTCCCAAATATTTGGTAATAGAAGAACCATTTTCAAACTCTTTGCTAAAAAAAAGCAAAAGAGGAAAATACTTACCGTATCTCATACAGGAGGAAAAACAGTATCGTAAAGAAAACCAGATCAGCCATACACAAGGGGTTTAGGCACAGATTGCTTTGAGGCAAGTTGGGTATGTGGGTGGGTGATACGTATACTGGGATTTACTGGTGGAGGCATTTGCAGCTTTTATAGCTTGCTGTCAAAAAGCACCTCACGGGTGTTTGGAAACTTGTAATTGTGCCATTTCTCTGAACTGTTCTTGTTAATAAGTGCTAGCAAAGAACCCTGCCCAGTGCTGCTGAAGAGCAGCCAAAAGAGCAAGTGAGAACGGGTGAGAACATCCTGGCCAAGCCCTAGGAAAAGGCAAGCTCCGGGAGGGAGCTGAGCTGAGCTTGAGGCTCATGTTAAGGTACTGCTTTGCATTACCGGGAAAGCTTAAATCTAGAGTACGGGCAAGTCCAGATACCAGGTCCAGGGGAGAAGTAAGGACTTGGCCCAATCACAGCAATATACTGGAAGAAAAAATTCATGCCAGTTTTCCTGAGTCTCTGCTGTCTATACAAATTCATTGCATGTGCTTTTGGGTTTTGTCCACATCCCTTAGGCACTGTAGATGCCCACTGGAGCCGGTAGATGTCTGGGAACCGCTGAGAACATAAATTATTAATATATAATCAGATAGGGGAGAAAATATTACTTAAACGTCTTCCACACCTTGTTGAAGAGTTTAGCTTTTCTTAAGGCCAATTTCTTTATTTTCTGGTTGCTGAGGGGGTTTTCTAATGGAAAATGCTATTATCCTGGCTCCTTTATAGTCTGGGGAATTCAGCAAATGTGGATAGATCGCAGTGCAGGCTCTTTCCCCACCTATTGAGATATGAAGGAGTTTTTGCATACTCTGTATACAAGATCCAGGCTGTGTCACACCGAAAATGATCCTGTAGCTTTCCCTCGTGGACAGGGTGTGCTGGCATTCACCACTGCCTTCTGCCCACGCTCAACACCACTCTGTGAGGCTTGTGACCAGGGGACAAGTGTCTCATTGCTCCCCACGGCTGTATCCACCCTGGCTGTCCCTTGCCAGTGCTTCTGCCTGGGCGTCAAAGGAGGACTGGAAAAACCCAGGGACTGAAAGGGAGGTTCCTGAGCAGCCAGAGCCAGATGAAGGGGAGAACACTGAGAGTCTGCACCCTTGACTAAAGCAGCTTCCCAAGAGTGAGTGACATCGAGTTGCATCCTCCTCCCGCGCGTTACGAGCGCCCCAGGGTGTGACCAGCTCCTGTGCCACCGAGCAGCCCGGTACGGGTGCGGGGAGCTCATGGCGCTCCTTGCCGTGCAGCTGTGCCCTGGGACCTCTGGGACCTCCGGCTGCAAAGGAGCCTGGTGCCCCACAGCAAGGAGCAAGCAGTAGAGCTGTTACCGTACAGTCTTCGGAGCTTGAACTTCCAATGTAAAATGAAAACGTAGGTTAAAAATGCAGAGGCTAGCATTTATCTCGTCTGTTGGTTTGATTTTTACAGTGCAGCTTAATTTGATCGTCTCTTTTTTTTGTTTGATAGCGTATAGCACATTCTAATCAACTATTTAGTAAGATCTTCCCCTAAGGTTAAGAGCCACAGTAAAATAGTCCTTATTTACTGATAGATTTATACCTGAGAAGCTTGCAGGCAGCATGCTGTGAGCTGTGTAATGATTTTAATGTGAGGGTGGCATTTTCATGGATAAAATTTCCATTATTTCATAACCAAGCTCTTGTTTTCTTACCAGACACACAATGGGCATTATTCAAGAGGGGGGGAAAATATACAGCTATTTCAAAAATGATACTTTGGGTGCATGTAGTATCTGTCTTCTCTGTGTATTTAATTCGTGATACTGTTGATATCATAGTCTGTTTTCAGAAAAAGATGTGTTTTCTCTGGAACTGGTTCATAAAATTGTTTTTTAAATATTATCTTCAGCAGGCAAAGCATGGAAGTAATTTTATTTTTCCTGTTTTAAGAGTAATATTTTTACATTGTTGATGCAACAACAAATATCTTAACGGCCCTTCTAATGCAACAAACTTTAAATATCTAGTACTTTTATCTAGTACAGCAGTACGAACGCTGATCTAATTTTGGGCCATATTAAATAGAATACTTTAAGCTGTTCCATGAGGCAAGAAATCCTGCGTATGTGGTTCAAACTGTGTGCAGGACAAGGCTGAGCAATACTGCGTGATCTTGAAAATTATTCTGAAAATCGATCAGTCTGAATTTTTGCTGATGCTAGAATGCTTTTGGGCAGGTAGAGGTAAAAAAACATTGGATGTTACAGGTTCAAAAGGAGCTTGAAACGTACAATGCATGTAAAAGTAGACCTTGGACAGTGAAGGCAGGTGATGGTAAGAAAATCATCAACAAGCTGTGCCCACTGATAAATGCCACATCCTGGCCATCTACCGATGCCTAACATGATGGAGTGAAATTGCCAAAAATTCCTTGATGGTTCCTTGCATTTCTGGATCAACACACAGAGATCCAGAGTGTCATTGTAGAGATCTAGCTTGTTTCCTGTGGAACCAACACTGTCTTCAGAAATGTCCCTGCACAATTGACTACTACTAGATCTCCAAAATGGTGTATCTTTACCTAATTCCTTTGGCCCCTCAAAATTTGTATTCAATTTCTATTACATGACTGTTGGGTGTGCTACGAAATGGCACCCAGAATTGCTGATTTTGACAGCTCATTTAGGCATAAATTTCCCTTGAAGCCATTTCCAGGATGCTTTTGATCCTTCCTTATCAATTTGGGCAGATTTGTTGACACAGTTGCCTACTTCCAGTCACCCTCCAGCGGTTAATCCTTCTTGTGCCAGCGTTTGTCCCCATGTGCATTATCCTTTGTGCTGAATTCACAGGGGGGTGTGGATGTAGCCAGCACCTTTGGAAAGAACCGGACCACCTCTTATCATGTAGAGATCTCTACACCTTCACCTGTAGACTCTTTCCCCAAATCCCCAGGCAAAGATAAATGCTTCCCATAACCCCCAAACCTTACATCTCATGTGCCAAACGTGACCTAGCTGAGGGGAAAGCCTCGTCTTCCGCTGCTGATACGGATCAAATGTGAGCTCTGTTCTCCTAACAGCACCTGTGAACTCTGTTAAGGTCCTCATAAGTAGGAAGTATTTAGCATCGGCTTTTTTTTTTTTTTTTTAATGGCTCCTCCTCCAGCTACTAGAAAGTATTGCTTTTATATATACTGCTTCTGGGACTACAGCAAGGAAGGGGTCTGGGTTTGGTTGGGAGAGGAGTCCTGCTGGTGAACCTGAGTTGAACCAGCCCTCTGGTTCTTCTGCTCTCGAGGTTTCTCAGAGCAGTGAGTCTTTCCAGGATGCCCAGACAGAGGGCAGAGATATCAGTCAGTTCTGGTTTTCTTCCTCCTTTCCAGAATTCTGACTTCGGTGGGGCTTTCAACTGCCCCAGTATTCCTCGAGCAGGATTTTTGTCATTTTTCCCCTAGTCCTGTGGTGCCTGGTCACTGTTTGCAGGCAAGTAGCAGGGACACTTATCCCCAGGGGGAACTGGTCCTGACAGCCCAGCCGTGGGTAAGAGGAGATGCGGGCTGCACTCCCAGACTAGTGGTGCTCTGGCTAACCCTGCTTCATGGAGGAGCCAGGTCACGTCATCTCCTGCGGTCCCTTCCAGCATGGTATTTCCAAAGTGGTTGGGCTTCTGCATTTTTACAGCATCACGTAAGTGGCGTCTTCATGCTCTTCGTGGAGGCTGCTAAAACTTCCACTTCATTGTGGAGAACAATGAAATGTCGTTTAATGTCCCTCCTCCCAGCTCTCAGCAGTTAAACTTATTTCCTCTCTTCCCATGTTAAATAGTCTGACAAAGTTCTTGCAGAGTAGCATGTTGTCTGAAAACTCTTCATCCAGCTTCTCTCTTTTCTTTGCAACATAATCAGGGAAGATGCACACGTCCGTAAAGAAGCGCTCAAGAGCAGAGTAAACACTGAGTAAGTGAAGATCGCTAGAACGCTGCTGTGTAGATGTTCTGCTGATCCCCTTCATTTCTAGCTGATGCTTTCTCTTGATGCTCTCTCTCAAACCACCTGAGCATGCACTTTTCTTGGAGCTTCAGGGCTAATGGGCTAAGACACTCAAGGGAAGTAGTTAACTGCTTTCCTTCAGTCTAGGAGCCAGGACCAAATAAAACCTCTAGAGAAGCAGTATGAAAGCTGGAGAGAGAGCACATTGCCCCTGTCACGAGCTAATGACAGTGAGACAGAAGGGGAGAGAAATTTCCCACTAGCAGGCAGAGCCATTCTCCCTCTGAGCTCACGTTTTTAGCCCTATGTGTGTCCCCACCACCCCATGCAGGAGTGTGGGGACAGGATCCCTCGTTCCCTGTCCCAGCAGTGCATGGCCAAACCAGCACCCACCATGAGACACCCTGCTCCCTGGATGCTTACTGTCTTCTAGCTGCATGCCTCTTAAAAATGAGTTATAAAAGAGTGTCTGGGATGTTTTGACACATTCTTCTGATTTAAGGACATCAAATTCAGTTACTGTAAGCTCTGGCCTGGCTTTTCTTGCTATTTCCCTGAATTCCCAGCAGAAATTAAGCAAAGGAGCTGGGATTCAGATGTTTGAGATTAATGGGATTGCTCAGGTATTGAAGCAGTGACAAAATGGAAAGTTATTCCTAGCAGAAAAAGTAATTAGTCCCTTTCAGATCTTCAGTTTGACACTAGCATTAGCATCAATTATTCTCTGTTGGGAATATTACATCTTAACAAGGTTCACTGTAATATCATCCTTTCTTGGTAGTAATCGGAAGAGAGGCCTCTTCAAATCATTGTCTTGCTACCTTGAGGTTTTTTAACATTTAAGCCTCCCACTTATCAGCTGATACCTTGCATTGACTTCAGAACCTGAACAATTCCAGTACTCTCAAGTGTCTGGAAATGAACTCTTTTTGTTCTGGGGGGGGG
>JAVKLA010000014.1:11167528-11182738 GCA_034782735.1 Sagittarius serpentarius
TTTTTTTCTCCCCCCCCCCCCCCCCCTTTTTGGCAAGAGTCTACAGAGAAAATCAACAACGTTTCCAAGCTAAAAGGTATTGTTACAAGTGAAGTTAAAATCCTCAGGGTGGAGAAAACATGTCAAAATAATCTGGCAGAGCTGTGAGACTGGGTCGCGGGGAGAAAGGGTAGCTCCACTGCTTTGGGTTCAGCTTAATCAGGAGACCGTGTCGCCTCTGGGCCTCAGCTGCTGCTCCTGCAGGTCACAACAATTCTTCTGAGCGGAGCTTGCCGACCATGGCTGTTTCCAAAGGTGTAAAGCTGTCAAACACCAAACTCCTCAGGTGCAAAATACGCTGTATTTTTAAGAGCGGTGCTGCTGTCCTAGTGCACGCTTCTTGGGGAGTTTAACAGAGCCTGGTGCAGTCTATGCCATTTGGTTTTCTCAGGCCAAGGAGATCCTTCCTCCATGCCGTCATTCACGGCACTACCTCACAGCCAGTTGCCCTATGTGGAAGTCACACCTTTGCTTAGTTTCTAATCCTGGTGCTCTCTCTTCCATTTCACCATCTATAATGCAAAAATCCCGTCTCCAATTTAACGTCATGCGTTTGAGACTGATGAAACATGGTTAAGGAGATTTAGATGCACAGCTGTGTGACTAAATCTCCTGGATAGGTTTGATAATCAGCCTTTATGCAGAGCTCCGAGTTATTTTGAATAGAGGACTGCTGAAAATAAACAGGAAAAAAAAGTTAAATTGTAAGTGACCTCCTCTTTCTGCGCCTCTAGATTGGGACACTCTGTGGGTGAGCATCTCTGAATAAAGCTGTTCTAAATTAAATAAACCTCTGGCTTAAGTGGGTGTAATATGAGGCTGGCAATGAAAGCTATTTAAAATGCCATCAAGATGTTGAAGTCCTAATCCAGAACGCAACGGGACTGGCGTGCGCTGCTGCCAGCACACCTGGCCATGGTAGCTGTCTCACAGGCCACCGTACCCTGATGTGGCCCGTTTGTGCCTGCCTGGACCGGCCGTGCAGGTGTCCAGGGCGGATTGCCCGTTCCTTGCTCAAGCGACACCTTAGGAGGCGGTGGGATAAAATTAAATCACTGTTGGGACACGGAGACAAAGCGTAGTGAGGGCACGGCTGCCGCAGCTGGACAACATCCAGCTTCGGCCTGCGGGGCCTCCGGAAGGATTACAAAGCCGGGCGTTTTTGGAGGACTCGCAAAAACTGTTGGCTTCAGCAGGGAAGCTGTGCTGGCTCTGCAAAAGCGGAGGGCTGCTGCAGAAGCGTTTGCTACCAGCTGCCATAGTATGCAGCCAGCCCACTTGTCACGGGGCCCTAGCTGAAAATGAAAAGGCCTGTTTGAAGCCAGTTGTGCTGAATACTTTAACTTGATTGTTTGAAGCATTTGTAATAATTGTATTGTAACCCT
This sequence comes from Sagittarius serpentarius, assembly GCA_034782735.1. Taxonomy (NCBI): domain Eukaryota; kingdom Metazoa; phylum Chordata; class Aves; order Accipitriformes; family Sagittariidae; genus Sagittarius; species Sagittarius serpentarius. Next base: position 11,168,953 of record JAVKLA010000014.1, read on the forward strand.
CATTTTCATTGATGTGGTTGTTTTTGCAAATTGCTAACAATTACAGGTCGCCTTTGAGATGGAAGCAACTTAGCATTTGTTGTGAAAGCTTTTTAAGAGTAATCCATGTCTTATTTACTCTGTCACCAGATCATTTCATGTGCTAATGCACTGGGAATGTCAAGCTGTGCTGATAATAGCAGAGTTTTCCTTCTACTCATTTTTATTCCTGTGCAAATATAATTAAGGCAAGAAGTGTCTTAGGAGTGCCTGATCACATGCATTAAATGAGCTCCTTTTTTGCCTCCTAAGGTTAACACACCCAGAACTGCAAGGTCTCTGGGCAAGAGCCATGGCTTGTATCTGTTAGGGCAGCACTTCGCAAGCTTGGCCCTCTGAGCCTGCACCCGTGCTGGCCATATGCAGGCAATCGTCGAGGGTTATCCACCGGGAACTAAATATGTGTCTCATCTTCAGCACAGGAACAGCCCCAGCAACTGCCCCTGGAAATACCGTCATATTTCATGTTAGGCTTGTGCTTAAGACATTCTGAATTTAGGTTTCTATTGCGGCAAGACTCCAACGAACAGGGAGTCATGGGAAAATGGGGATTGGGGGATTTGGGAGTGATTCTTCCAGAATTTGGGGGAAAATGGAAATCTTTCCACTAGCTGCCGAGAGCTTTGTATTGAACCTCTGAAAGAAGGTATGGGGTGTTATCAAGAGGACAAGCGTCTGTCTGCATGTCTGTGAACTGGAGCCAGTGTGACAACAAAGCTTCCACGTAGCACAGGGGAGAGTAGACAAGGGCACACTGAGGACACCCAGGATACAGGGGAGGACAGTCTTTGGTCAGAACTATATCTTAAGGGTAAATTTGGCAAATCGGTCTCTAAAGCGCCACAGGGAGCTAGCAGTATTTGATGGGGCTCTGACGGGGCCTGAGGCACCCGCAGGATAACTTCATCCATCTGCGGAGGCTTCCGTGTGTCAGAGACCAGGCACTCTGATAAAGGGTGACTTGATCCCAGACTACCTAACAAGCAGTCATTTGATGGAGTAATTTAGGCGGTGACCCATGCATGCTGACGACCCCTCCAAACCAGACTGGTTTTGGTTAAGTACCTAAGAGTGGTTTCAGATGCCTGATATAAGACCTTTTCAGATAAGGAGCCTTCAGTGACTTGGCCAAGTCATTCCATCACTACGTCATATAATTTGATACGTATAATTTGAAGCATGTAATTTGACCGTGTGTAATCCATCAGAGTTCGTCTATCATGTACAAGGTCATTTTTAGTTAAGAATGTATGAAACTCTAATGCTGTCCCATTTTCTAGTTCCACTGTTCCCATAAACTAAATGTGTTCACTAGAAGACTGGCAGTATGTAAGTGAAAGGAATCAGCTCTCTGCCCTTTTAGACTGACAAAAAAATTGTAGCAGACTACAACTAAAAAGTATTCGTAACTTGTGAGTCACAAAAGACCCTAGGGTGAACACAATTAGAAAAAGAGAATTGATGGTATATTGTCTGTGTATGTTGGAACTGCAGGCAGGCACTGAAGTGTCAATAACTTGAAGCAAGAGTGGCTGCTGTTGTTGCTCAGGTTTTTTTTTCAGACTACTCCAACATCCTGTGCAAAACAATTTCAACAGCTTCTAGCTTTGAGGAAATACGTAGGCAAAATTTACTGCTATAAACATATATTCAAGAGGACAGAGTAATTCTCTGTGCTAATCACTGTCAGCATACTGTTGAATTGTCAGTGTCACTGGATGATGTACATAGTGCCTGAAAAAACATTGGGTTTGTGTTGTTGTTTACATGGCTTTTTTTACACTAGTTTCAACATCTTAGCAGAATATCAGATACAATTGTCTTACGTGAGTTTCAGCAGAGATATGGACTGGAATAACCAGTCAATATAATAATGCTGCACAGGGGTGCAGGGATGAAGGTATGACAAGCCATAGTAAGACTGGTAGTATAGCAGCATCGTTAACCCTTTTTTTTTTTTTTTTTCCTGCACTACATTTTCCACAGACCAGAGCATTAGTAATTTTAACTTTGATTGAGAACCGCTATTATTCACTCACAGCATGTGGGAGCAAACAGGCACTTGGATACATCACAAAAAAGAAAACCACTTAGCATGCTGCTTTCCTCAATAACACCTTTTTCTGAAGGTACAAGGCTGAGTGCTGTAGCGAGAGTGTGTGTGAAGAGAAAAGCAAGGCTGCAGCAGCCCGCAGAAGTGTGCTCACGGTCAGCCCCTCTTACAGAAGACCAAGAGGTCACGTTTGACTTGGAAGGTATTCTGATATGTTTAAAAAATTTAAGTAATTAAATAATTCAGCGAATGAAAGCCATCAGGATTCTAATGCAGTGTTAATGGGGTCTTTCAGGAATTGGGAAGATCAGTTTCATGAGCGGCATACCTGGAGCCATTAGCAAGCTCATCCAAGAGTAATCACCCATCAAAGGTGAGTGCCTGCACATCCACCGTGCGGAGGAGCGTGAGGAGCAGCACAAACATTCCTGCTTGCAACTGCTGCAGTGGGACACGCATGAATAACCTCTGAATTGCCTCATTTTCCTCCTGCAGGCGCTCAGCCCAGGGGTGCGTTTGCCACCCTTCGGCAGTGGATGGAGCGGGCAGCGACTCCACCAGCGAGAGCACGTAGGAGGTCACTTTCTCCACAGCCAGCGCTGCTCCAACTGATCGCTAGGTGAGAAGCAAATCAAACTGATTTGAAACATGGAGTACCTCTCACATGGTCACTGAGAGGAAGACTCGCTGGACAGTCTCCATGAAACCTCAACACTGGTTTGGATTGGTATTTCCTTCTGAGTGCGCCAGCAGTGCCAACATGACAAAAGACAACTAGGAGTAAGGGCTGCAGCTGCTCCTCTGACATTGCTGGGACAGCCTCCAGAATAAATTTCCAGCTCCTACTGACTCCTACTGGATGTATCTTCTATGCCAAGGCCTCTGGAAAGGACCTGAACTGGAGGAGGTTTGGCAGTTCATCTGTGCTGTGTAGAATCCAGCAGTAAGTTATTCCGATATGAAGGTCTAATACAATTAATAGAGCATATAAAACTGTCTACTGTGTTTCATCACATTTAATTTGCTGCAGCAACCTGCAGCCACCCATGCGGTTTCAGCCTCCCTCTTACAACCCTCCGGTGCCCTGAGAGATGCTCTCCCAGCTGAGGAGTTCCTGTGTCACCCGTGCTGCTGCGTCAACAGAGCAGTGCGATGCCTCCGGAGCATTCAGCTGCTTCTCGCCCTCCGCTGTGGTCCCGAGTGAAGCAGCTCCCTCGCCGCTGTGGGGAGAGCCAGAAGGGACCCCGTGGCCTGGCCATCCGCACAAAGAGTGGGCAAGCAGGAGGGCAACGCCAGCCTCCGGCCGCCCGTAGCTGCGACCTCTTCTGGGGCACGAGCTTCGGGAGTGCTCGGGCTGTACAGAAGGTTGGTGCATCTCTCCAGGGATTTCTCCAGACGCATCCTCCTGTCACGTTTTGTGGTTTGTGAGGGATATGATTCACTACCCCAGCAGCCTACCGTGCTGCCTGTGCCCCGTGACAGTGTTTAAGGAGAGAACAGTGACTCACCGGTCCCCCCCAGCCCACGGGGTGGTGGGACTTGGCTTCTTGCAGGGGCTGGGCCAGTCCATGCCTCCCAGCCTTTGGGCAGATGGACTCAGGTGCCACAGCATGTGGCATGTGGCTGTGGCAAAATAGGGATGCTGGGATGAAGGGAACAGACCTACCTTAAGCTTATTGAAGAAAAACCACTGTTATGTTAGCTGCCTGCCCAGACGAGGTGTGGTACTGATGGTGCTGTCATTAATTTAAAGTTGTTCAGCTTTTTCTAAAAAACTTTCCTAGGTAGACAAGGATTTCCTTTTTAAACTAGGGATAGGTTGAGGTGACTGGTTCACTCGTGTTTTCTTGCAATGTATGCAACAGTGGCTGTAATCATAGAGTCGTGCATCATGTAGGTTGGACCTTCAGAGGTCATCCAGTCCAGCCTCCTTCTCCAAGAGTAAAATACAGGTCAGTCACCTGCAAGCATGTCGTGCCGTGTGAAGGATCACGTGAAATGATTTTTCAGGAGACTGCTAGGTGTGCTGGGAAAGAGAGCAGCTGAGACATTACCCAGCGCCACCGAGGATGCTGCAGCTGGAGACAAGGGAGAAGGGGGGACAGCCACTACATGGCAATCAGAGTCTACATCCAAACCTCCCATCTCCTTCCTCAGCGTGTTCTGGTGGTGCAGGGCCAGAACAAGCTCCAGGCAGAAGGTGGCCGTACCTTGGACCCGTTGGGGGAGTCCTCAGCGTGACAGGGCGGACCGAGTGCCCTGAGCTCTGGGGTAGATGTGCTGATGGGATGGTCCATTTGAACAAGGCCATTTAAAAAATGTGTCGGTTTCTCCCATTTCTGCCCAGGTTGTTTACACAGTCTCTTTCCTCTGATAAAATAGCGATTCCCAGCCCGGGCCCCCTGGTCCCCAGCAGGGGTAGAGCACTCCTGCTAAGGCCAGCCGGGATTCCCACGGGTCTGGAGCATGAGCAAGGGAGAAGTGGGGTTACCGGTGGAAATGTCTGGGCCCTGCTGCCCCAAATACTACCTCAGCTGCCCCTTTCTCTCCTGCCCTGCATGTAGCCTGTGCGATCTCAGCCCAGCGCAGCCGCCCTGCATCTGCATGGCACCAAGCAGCTCCCTGAGTGTCCGCCACCATCTCTGATGTCCCACCTCAGCTCCACAATAAGAAGGTGATGGGTTACAATAATGCTGGACATGAGCACACTTTGGTGTAAGGGTACAGATGAGGAAAACAGGAGTACATATAGCTGGGGATATTATAGCTAATGTATTGCAAGCCTATCAAAGAGACAAAAAATGTCGTATAAAGTATTTCCAAAGAACTTTTACAGTGTCTCAGCCCAGTGATCCGTACAGTGGTATGGAAAGCATCTTTTAGCACGTTTATTTGCATGGTGGCTGCTCTCACCTGGGCCATGTTAAAAGGATCATATCCCAACAGTAGGTAAATGAGAGCTCTGCTCACCAAAACATGCCTCATAGCTACTCAGCTGGAAAGCGGGGATCCAACTCATGCCTTTCAATCAATATAAAGCGTGCTGCTGGACCTCTTGTAGCTGTTTTTTCACTTAAATTAATTGATGACCATAATTAACATATTAAATACTATAAAACACTTATTTTACATAAGCTGTGACCTACAGTCCTCTTCATGAGAGCATGTCCTGTAGCTAGCATTAGATGACAGGCATAATTTGAAACTATTTGTTGGCCACTCTGCGACCTATCCGTGAAAGGGGACAGAATGAATACAGAAGCGTGGACGGAAAGGATGCCAACAGTAAATGGAGAGCAACTAGTGGAATGCCCACAAACTGAGTGTAGGTGCCTCATCTCCCGCATTTTGCAGCCCTTGCAAGGGGGTTGCCTTTGGTTTTGGACAAAAGATTTAGCCACCCGCTGCAGTGGACAGCTGTCACCACAACCTTTTCTGCGCTCATTGCATTTGCGGCTGTGATTTTGGCCATACCCCAGCAGTGCAAAATGCAGCAACGAGCATTGCAGCATGGACGCAGCGCTGGGCTGACAGGACTATGGAGGCAGCAGTTAGAAAACTCTACAGTGTCCCACGCTCTATAACAAGAACATTTTTGCTGCAGTAAGGTTCAACATTAGGTGCTATAAGAAGTGTATTTGCTCACCTCCTGGTTTGGTTACTGGTTGCCAGGACAGAACACGTCAGGGTCTTGATTCCTGCTGGTACTGTTAGGGGTAGCATGTAAAGTGTAAACTGAGAATGATGTATTAGAGAGCTTAAGCTGGGAAAGGGATGAAGACTATATCTGCTTTCTGGAGTCTGATCTTAGTCAAGATCAGATTGTCAATGACTGGCATACCAGTTTGGAGGATGCTAAGTACTGGTGGTGAGTTGATGGAGCTACTACGCCCTGAAAACTAGGTAGTTTTGCAAATTAACTTTTCACATTTGTAGCAGTGGTCAGAATAATGCACTCCCATGAGACATCATGTAAGGAACTAAGTACACTCTGGCAGTTAATGGGTGTGAATATATGAAACCAACACGTCTGAGGATATCTGGAAGTTTAGTTAATCTCTGTGGAGAACTGATAGAGGAAAGATGTTTTGTGTTCCATAACTGTAGATGTATTTCCTTGTGTGCCACTGGTCTTCGGTAAGAAAGCTGGCAAAACTGATAGCACTAGAATAAAACACAAAGCTTTCTTTTGTAAGTCAAAGCTGTCACAGCACAGCAGTACCCACAAGCAGCATTTTAAGGCTGTATTATTTCGTAAATGCACTCCATTTCTACACAGAGCAGAGAAATGTTTGTGAAGGGAAAAGAAAAACAATGCTAAAATGGTGCTAAAAGATGGCTCCTTTTGGATGCTTCCATTATAAAACTTTCACTGTGTGCTTCAGTACTGGGGTTTGGTGGAGGTGGCAGTTCTGGTATATTGACACAAAGAAGGTGCATATGCTGAAGAAATAGTTTCATCTTTCCACTTTCTGTGTGACTCTAGCATTTCTGTGCTGTCTTGTCCAAAGTGGTGGTACCATTATGGGGCAGGAGTCAACACCTAATTAAGAAGATTTTTGCTGTGGACAAGTCTGATTTCCTGTCTCTCAATTCTCACCCTCTACAGCTGCTCGTATTTCTCCTCTGGGCTGAAAATTCCCATGTTTCAGCCTCCGTGTGACTTTTTGCAAGTCTGAGCAAGAACATCAACTCCTTTGGTTTTGCTAGCAGGGAAAAAGTTTTATTTCGCCAGCATGGTGCAAGCACTTGCCCAGCTCAGAAGTGACTGAAGGCAGCAATTTCAAACTGCTGGGCTCTATCCTTGCTAGAGCAGCAGAGAAAGAAGCAAATCAAGCTGAAATAAAAGAGATCGTTCAGCTCAAAGTGCTTTGTAGTTATGAGCAATATTCTGCCTGCTCACATTGGATTTTTCTGCATGTGTTCTTCCAGCTTCTTGCCATAGGGCAGTCCAAGAGGGCTAAGCATGTGTAGATCCAGACACCTCATTTCAGGATTCTTCAAATCATTTCTATTCAGTGTGTCTGGTGGGAGAGCAAGTCTAAACACCCCATTCATTTCAGGAGGTACAACAGCAAGGTCCAAGAGGTTACAAAGAAATGAGTCTGGCCGTAAAGATACTGAGCTAAACACAAAGGGAGTATGAACATCTGCAGTTGTTGGCTTGCTGTGGTTTCAGTGATGTGTCTCTCCACATGACTGAAGTGGGATGCTCGTGCTTTGCCATAGTGTGGTATTCACCAACCATTTGTTGGGCATACCAAACGTCCTCTGGGCACACCAAGAAGCTGGAATTCGTCTCATCACACAATTGCCATAAAGTTAAGAGTCTTGTTTGAAATGCTCATCTATGTAGCTGCAAGTGATAGAGAGGGATAGGCATCTCAAGCAGGTGGATCAGCTAGTCCTGAAAAGGGGTTTCTGGCAGGAAGGATAAATTCCGCTGTGGAAATATCTTCATCTTGTCTTTGAGTACAGAAGGAGCCTAGGCAGCAAGGTTAGACTAGAAGCTTAAAACAGAGCTTGCTAAAGGTTGGTAGGATTCCCACCAAATAGTAATGGTAGGAACTATTCTATGTGCCTGTCAGTAAAGTTTGCTCCATCTTGAGTCCAGTGGCTTTAATATTCAGATCAAAATTGTACATTGCATACTTGATGCTATAGCTCTCACTGGCCAGACTTCCTGGGTGTACTCGATTGTGAGGGGCAGGTAGAGCAATGGATGAAGAAAACCTGGCCTTCAACCCCAGCTCTTCCAGGACCTCTTTGTGTGACTGGAGAAGACACTTCACCTCTGCCGCTCAGCTTGTCCATCTATAAAAAAGAAACACTGGTACTGGTTTACACTCAGTCAGGATCCTCAGAGCAGTCATTCACCTCAGTAACGTTGTGAGTGTTGAGAAGCTCAACTTCTGCTCCTCGGTAGGCACCAGAAGACATTTTTCTCTACCACCTCCCAAACCTGCATACACAACTTAGTGGTGGTTTGGACATCCTAGGAAATTACGTTTGAGTGCCGGACCTTGCAAGGCTCATCTGTTACCCTAGCCTGAAGATGCTGATGCCCAGACTGACAGACAGACTGCCGTGTTCTTCACCAGCTACCAGAAAGCGTGCCTAGCCCAAGCCATCTCAAGCCCTCTCTTTGTCCGAAGAGACCAAATGCAGACCACCCACTTAGAAAGCTGGCAGAGGCGGGTAAACAGGTATGAGGGAAAATCATCTTTTAGCTACCAGGCCCTATATTTTCTGCAAAGGTTTCTCTCACCTTCCACTACCCATCTGATTATTATTTTAGGAAATGAACTCACACATACATTCTGGGGATCCAGTTCTTCTATACCTGTAGTTAAAACTGTCATCAAAGAGGATTTCTGCTTGGAGACAAATATTTCTATTTACTTCCTAAGCCATTCCTCTGGATCTGTTCTGTTTCGGTGATTTCTGAATTCTAAATTCCTCGTCATGAGTGGTACCCTGTCAGCCCAGAAATAAACTCATGTAGTGGTGACACAGAATCACAGCGGCTCCTTTTCTTACCCCAGGTTCTGCTCTGTTACGTTGGTATAGTGTCCTAGAGACTCCAGTATGTGAAGAAGGAATATTTACCTTGTACAAGTTTTGACAGAGAAAAATTTACTCAGGCTGGTAGGTTTTCAGGACCATCCCGTTCAGAAACTAACTCTCCATCCAGTTAATGTCACTCAGGTCGGTATGTGCCTGCTTTGGAGAGAGAGGAGTGTTGCCCAGTGAGCAATGTCCACGTTTAATGGAGCAGGAGGGGTGTCAGGCCTGGCAGCCTGGAAAAGGATTAGTATCGTTGCCTGGGTGGATGCTGCCCATCATTTCTCACTGCAAGCGATGCTGGGTAGGTACCAGCTGCAAAGCTGATGGGATACAGAAAGGGAGATAGCGAGTCTTCCCGTGGGGGATGAGGAAGCCTCAAATGCCATGAAAGTGTTGTTCAGCCCTTGCCAGGGCGAACAGGGGTCATGCAAAGTCGGCTCCTTTCCTTTTGTCATCTCGGGGGCACCTGAGTCAGCACGGTTGTGGCGTTCATGATTAGAAATCAAATTCCCAGACTGTTCAGGAGGATCTTCAGATCCTCAGACTTTCAGTAAGTATTTAAGGCATAGCATACTGGTTGTACAATTCCATGGTAATGGTGTATGTACAAAACATATATACACACATGCACACATTTTTTAGTCCCTGTATGAGTTAGAGAACGTATGCTGGTTGAATTTTATAGAACGGATGCATTTTAAAACATTTGGCTTTGCTATATTCACCTCTGACCCCACGGTAAATTCTACTCAAGCCTGTATCTACCCAAGCTTCCTGAAGCAGATGTCTGGTGAAGCAAAAGAGGCAGACACTGTCCCATCTTCTACCCCCTCGTCGTCTCCTTCATTTTCTGAGGCAGAGTAAATCAAGGCTTTGCTTGTGCTGATGATTAAAGTACTCTGGTTTATTTCAGACATTAATATGGTTCTTAGTGAGAAAAATATATTTGAAAAGCACACAGTAGGTGTGAAATGTATCATGCCTTTAAAATCAGTCTTCTACCACTGAGACAGGCACCTGGGGGGAGCGGGAGGGGGGGGGGGGCGGGATTCTGATTGATTTTGGTGGGGGGGTGTTGGTGACCCTGTCCTTGTTAGCATGATATTAATATCACTTAGTTGTTATAAGTATTAGCTGCTGCAGCAAAACCCAACCAAGGGCAGGACAAATGTTCACATAAGCATTTTTCTGGTTAATCAAAGGATATGATGTGCTAGTCATCATAGGATGTTATTCACGTGAACCATGGTCTTCTGTATTCAGTATAACCAATTTACTACAAAAAGGGAAAATAGAAATATGGTGTATATATACACATAGCTGAAAAACATATGACTTCCAGTGGCATTCTGCTGAGAATTAGAGCCAAATACTGTCCTTTCTCTTTCTCCAACATATGCACCAACTACTGCTATCTTAATATACATTACTTCCAGCAGAATTTGATTCATATTTTCTTACACCTGTTAAAAGACAGCTCAGTCTTTATAGTGGATGAACTTTTGTAATTATATTTATGTTGTATTTTTGAGTTAATTGTATTGTGCCTATGGGTTTTGACAGCTAATTACCACTAATTCATATAATGACATGTCTGAAATGCTTGATATTCAATTGTTTTCATAATGATATATTTTGCTGATCTTGTATTTACATGGTAATTGCTACAGACATGTAGTTACAGTGCCAGTTATGTGAGCTTAGGCGCAACTAAAAGTCTCCAAAAGCAGAGATAGGGTTTAGTTATCCCAGGCAATGGACAAAATTAAACATTTTAGCTTGGTTGTGTGTATAGTAAGGGTTTCAGAGAAAAAGTATGCCTTCATATGAAAGCTACAGCTAGAACTAGTTATCTCTAATGCCCTGAAGAATGTAACTGCAGTATCACAACAGTGGCTGTATTATATGGGTAACCAAAAAATTGTCCATATGTGCTGTAAGCTCAGCGAGCGTCTGGCATTGATCTGTCGGTTCCCATGGCTTCCACTACCAACAGCAAATTTCCGGAAATAAAAGCAGTAATTCTCTTTTTCATGTGATTTTTCAGGAGCTACTGACTGAGTTGAGATTTTTGTTCAAAGCGTGACCCAGGGCCCAAGCCCCACAGCGTTTGCCTTAAGACTGCGATGGTACCATGAGTTCAGTTCAAATACAAACTCATGCTGCCATAAATGTACTGCAGCATCCTTGGACCTTCTTTCCACGTGGCAAACTGAGGGTGCATCAGGCCACTGTGGAGGTCAGAGCCTCAGCCAGCCTAATATCTGAATGTCTCGTCATCAGCGGGATTTGCACCCAGGACTTGTGCAAGGAGTGTTTTCTCGTGCTAAACAGGAGTCTGTCCTTGACCTTTAGGGTGTTCTACACCACGTGGGCTGTCAGTAATTCCCTTCTGCGCTTGCAGCAAGCATGCTGGCCAGATGGAAATCCCACGCTCGCAGTCCCCAGCAGCAGTCTCATGCCACCAGCCCGGTGCTTTTCGCCAACACGAGACGTTTTTCAGCATGAGTAAGGACCCAGAGCACCTTCTGCTACAATAAAACTATTTGTTCAGTCATACAAAATTTTCCTTCCAAAGCAAGTCTAGAGCCAAGGTATGAGTCATCTGCTTTATTTTATCAGCAAGAAATTAGGCATATATTCGCTAAGGCTTAATCTGAAACCTTTTGCTCACAGTGGAAATATTTCCATTGATTTCAAAGGGTCTCGGATCAAGCTTCAAGGTCCTTAATACACTATTAAGTTTTAGTCTGTCAGATTTGTTCATTTGGGGCCTTTATGAATTGCAAAGCAGTTGTGTACAGAACCAAGCCATGTGGACATTAAATAAACCCCTTTGACATCAGTCTCCTGACACAGAATAGCAGCAAGAAACAAATATTGACTTGAAAAAACAAATGCATGTACAGTGACATTTAGCTTGTATGAAGTGATAGTCTCCATATAAATACAAATAGCACCATTTCCCCAGAGCTGAATAAATGATACCCATCGGTAAATATTTGTGTGTCTTTGACATGTCTCTAAGCAGCAAGATGAGAAATTGAGATGAAAATGCATTCGCAGGTCAGAACTCAGTGCACATTTTTCTTACAGTATTTCTCGATGCATTTGAGAGACCTTGAAAAGCAGATGCTTCCTCTCCTAGTTAGTGGTTTAAATGCAAAGCAACAAAACTATAACAGACTACGGCGTAATAGTTTCCTGACCCTGCCACTCATGCTGTGCTACACTGCAGGGCTCCAGCCCTGAAAACACTCCTCAGAAAGGAAAACTAAAGTAGCTAATAAATTTATGAGCCTCATACCCATATTCAGAAAGGATTTATGCACCCTTGAGCTAATGTTTCACTGTCTTTATATGAGAGTTAGGGATTTTATGGACCAGAGTTTCTTTTTGGTGGGAGTTAAGTGACCTAAGCATCTTTAATAATGTAGCACCTGTATAATGTTTTTTTTCCTCTATATGAGGAACAACAGTACAGTTCATCAATATGAAGAATGAGTGCACAGGCTCAAACTCTTCAGCTGGGAAAGAGAAGACTGAGGGCCCGACTGATGACAGCAGAGGTCTTTAAAACCGCAGGTGACACAGGAAAGGTGGCTGGGCAATAACTGTTCACCATAAGAAACGAGTCTTTCCTACAAGGTGCAGTCTTAGAAACATATTTAGGTTCCCTTTAGGCCATAAAACAATGAAGACAAAGTAGGATTTCAGGCATGTGCCTAGAGATAAGCCCAGTTCATCGGCAAGTTACAGTGCTGCTGAATTTCTAGTGCTGACTCAGCATTTGGGTGTCAGGGGCTGCAGGACAAGTCAATCCCGTTGTCTATACACCGTCTCCCGCATGCAAACTGTATTTCCCTCCCCGAGGCATTAATAAGTGAGGATTTGGACTGTGCAGGGCCTGTGTGCAGTATGATGTGAAGTGTTAGGCTTGCAAACTGTGTCGGGCTCTTCAACTCGGAGAGTTAAAATAAGGATTGCCAGCTGGGGAGAAAACCCAACTGTTCCTTCAGCAGCTTTTTCTAGTTATGTTAGACGTAGTCCTCTTGTTCTTCAGGGGAATTTTTAAGATGTTGCAGTGAGGTGCTTTAATAGCTGGCAAATGAAACAGATTTCTTTCTAATGGAGGATTTTTTTTTTAAAATACTTTTCCCACATAGGACTTTTCTCTAGCAAAGTAGTCTTTATTTACAAAAATTTTACAAGTTCTACATGATTTCTGTTCCAAGAGGACCATGGGAGGAGAGTCACAGCAAGGCAGTTTTGTTTCTAGTTACAAAACATTGTATTAGTTCAAAGGATACTAACCTTCAAAATAGCTCGTTAGCTAAGTTACCGTTCCTGAAGCTCTATGGATGGTTCTTCCATGCTCCACATAAATGCAACCTCCGGAGAAGTCAGGAATTTAAAAAAAAAAGAGTAAACGTTAATCAAAATGAGTTTTGAATAATGGATTTTCTTTTCGTAAGCCCATTCAAAAGGGGAAACAAAGATTTCTTACTTGGGGATATTAAACTGTTAGTGACCAAGCGGACACTGAAACATTTTGTCCCTGGATCTATTTTTTAAAGCAAGAGAAATGTTTTCAGAAGGTAATAGACCGAAGTCCTCTCCTCCCATGTCCTCCAGCACCTTGTTGTGTCATTCTCTAGTTCCCTCCAACACCACGATGCTGTCTGTGCTATTCCCAGCTAAGAAATGGGGATCTCTTCAGCGCTGATCTTCCAGTGTCACGACAGCATGGCCTCTACAGTTAGAATTACCGGCTCTTTTTGTTGAAAGCAAATGTGACTGTAGTTTATTTTGCTTTGGGAAAATGTTACTGGGACTTGTTATGGATGGATCTGCATCTGAGCTGCTGCCTGGCTGACCGAGCGATGTGGCCGCGGGCAGGCCCTGCACTGGGGATGGACTCGCCGGCTCAGGACCATTCACAGGCCACCGAGAAAGCAAACGCTGCGGGGCTTCACTTTCCAGTTAAACCTTACTAACCAGCTTCATGAATATCTGTCCCTGGGCCACCCATAAGTCAAGCATCATCCCAAGCGTTGTTCTTCTAAGGAGGGCTGTAAGTGCTGGAAATAGCACGTTCCTGTGCGCCGGGCCCCCCCCCCCCCGGCC
>JAVKLA010000014.1:11197491-11257158 GCA_034782735.1 Sagittarius serpentarius
ACTTGCCCCCCCCCCCCCCCCCCCCCGTGTTAAGTTTTGTTTTGTTTTTACAAAGGGTTTGGTGACATTTCCTAGACTTTGACTTCTTGTCCATGGCAATTCCCCATTCATACTTATCCTGGATCAGGCCCAGCCACACCACACTGCAATGCAGTCTCTTCCCAGCAAGTTCTTAATGATGTATCCAAGACCTTCAGCCTGCATCCATCTTCCTTAACCTCTGTAAAACTTCTTTCCTCCTCAAAGTCTTATTTTCCCTAATGCTCTCCTAGCATAGTTGTCTTCCTACCTTTCTTCTTATATTTCTCAAAAGGTTTTTCCTCCCCTCTCCTTCCCTCTCTACAGCAGGGTTCATACAGACCTGCCTATTCAGCCCCTCTCATCACTTCTACGTATTTTCTCTGAGTGCTATTTCTGCCTGTCCTTACACCCCTAGCTCACCATCCTGCCTGTGGGTTTCTGACTCTCTCTAATCCCTAAATTTATTGTGGACCTACTGGAGCAAGCTCCCACTCTCTCCCCTTGTCTCAGCGCTGTTATCAGGATGGGTGTTCAAGTCTGTCAGGTTTTACTCCATCTTACATGTGTCCAGGCCATATCCAGAAGTTTTTTGCTCTGTGGAAGCAGCTAGTGCTTTGGAGTGAGTTCATACATCCCTAGCCCTGAAGACTGCACCCATCAACCTGCTGGCCTCTCCAAAAGACGTACTCTTCAAATGCTATTTTACCTGCTATTTTTACATTGTCACCCTCCTTCTGTACCCTATCTACCCTTTCTTCCACATTAAAAGTGACCCTCATATTATCATTTTAAAGACCTGTATCTTCACTTTTAGCGACCTGTACCTGCACAGGTAATTCAGGTTGCACTCAGCTCCTACTTTACTGCCTGTGCCAACCTCAGCTCTCTTCTCTACGCACTTTGTCTTCACCACCTCCATGCAGTGCAACATCTCCCCTGTTCCTTGCAGCTGATGTTTTTTTTCCTCCTCAAACCCAATTCTGACATGACTCCTGAAAGAAAAACAGTCAGCCTGGGCAGTGGAGGAATTATTGTGCATGTATCGTCTGTCCTTTTTCTCCATCTTTCCCACAAAGATCACATCATCTCCCGAGGTGAGCTCTCCCTCTCTAGTGCATAGCACATCCTAGGCACAGCAAAAAGGCATCAAAAGCTGCGTTTGTCCTGAGCCAGTTAGATTTGGCTCATCCACATCCCTTTAAAGCTGGGGGTTCCCCACCACAATAACATACCAAGCTGTTTGCAGCACATGAGATTAATTTTGTTGATCTTCCTGAATGGAGATAGATGATGGGATCGAACTTTCCAAAAGGGTCTAAAACAAAGTCTCTGTTTCACCAAGTTTACGTAAGAGGCTGCCACTATTCAGACTTCACTGCCATGTCCCTGAGCTGTCCAGTTTTCCATAGTCATCACCTCTTATTTCTCTGTACTGCCAGCAGACTCTGTCCTTTGCACGTACCAGGAGGGAACAAACAGAAACAAACAAACAACAACAACAACAAAAGCGGCTTTATTTGGGACAAGATATTAAAAGAATAAGGGAATCTCTTCTAAGAACTCTATTTCCACCCCTCTGTTTTCAACCCCAGTTATCAAAAAGTAAAGAGCGTTGCAGTGTTGAGGAGAAATACAGGCTTCCAGCACAAGTGCAGAGATTGTCCTTGTGCCCAAGTTTCGTTTAACCATTGCAAATACCAGTAACAGACAGGCTGGTTTACATTCATCTTTTACACACCCAAATGGTTTGTATGAAGAATTATCTTAAATTGCTTTATTGTTTAAGTGGACACAGTAAATATTGTGATATCTTTTATTGGTCTAGCCAATATATTACAAGTTGTATTTCATATGAGTCCCAAACAGCACATACTCCCTTTGTAATTGCTATCTGTTTTTCTCTTGAGGCCAACAAGAATAAAATTTTTTAAAGTTATCTGAGTTTGGATAAATGCCAGGTTCATCAGCTGTAAAATTATTCTTTAACATTCTCTATTTTATGCTATGTACATAATATTGCCAACAGTGCTCCCTTTCCCCCTGCCACTGCCAGGGGATTTTTACTTTTTCATGAATCCCATGCAAGTGATCGCATGTAGAGGATATTATATGATGGAATTACTTCTTCCCACTCAGTCTAAACTAACCATTTGCTACATTCAAATGAACGTAAACTGGAAATGATCTCCTGCCGTGTCTATCAGCCCTGGAGAACAATTTACATAATTTCTCATGGTTTAATGTGTCCCCACCCAAGTATACAATAACTCCACTGCCCATCACTGCTCAGTAAGCGTGACTGGGAAGAATTCTGCTATTTTCTGTGAGCACTGAATCAGCCCTTAAAGGTAAACTTTTAGTGTTCTAGTATTTCACTGTAAGTAGAAGATGTAGCCATGAGCAAACTGTGGGAAAAAACATATACTAGCAAATGGTATGAAACTCTGCTCAAAGACCTAAAGAATAATTATTTGTTTAGTCTTTTGTCCTTCTTAATCACTTTTATTTCCTCCTCACCTCACTATTTCCTGGTCCATGGCTCCTGTTCATTAATTTTTCCTCTCTGTTTCTTATCTCTCCTTCCTTTCCTCTGCAGCCTTCCTCTGCACTACGTTGGCATCTAGTAACCTGTAGCAAGAAGTAAGGCTACTTTGTGCTATGTTGACACACACCACCTAAGCATCACTCTGCTCTTGATTTTAGGAAATCAGGTTGCAGGCTGTGTTCCACGGCATGCCTCTGCTACTGTTTTATTGCAGTTTTACTACAAATCAGATTTCTAACGTGCGTCAAGATTCTTTCAAATGAAAGATGCTGTGTAATATACCACCCACGTGTCACAATTTCTTAAGATCTCTTTTTAGTAATCTCTCCCTTCTCCTCTCCCATGTGGCTTCTATCAGTAGAAAATAAAGCCACAGCTAGTATGGTTCCCAGATGCAATAAGCAGTGTTGGAAATGCGCCCCCCGCCCCACACGACTCTGCTTCTCCCACCCCACCCCTGTATTTC
The DNA here is from genome assembly GCA_034782735.1 of Sagittarius serpentarius. NCBI lineage: Eukaryota > Metazoa > Chordata > Aves > Accipitriformes > Sagittariidae > Sagittarius > Sagittarius serpentarius. Next base: position 11,200,524 of record JAVKLA010000014.1, read on the forward strand.
ACCCTCTTCCAGTTGCTTGCACTGCATTCTTAAAATACATTAGCATATAGATCAGCTCTCTGAAGTTTTCGTGGATTAATTTCCTGCATGACAAATTTTCACCCTCATTTCTATCTGGTGCAAGATCCCATGTCATTGGGGTACTCAAATCTTCTAAACCACTGTGTCTCAAATACTCATTTCATACGCCCCATGACTGCAAATGGACACATTTCTGTGAAGTGAGGCATAAAGCACTGTCTCCTTTCAGCTACGCTTTATGAAAGATGCACGTGTGTCGATTAAGAAAAAAAAAAATGTAACTTCTGGGAAGAGGGAGGACAGAATTCCTATTCCTTTGTAAAGAGCTGTTTTGCACATAATTTGAAATGATTCAGCTTCTGGCTATTAATTTTAAAGGAACACTAAGAAGCAAAACACAAAATCACACGTGCATGCCTGAACTACCTGCAACGAGCAGAGTGACCTTCCAGTGGATTTTACAATAAAAAACTGTTTCTCTCCCAAGCTTTCTACAACAACCTTTTCAGGGGAATAGAAAGTTCCACACAAATGACTTCCACTTCTGTGATGCCACTAGAAATAATATCTCAGCCCTTTATAGGAGGAGCATTCTGACACGCTGCTAGAGTGCTGGTATAAGCCTCAACAAGCTTATTTCTCCAATAAAAAAAAAATCAGGCTAACATCTCCATCTTGAGAGTTTTTAAACTGGAGAATTTGACCACTAAAATCAAGCCTATCAGCTAGAGCTTTATTTTCATTCATACATATTCCAGTGCAATTGCTCATTCTTGTATTGCTAAGCCAGAATATGGGAAATAAAAAGAATCACTTTCTAAATTTAGAGTAACAAGAAAATATTCTACCTTTTATTTTTGCAATTTCAGGAGAACATTTTCGTATTATGACCAGACGGTCATTCTGAAGCAGACAGAAAGACAAAATTAATCCAATTAAGCCACAGAAGTTAATCTAGGATTGCAAAATTAAGCACGGTTGTCTTGGTCCGATGCTTGCATATACACACAAGTCACAGATCATAATCCTTTAATTTTTCACTACAGCAGTTTCACTCCTTGCTAAAAGAGCGAGTTATCCGTGAGTTTAATTAAGACTGGTAGGAAGCTGTACCCCTTCCTACCAGGCCTGCAGAGCCCATGGGCAAGAAGGGGACTGAGACCTGGGGCTTCGTGGCTGGCAGAGGCTGCACCTTGCTTTCCCCTGCGCACGGGGGACACGGTGCCACCTCTATCGCCTGCCTTCCTCAGAGCCCAGCTTGCCCCCAGCCAGACTGCCACTGCCACCTTCGCCCAGGGGACTCAGGGTGTCTCTGACCAAAATAAAAGCTGGGGGTGTGAAGGGCAGGACCACTGTCTCCCCTGGGTTGTGCACTAAGCAAGTGGCCAGAGTTGTGTCCCCCAACCCCACTGCGCCAGCAGGCAGGTGACAGAGCAGGACAGGCGTCCGGACAGGCGACAGACGGCAAACAAGCCGCCTGCGTCAGCATCGCGCCCTGGGCACCTCTCAGCGAGGCACAGCCCCAAGGCAGCCACTGTCCCTCTCCCCACAGCGCGGCCCCGCACACCAAACCTGCTCCACGCCAGCAGCTCCACTCAGACCTGCAGCAGAAAGCCTCGGCGAGAGCAGACCGGCCCGGACTGAGCACGTACTACTATTCCCTGCTACTTTAATCCAGCCTGTGTGGCAGATCACAGCAAGGCAGACAACACCAAGGGCTGAGCGTTGTCCCTAGTGGGGTTGTACTCCTGTGCCAGCCCATGCAAAAGCTCAGGCCACAGCATCTTGACCAGCAGTACCCCAGTTAATGTCAAAAGGACACACTAGCCCGTGTTACAGGGATGCCTTCGTTTTGCTCAGCTGACCTGCCTTCTGCCGCCAAACTCTTCTTTGTGCTGCAGGGAGGCACATACCCCCAGGTCAATAACAGACCAACTCAGGGGGTAAAACAGCCACACCGGGGACAGTTTCTAAACCTCCCTATTCCCTAAAGCATACTAACAAGTCCTGATTTTCTACTGAGCAAAGCACTACCAAGCAGGAGAGTCAAACCCTGTGTAAAAGAGAGCATTGCCGTTCTCCACATCCACCCCTCCTGGCTGGAAAAAAGCCATTTCTCTTGTACAGACATCGCAGGGACTGTTCAGGCTAACAGAGGTACTGACAGTGCATACACCACTAAGACCGCACCTAGCCCACACACAAAAGAAAGCCAAGGCACAGACCAGCCATTACTCACCACCAAGACATTTAAAAGGTTTATTGCCAAAACCGAGAGGGGGGCTGGTAACACCCACCATGCAGTGACACCATTAACCCCGGAGCGCCGCAGCTGGGCTTCCCAGCACCTCGCACAGCGGCCACCAGCATTCACAAAAGCAACCATTGCTAAGGTCTTACCAGTCTTTAAAGGGCCTGTTGTGGTGACAGCAACATCTCAGCTCAGCACCCAGCTTGAACAGCCGAGGAAACGCAATGGAAGAGACCAAATGTCCTCTCTGCCCCCAGGCTGAGGAAAAGCAAGCTGGTGCTACTGCAACCCCAAAGCAGCCACAGACCGGCGGCCTTGCTGCTCTCCACCCTCCAGGTGGGCACAAGTACGGGATAGAGAAGTTTCAGTCACAGCTGATAGCTTAGCTCACCCTTAAATGTGCCATGTGGCAACCATCGAGAGCAGCTGTGGCACTCGGCAGCAGTCAGGCATGTGAAGGTGTATGAAACAGCTCACGGGGCACTGAGAGTGCTGAGCAGCTCCTGCTGGCTCTCCTGGCTAACTGACATCCTCTCTCCTCTTCCCATATCCCTGTTTGCTCCTTTTCTTCTCCTTCTTTGGAAAATCAATCGTTACTGTTTTCACAGCACAGCCACCCCAAGTCAATGATGATGACTAACAGCACACAAAGGCTGGACATCCTCTGGGCCAATTGCACTCCCTTTGGAGATCACTGCTATTTCTATATTGAAGAAACAGTTTGTCGGGTATTTTCTAAAGGAAAATTGTTTCAAGAGGACAAAGTTTTGAGAAGCTCTTGATAATGGTGATCTGCTCGTCATGTCAATTTTTTGTGGACGGCACACCCACAAAATCTGGGGAACTGGATCCAAAGTTACACACGTCAGTGGTAGACCTGGTATAGTCTTCATCCGCCTTTGAATCAGTCTCTTGATGCATAAAATTTGGAGCTACTTTTGCAGGTTGCTTGAAAACTTGACTTAAAATCTGCCTTTCAGAGTTATAATAACCAACGATGTCTGAATGCTGATTATTTTAGATGAGAGATCTTGTCTTGATTCCATCTCTCTATGTCCTCCTTCTTCCACACTTTTCCCCCTTATCCTGTTGGATTAATGTTTTACTGTGAAATATTACCTTAGATCCAGTGGGTCATTTTGACTTCAGCAGCAGCACATAGGTTAACATGTGCATCCCCCAAACAGTTAACCAAAAGCCACAGCAAACATGAGCAGCAAGACGTGGAACACCAGCAGAAGTAGAACGTACCCAGGATGAGGGTTGATTTGCCCTCCTGATTTCCTCCTTGCGTGTCCTCCCTCTATTTCTCAGCAATTCTGCAAGAGCACTCTGCACTTTGTGGTACTCTGAGATCCACACTTCTGTCACTGGAGTGACAGGGGAAAAGCTAAGCAAGATGGAAGAAGTGACAGGTGAAACGTATTAAGCTTTTACATATATATGCGCACCATTAGGGACAGAACTACTGTCAGCAGCATGAAAACCACGGGCTGCTGTCATCTGAGCTAAAAGGCATATTTTCTAATAAGAAGTCTTGCCTCCTTGGCAGGCCGGCAGCTGGAGGCAGACGTAATTTCATGCCCCCACACATACCCCTAGCACAGGAGACAGGGGTGGGCTGCCCGGCCCCAGCCCCAGCCCCGATATTAGGGTGTGACAGAGCAGACACGCACTGCACTGCCACCCCCATGGCACTTGTCAGGGACCTCCGCTCACCTTGAGCACCCACACAGCTCAAGTCTGGGTTTAATTCACAGTTGTCAAGTATTGTCTTCCCCTGCACAGGAGTGTGATTGCAGAGTGGAGATGATACCTCATGGGGAAAACAGAGGTATGGAAGTGAACCTCCTGCCAAAGCCTGTTCCTCATTCATCCCGCTGCAACGGACTTTGCCATGGGGCTGGGGACCCCAAGGAAGCTGGATGCAGGACTATGCATCCTGCTCTCTCATGTGCTATAAGCTAGAGAAACAGCACTTTTACCTACACCGTGTTTGACTGTTTTCCCCCTGCAACTGACATCACATATTTTTTATAACATCCCTGAAGAGTTTGATTCAAAGAGGCAGCCAGCGACCAACCCCACCAGCACAGCCACCAGCCCCAGGTGCATGTCGGTGTCATGGAAGTGACTGCCCTGCGCCAGGGCAGGCAGCAGGAAGGCAGCGGCTGCGCGCCGGCAGCCCCAGCTGAAAACTTCCATTTCTCAGGTTGGCCATGAGACCGTCACCTTCAGAAACACCCCTGAACACCCAGCTTGTTTTGAAGTGCGATCGATCAAGTGTCTGTGTCAGAGCTACAGTACCCCGAGGGGAGTTTGGGCTGAAAAAGGAAAGCTACTGTTTATTAAGTTAACTATTAAGTCCTGTTTATTAGGAGGGTTTATTTCACAAACAGGCTTCGAACATCATTTGTTAGACATATAATTTGCCAAGACATCATCAAAAATTAACATGCACAAGGCTAAAACTCAAGCAAATCCCCTTTAAAATGTTCATTGAAAGCAGCAGAAAAACAATTTTTAAGGGCATTTTGAGCTAAGTAGAAGGACATAGCCGGGGGTGCTCCGGAGATTAACCTATTCCTATAGGCCTTTGCTTATGTTGACGAACTGCCTCCGTGCTTTAACCTTCCCAGTTACTTTACACTGAATACTTTCCAATGGTATTTTTCTGGCTTTTAACCAACTTAGTACCCACGTTGTTTTCACTGCTCATGGGGTGTGTTAGGCGCACAGTTCTTCACATTAGTCTTTTCGTTTTTGCTGGTAACCCACAATTTCATGATCTTTTTAGCCTGACTACCATTTTATGTAAGGTGATTGACAAGTGAGCAACTTGAGAAGCCTCATTAATTAAAGAGCAAAAATCAAAAGCTTCCATAGCTGTAAGACCTCTCATTGGCTCTAAAGCAGCTTTGCCACTTACTTTTCTAATTCCTGCCAACTTTATTGCTATATTATGCCTTACATGAAGCTCATTTTCTTGCTAGAACAGGAAATGTAGTGCTTGGCTTTCCGGGGTATAGAAATTTCAATGATCCAAAGCTTTTTGGTGCCCAATTCATGAACACTTTGTTTTCCAAAGGCAAAAATGAAAGTTCTGATTATTTCACGTAACCGTCTGCTTAAAGAGGAGAGAACATACAGCTCAGTTGCTCTTTGCCACCAGATGCAAAATAAATTGAAATCCCAAATGGTCAAGGCTGCATCATATGCCCAGACTAATGAGGCTGAGATTGGGAGCACAAGAGGGGTATCAGGGAGTGTCTCGAATGGAGACAGACAGGACGGGCTCTGGCTGCATATGAAGACATCCAAATTTAGATGTATACTCAGAAGTACCTACATGGGTGCTGGGTTTTTCTCCTCCCATTACAGCCAAGAGAGATCTGTCCAGCGCAGCCTTTGCCGTCAGGGGTTGTGATTCATTTCATCCTGGAAGAGACTCCTGCACCCAGGCATGGCACAGGCCTCTCAGATCTGTACCTTTGCAAAGCAACAGCAGGACACTTTAGGGCACCTCAGGTATCACTAGATGCCTGCCTGCGGGCAACTGAATTAAGCCCTAGATTCTCACTGGCTCCAATGGGAACTTGGACTCCTGCCTTGTCTGTCGGCAACTGCACATACACACTTGAACGCTGAAACACGGTCATCCAAGAATGAGTTTTCTAGTTTGACCTTTTTAAAATAAAATCTTTAAAAAACACACCCTCTGTGAACATCTTCTAGGAAGAGAGAGTTTTCTTCTTTTTCCCACTAAGCACTTGCTTTGGTCTTCCTTTGAATCACATAAAAGTATTTTCTACTTCTTCTTCAAGATAGTCATGTGTAGATCAACAGGGTGCTGGAAACAGCAAGGCTACCCAAGGAAATAAAGGTGAGAACACATGTTCAGATGAAGGAAATAATAGCCACCTTTTTGCAGTGAATACATGAGCACGCAAAGGAAAAGGGATGCAAACAAAGCCAGTCTTATGGGTCACCTAATTCCCAGCAAAAGACATGGAAACCTGGAGATAAGAATAAGTTTCTGCACACAAAAAAAAAAAAAATCAAGGCTTAAAAATAATTGTTGCAGCCAAAGCAGTACAGTTTCTCTGCTCACAAGCTCATGTGCTGCATGTGGCTGCGTTAACACAATCTTCCTTGAGGGTATTTTTTTTTAACTGGTAGTGTATTGGCGTTGTTAAAATATTTGCTAATGGACTGTATAAAAACATCCTTTGGTCTATAGGCAGAGAAAGGAAATGCAAACGTGGTGGAAACTCCTTGCCTTGGCAATAGCCATGAATCCATGCGTGAGCTGCAGCCTCATACAGCTGCTCTCCAGGACAGCCTGGTTTGCACAGCTGTACAAGAGAGAAGCACCAGCCCTTTGAGGAGCAGCATGGTTAGGGGATTAGTCTCCAAGACCGTGGCTTCACTGCTCTGTTGGATTGTCAAGACCACATCGACACTGCTGGACAAAGAAAGTAATATCAGTCACAACAGCTACCCCACAGGCAGTTTTAACACTCCTGCTAGGTTCCCATCCTCATCTCACCCCCAGTCGGAGGCTCGTGCCCTCCCACAGGCTCCTGATCTTGCTGCGTCAGCCTCCCCCACCTGCTCAAGAAGGGAGAGAAAAGCAGCAGGAGATCCTTGCACACTCCAGGCGCATGGGTCATGCCACAATGCTCTATGTCATCTGTACTGCAGATATCAGTTGGGTTTTTTAGGAGCTGGAGCCCCAGCACTTACACCAGCAACAGCCAGGCTTTCACACCCCAAAAGTATGGCCCATTGTGAGGAGGTGTTGCCATGAGTTGTACACTTACTATGTCTTGACAATTACGGACACATCACAAGCACCCTGTTGGGGCTACCCTATATTTCTGACCTGGGAGAGTGCTAGGCCACTAATTTGAGGATGTGGATCTTCATGGTCCGGGGCCCAGAGCAGTCACCAGCTTTGTAGTGGCACCTCACCGATGTCCCCATACAGATACGGGTAATTGCTCTCTTCTGAAAGCTGGTCACATAATTTTCCTATCCCCCCCTGCCTCATATTAGGAGCTAACCAGCAGCAGGTTCATGGTGGCCATCCTTATCATGGAAGCCTATAAGTCATACGGTCATCTGCTGCCTGTCCAGCTCGTTCCCCGGCCTTGTCCAAGCCCAGGACTCACCACCCCTTCCCAGGCGAGCAGTATGCCCAACTATTTTGGAGCCATTGACTGGACACCTATATCCCACTCAGTATCCCTCCAAGCGAAGTAGTGGTTATTGCAGTAACAGGAGGAGCAATCTCTTCATACACGGAGGTCCCACCAGTCACTGCCACAATTCACACACATCAACATCATTTGCAAATACAATGCTGGCATACTCTGGAGCCCTGGGTTTTCTGTAAGACATGTACCTATACTGACACCTAGGGTGTAATGATGATGACACCTGCCAATTTTACCACCATTTTTACCACCATTCTGCCATCCCAGCAATCACAGTGGTCACTGGGATAATGACCATGTCGTCTTTTCCCACCTGATGCTGTCAAGCACAGATTTTGGTGGCCAAAGGCTACAAAACCAGCCAGAGCCGAGGAGGCTGCCTAGATCACCGTGACCAAACCGTGCATTTCACACACCATGGGAAAACGGTGGGAAGCAGATGCTGAGTGGGTGGAAGCAGACCGGACACTGTCAAGGGCCCTTGCCCAGCCAGCTGACTACCTCGGACGCAGCTTTGGTCCACGTGGCTCCTGTAAGGGACATATATCATGTCACCTGAGGCTCTGTTCAAAAGCCTAGCGAGACAGGGACAGCCAGGAAAGGAAGCACAGGGAGCACGCGGGGAAGGGGCACCGTGCACAGGGCAGTGTCAGGAAGATGCTGTAATTCACATAGGTCTGTCTTACACCACTCAGGTCCTACCTGAATCAGGAATAACTCACACTTCAAAAATAACCAACAACCCCTCCCAGTTCTGTAGAAAGTGTAGTGCTGTATGACCCAGGCTGCAATATTAGAAGCAGCAAGTGTTACACTCAGACCTTTTAAAATGGGCTTCCTCAACAGATTCCTCAATCCCTCACTTCATTTTAGGAAATTAACCCCAATTAAACATGAAGTGTAAAACTCGTGGCTGTTAGGCTTGCTGTTTGTACTCGCAGCGGTCTAACAGTCTGACAAACACATTGCTGTGGTGTTGATGCCAACAGACTTGTCCGTAGTAGATAATCCATCTCAGACAGACAGCAGATCATACGGCTGGGCAGGCCTCATCCATTCCCTAGCCTCAAGGCAGGGTCACCTACGGCCATGTCACTTCTGTCAAATGTTTGTTCAATCTGTTCTTAAAGTCCTCCAGTGATGGAGATGCCTCATCTTCCCCAGACAACCTATTTCCTGCTTGATTTCTTTCAGCAACAGAAAGCTTTATTCACTATCTAACCTGAATCTCCCTTGCTGCAATTGAAGCATGTTGCTTTTCATCCCATCTGCTACAGACAAAGAGGAAATCAAAAAATGCACTATTATTTGCAGCAGCCTCTGAACACTTATCACCTGACCAATCTTCCTTCCTATTCTGCTTATGTCTTGCCTAGACATAGACACAGACTGCAGCTATTCGGACATTATGGTTGGAAAAGTTTCCCTCAAAATGTCGTGTCTTTTTAAGGCTTCCAATCTGAAGACTGCTGCTTCGCTGCAGTTGCTTCACAGACCTCTTCTGCTCAGTTCAGCCACAGAAGAAGGCACTAGTTACTTACACTCCAGCTTCTGCTGAGTGTATTTGCTGAAAGCAAATTTCAAGTTTGCTTAATACTAATATTTGCTGAGTAAACTTTGGCTGCACAAAAATATATGGGAAGCAAGCCAAAAAGTTTGGCTGTAGACAGACATTCAGTGCTCAGTGCACTAAACCACGCACTGCAAAAGAAGCTATTTAACACCAGTCCACCATCATCTCCTACCTGCATCCTCGCCCAGGGTCTGGCTCCTGGGCTCCTCAGTGGTCTGCGTAGCCTGACCTCCTCCTTGAGGCACCACCACCCACCTCTTCTTCCTCAGGGCCCTCCTTGCTGCCTCAGGCCCCAGCAGTGCCACTGCAGAGCCCAAACTAGCAAGCTGAGCACAGCTCAACAGGGTGGACGCTGCTCTACTGTCATGATGTATAATGGTGGCAGCACTTTTGAGGTTCATCTCACCAGTTAGCAACGGGTGCTGTAGGAAACACTCATGTGGGATTCGTTTCACCTAGTTTTGGCTGTCCAGAAATGAGGCAGCTGAGCTATGCATGTAGTCATCCTCACTATGCAACAAGGATACAAATGACCGCTGTACAGGGATGCGTCTCTCTCCAGGGGTTATAGAGGTAGCCCTAGTTCCTAGGCGATTTAACAAATTCCAGTTCTAGTGAAGAGAAATATTTTCCATCATCAGTGCCAAAGCCATTGGATTTCACATGGTTTCCAACAAGGCTTGAACAAGGAGCAGAGTTTGAACAAATATGACTGTGTCGCACCTAATAATGAAGAGGTCAAGGTCAGTATCAAAGCCTCACTGCACAGACAATTACCTTTTCTTAAGATGCTTGTTTTTCTGCAGATCTCGGTGCACAAGGAGCTTGAGACCCACGAATTGTAAGTGAAAAAGAAGACCATCAACTTCCCCTCAAGTCACCAGGAGTAGAAGACAAGAAACCAGCCTACATTCAAGAAGTGGTTCAGAATGACGTACTTTCTTTTTATTCCTCTTTAGTTGAGTGCCTATTACAAGAAGTACTTACAAGTATGAAATGCCCCATACAGCGTACATTTAACTATCAGAATACTCTTCAGCAACCCTTATCTCAGGAGAGAAGTATTCCAGGAAGCACACCACTTAAACAAGCATGTGTTTACCAGAAAAAGAAATGACCTTTAGGAGCAAGAGAAATCTCTTATGCATATCTCTGAGATCTAGGCTTTACAGCCAATCGCTTTTCATAAGCCTCACATACATGCATGAAAAAGTTGCTTTTCAGTGAAGTACATAAGCCCTGTACATAAAATAACCATTTATCCTCAGGTGTCATTCTCAAATATCCCTGGCAGGCACTGACCAGGGAAGGAGAGCACAAGCGATTCCCTGCTCAGCTAGCAGATGGGATAGCAATCTAGGCACCTAGCAGGTCTAGGACCAACTTGTACAATAGTTCCAGTCCTTCTCACTTGAGTCTGTCTCCCTCCTGGCTCCACATACACTGGGTAGCAGAGCCAGTCTGAGGTAAGAGAGACCATATCCACACACTTAGGACTGGATGGGATGTCCATATCTCTGCCCTGATGCTGTCCCCCAAATGCTACAAACAGACCACATGCCACCTCAGTCTAGTTACCCTATTTCTTTGTCCACCTCAGAACAGGAGTTTCTTCCAAAATCCCACTGATTTGACGGTGTGAGCTGGTGGGAGCTTGAAGCTCAGTGCCCTTCAACCCATGCACCGGGATGGGGCGGCTCCTCAGGAGCCGTTTGATGGCATTATGAATCTGGGCTTACCTGTACATTATGAATTTCTGATCTGTCAAAATGTTGCTGAATGGACAAATGTGACAGTTTACTATTAAAACCCTAGTTCTTCCAGGGGCTCCGGGTACAGCAGTGCTTGCTTAAACACAGCCTGGGCTATCACAGCCACAGAGGGCATATGTCTACATAATGCTGCTGGGAAAGCTGGGGGACTGAGCTGTCTGTGACACATCCTTCTTCTTCCAAGAAATCTGGGACAGTTCCCTCAAATCAGCTCCCAGAATTTGGTAGTCAAGCACACGAAGACACCCATTCTTCTAAAGCGTCATACCCTTACCATTACACTGGGCAGCCACTGCTTCCTTCCAGCCCAGGTACAAACCAAGGCAACTGCAAGGACTACTGCATGATGCCAGCGCACCATGACTTCCATTGCATTGTGCTGACATACCCCAAGGACCTCTCTCCTACCTCTGTCCCAAGGGATGGTAAGATTCTGGTATGTATATACATGACAACGGGAAAAAACTAGGTTTTTCTCTCCTCATCCCTGAGCCACAGAACTGACATAGGGAGAAAACTCAGGTCCGTTTGCTAGCAATCCAGAGAAAAGTTCCAGCTTTGTCACTTTTCTGAGCTTTCCTGCAAAGGTATAAACGAAATCGCAGCACACAAGGCAGCAGAGAGTCACAACCCTCAGGTTCCCTCTCTGCAGAAGAGCAAGAATTTATCCCCTCACATGCCTGACATAAGCTTTGTCTTGTAGTGATCGACACTTAAATTAGCACAGGCTTCAAAATACTCTGAGTCTACCCTGACTGACTATGTTTTCTGTGTAATGTCCCACTTCTCCTTGCTTCTGCACCCACCCCACCCCAGAGACCAGCAGTAAATCCACTCTCAGTCCCCAGGGTACTGAGCTTTCTGAATGTAGACATTGACCACGTTCAGGCCCTCAGACTATTCTGAAGAAGTGATTCTTTTTTTCTTTTCGTTGTGAATCACATGAAGAGAAAAGCTCTAGTTTCCTTTCCAGATTGTGGGGCAAGGAATAACTTTTATTGTTCTTCAATACAGCATCCACTGCGCTTGGTTATTACTGATAGCAGATTCAACCATAAGAGCTAGTAATTAGTAAGAATTATTAACGCATGCTAAGATTTCACAAGTTGTCCTAAACATGCCATTTAATCAAAACATGTTGTGCATACCTTAGTGTGTATTTTAGCTGAACTCTGTGATAATAACTACAGTATATCAGTTGAAGTACAAAAATATGGGCATGCCCATCCTTCTCACTTGAACTTACAATTTGGATATAGAATTTCAACTTCTCTCCATCTTTTAACTCTGTTATAAGATACCAGTGTGATAAGCAAAATCTCAGCCTGGAGAAACCAGCCACTTAATCTTCTAAACTTCTTACCAGTGTTCACTGACCAATTTTGGATGCTGACTTCAGCTGGCACAGCTGTAGCTCCTACATGTGTTCCCCACCTCTCTTCCCCGGGTTACCATTCCTGGTGCAGGGATGGCTTAAGAGGACAAATATCTCCTCTTGAGCAGTTTACAGTTCAGTGATTTAATAACTTATGTAGCATAGCATTAATGCAACTATATACATTCTCCTCTTGTCCGTGGCTGCACAGTGCAGTGGCAGCTGCAACCAGTGGGAATTTAAGAGGACATCAAAGACAGACTAGAATGACCATGTTTCCTAAAGTTCATTTTCAAATACTTAATTCCTGCCTTGGAGAAAAATTAGACAAAGGAATCTACTTCAGGAGATCTTCAATACAAACCAGCAATATGGCTGTCAGCCACTCAGGCTTTGGGCATCTTGAAACAGAAGTCTTCCCAATTAATCTCAGTGTTAAATCACTAATGTTTAGGTGTCAGATCTTAACAATTCCTTGAAAAGAGTTTCCATGAAACAAGTGGTAGAAACACTGTGAAAATGTGTTTTCAAAACTGGCGGAGTCCCCAGAAAATCAAAGTCCAGGCTTCATTCGTGGCTGTAGAAGCAACAGGAAAGCAAATGACTTCATGAAGTATCACCTGAAGTTTCCATCATTCGTGTTGCAGTAGAGCATTGACAGGTGGCAATTGTTGGAGAAGCTCTGCAGATGATTTCTATACAAGAGTATTGATGCACTTTCCAGTAAGGCAGCAGGAAAAGTTTCCTAGTTAAAAATTTAACAGGCAGTCACAAAACAATAAGTTCTCATGCAAGTTCTCCCATCCATCCTTGATGGACTGAACTCTGCCAAACTCACTTTCTACAGGGAAGATGTTTCAGCCCTGGATTTCTCTTGACAAAGAAACTAAGTGAAAAATGGTGCGGTCATCCTCTACAAGGGGAAAGACTCTTCCAGAGTGCAATCTGATTTGACTTATTGTCCTGTGGGGTTAAGTTCAGATCCCCCCAGTTCTGGGGGCCCCTGATGCTGACTCTCTTTAGCCTATGGACATTTAAAGCTCCTGTTTCCCAAGAGCATTCCCAAACCACCAGGGTAGAGCCTCAGCTCTGCACTGACTGCAGTCTGACTTCTTTCCTCTGGTGGATTGGGATTACTTTGCCGTCCCAGTTTTTCACCTGCTATCCATGCACCCCAGCCATGTATTCAGGTAATTCACCACAACAAGTCTTCAGTTGAACGGCTGAGTTGCATTGCCATAACGATGGAAAAGGTCAGTCCACGGAAGAGCAACAAAACCTTTTCAGCTGACTTCAGGTTGGATTCACATGAACGGGACATAAATAAAACTCAAGTGCAACTGAAGGAAACTCAATGAATTTGGTAACTGCTTCTGGGAACACAGGTGGGATGGGGCTGTGTGGTTCCCAAGTAAGAAAGGATCTCCTCTACCCTGCCTAGCCACTGCCTCAAGCACCCCTCGGCTGCTGGCAGGGGTATGCTCGGTCTCTTCCCCTCAGTGATGACCGAAGCATCCTGCTTCAACTGCCTTTGTACTCGTGAAGTTTTCGCTCTGATTTTTTTTGCCTAAATCTTCCTGGCTGTATGTTAAGTTGATTTTTTTTTTTTCTTGTCCCATCCCACCACCCTTTCTACTGATGTCTATATAAGAATTTTCTTTCTGCTAGGAGACTATTAAGTTCCATCCAGTCCTCTCTTTCCTGGGCTAAACAGGAGGAAGACCTCATCCTCCAGCTTTCCTTCACAGCTCATGTGTCCTGCACGCCTAGTGAGATACGGTCTGCCCACAAATGCCTTCTCCCCCAGAGCTGAACAGAGCCAAGCCAATACCTTTTTCTCTTACAGACTCCTGTCCAGCTAATTCAGCAGAATAAGGTGTCATTTGGCTTTTCTTTTGCATTAGCAATGTCAGTTTTACTCCGTGCAGCTTGGGACAAGAGGCTTCTATTCTATTGTTGTGATGCTTTTATATAGATAATTATTTTTAAATATGTGCGTTGCATTAGACTTCCTAAGTGTTGTGATTTCACTTGCCTTTGTTTTTATTTCATTTCCTTGATTTTAGAACATTTGCCCAATTTATCAAAATCAGTGTGAATTCTTCTCCTCCAAGGTACATGAAACCACTGACCACTTAATGTCATCTGCAAACTCTGCAAATATCCCATCCAGTTTATCATCTAAGTCATTGATAAAAATAATGATTAGAGCTGCCCTCAGGTCTTGTCCCACAGGACTGCATTTGCAAAGTCCTCCCTCTTTGACTGTGAATCCTTGAAAATTATTTATGAGCACAGTTTTTCAGCTAGTTGTGCACTCATCTAGGAGTGAAAATTTTCTCTAGACCCAGACATGACTTGAAAATAGTATATCCAATAGCTGTACCAGAATTTTGACTTAAATGCACGGTAAATTACGTTTCTCACTTCCCCTCGTAGAGTAGGCCATTATCCTGTCAGAGAATGAAACTAGTTTTCTTTGACACAATTTATTTTCAACAAATCTATGCTGACTATTTCTTTTTACTTGAGGAGGTGTATACAGATTGATTGCTTAAAAGTGTGTCCTACATCTTCTTAGGTGTCAAGAGTTAGTCTGGCTGGGCCTGTAGAAGGTTTTTCTTTTTTAGGAATGATATTATTCAAGCCCTGTTTGCACTTTTCTAAATGCAGGCACATTAAGCCTCCCCACACTTCTTTAATTCCCTGTGATAGTGGTTAATTACGCAGAGGTGGCTTTGACTAGTTCTTTCCACACTTGTTTAATCAGATGCGGTCAGCCTGAAGACATCAACCTTACATGTTCTTTAACCTGTTCTTTGAATTATTTTTAGTCTATTCTTTAATCACTCCTTCCCCTTCCTGGCCTTGTTGTGGAGAAGAGAGAAGAAAGCGGGAAAGAAGCAGGTCTGTCCTGTAGCTTCTTGCGTTTGATTAGTTTTGATGGCATCTGCTGGCAGACACGGGATACGCTGCTGCGAAGCAGAGAGGAGCCAGCAGACAGACATGGACTGTCAACAGGAATATTTGCATCCCATGACAGAAAACAAAGTGAGACAGAACTGTAAGGATAAGTCCTAGTGAAACTGGGGATGTTTTGTGAGGAAATTATCTCTACCCAGCATCCAAGCTTCTTCCTGTGCTGCTGGAAACAAGGCTTTAACTACACTATGTGCAAATAGAGAGGAAGACATCAAACAGCACGACATTACCCAGACTCAGAAATACTAGGAGAGGCTCCAGGCAGAAGCCCTGTTGCAAGGGAGAAAGCACGCTCGTGTGGCACTAGGGTAGCACGGGTCTTGACGGAGCTGCACAATGTACCCGTCAGCTTCTTCAGACATGAGAGCCGCGGCCTCAGATGGTGCAGAACTGACAGAAAAGCAGGTGTGCAGCACAGACTGGGGCTGGCTTTGCTGGGACCGGAGTTCTGTACTGGCTGCTGGTATCACCGCCGTCCTGAGCACCAGCAGGACACGTAGCAATGACTGCGGGGTACCGTGCAGGCAGGCACAAACACCCATGCAAATGGCACCTGTGTCAGGATTAACTCAGTGTAGAAGTCATATTCTCCCTCTGCTTCTTGAATCAGCTCCCTCTATCCTTCTACCAGCAATGAGTGGCTAACCCCAAAACTGGAGGGAGACACTGAGCCCCCTGGGCAGCCTGAAGAGGACAGTCAGAAGTGGGGAGCAGGGGCAGATGCTGGAAGGACCAGACACCCTGGACCGCAGGCATCCCTGCCTGCCTTTGCCTGTCTCTCTCCACTTGGGTGCCTTCCTCCAAGATGGGGGTACAAGGAAGGCAGGGAAGCTTGAAAATACGGTACCGCTAAAGGCTGTAAAACTAGCAGGCAAATAAACTTACAATCTATTGCTACTAATAATTGCGTTATTTTTATGCTAGGGTCTTAATTTTTGAGGCTTGATCTGTGCTCTTTTTTCAGCACTTGGCAAACTGCTACGAATCCTGGTTTCTAAGAGCACTTTGTTCCTTGAGAGATGAGGCAGATAAAAGAGAGATGTGATCTGCCTCATCAAGAGAAGTGTACGCGGGATCTTCGTGAAAAAGGCATTGGGAATATGCCTGTCAAAGCAAAAGGTAAAGAAAAGTAACACCAACAGAACTGATACCTCTTTCCTGGGATTAGTGTTCAGAGACAGGCAGACTTGGAGTGTCAATCCCAAAATGTATGCCATTGTTGTTGCAGTAGTTTCCCTGAAAATTATCCCTAGGTATGTCAATGGCATTGCTGATACCACAGTCCCCATCCCATAGCAGCCCTCCTGAACGTGCAGATTGTTTAAACACTCAGGATGAAATGAAAACAGGAGTAGGTACCATTTTGTGCCTCACCACAACAGCAAAGGACTGAGTAGCCGTTAATGCCAGTGCCAAAAATAACTATAAATAGTGTCTGGGATTCGGGAGATACTTGAGCACTATATTCTAGAAGCCCAGGACTTGTACGCAAAAGGTACAGACGCTTAGCCAACTAACAGTACAAGTCTTTGCTCAGGAGCTCTCTGTCCTTCTCCAAACTTGTCCTCCAAAACTGGAGCCATACTGGAACAGTCCCCAGTGCTCTCTCTTGAACCAGATTTGGGATTTGTGCTAGATGGCATAAACCGACACAGCGTCACGGACTGTGCTAACAGGTCAGCAGTAGGAATGAATGACCAAGTAGCTGGGGATGTCCCTTGGCCCTGTCTGATAGTAGCCAGGGAGAGGTGAACTGCTAGGTGGAAACATCATGAATATCCATTCATCTCTGTGCTCCAAATCCTTGCACGGCAACTGGTGAGGAAGGGTCCACATAGGAGCCTGAGGCTTCAGGACAAGGGCTGATTCTCTTTCTCAAATCGGTGGTCTAGCACCGGGCAGCGCAAGTGGTCCCAGCTCAGGGTGCAAGTGGGGAATCTTGCTGGAGGGCAAGAGATCATAGTTTGACATGAATCTCACTGAAAAGCAGAAGTGACTGGGCAGAAAATATTTTAAATAGGAAAATTTGCCCCAAGTGACATGAGTTTTAGAAGACTGAAAATCAAATTTTTGCAGAGATATAAAAAAGAAGATGCTCTTCTCTGTAAGAAGAAATAAGCAAATAAGGAATTATTCTTTTTTTGCTGTTGTTTTGGGGTGGTTTTTTAATTGTTTTTTTCTGTTTTCTGGCCATTCACCTCTTTGCTCATTCTATATTGCCACCATTCTATATTGCCACCATGGGGAAAAGCAGAAACTGGGTGAGGAGAGAAAACAGTGAAAACCTGACTTTTTAAATTGTGCTTTAAGAACAGAGCAATGATAACTATTTGAAGAACTGTGCTTATTCTGTATGTTTCTTGTTTGTTTTTTTTAATCAAAAACAAACTTTTCAAAAAATAGGATATATTTTTAACTTCCAAGCAAACCTGCTGTTTATTGAACAGGCTGAACTGACAGAGTCTGTTGTTACCTGCAGTCTCTGTTTTTGTAATTGCATAGAATCAAATCCTTACTGAATCCACACCATAAGAAAGTCAGAAAGTAATTTTGCTTGAGTAATAACGTACTCTCAATAAGGCATATTTTGCACTCTGTGTGTGCCAAGGTTCTGAAATACCGTTATTCCAAAGCTCTACATGGAAATGGTTAATGAAGCAGTCTCCATCCACGTGAGCTCACATTTTAGCTCTCCTGATCTAGCAAATCCCAAGAGAAAATTCTGCCTACAAAAATTGTGATGAAGATGAAAAAGCCAGCCCTTGCAGTTGTTTAAAGCTTCAAGTTGTTTAAAGCTTGAGCTTTAAAGCTAGACAAATTCCAATTATAAATAGGACATATTTCTGTCTTGCATTTTAAAGAAATGTGAAATGCCAGATGGCTTTTCTGTTGCTGTGACCTGCTGTATAAAATGTATTTTTACGGTTTCTGATTTCACTACCAATAGGGCACAAGCATGATACGCTGTTAATGTAAAAATAATTTTATGTGTGAACTTGCCGTGGCTGGAGGCAGTTTATCAGCAGGCTGGGGGATGCCCTGCCTTTCCACCACTGGATGGCATTCAAGGGCCATAAATACTCACATCGGGAACTCCAGCAAAAGAAAATGCCTCAGAAAATTAAAACACAAAGCACCCAGAGCCTTTGGATTCTTGGTAACGCTTCTGTAATAAATTCATGTTTTTGAAGTTCCAAGGAAATAAATCTGGAAAAATGAAACAACAGTTTCTGAGGAGAAAGGAGCTTTCCTCTGAGGCGCGACTGAATGTGCACGTAGGACGCGGGACAGGAGATCTGAAAGCAGTGTATCAGTTAGGAGAATCCAACAGTCATATCTAGGTGACTCGGTCTACATCAACATTAATACAGGTTGGCCGGAGACAACTGGATAGGACTTTTGTTTTTCCTTCCAGGTGTGGACCCAACAAGGAGAGAAAAAGTGAGATGTATTAACTTGACCTTCAGTCTACACAGACACGACGCCCCGGTTGTGCAACAACTGCACACACAAAAAGCTCTTCAAAGCATTTCTGCCTTTGTCTTCCTTCTTTAAAGCTCAGACCCATCCTACCGCCAGGCAGCATCATTAAAAGCCACCCCATCTCACAGCTGAGCCGGCTGTGAGGAGGAGGTCGGGCTGGAGACCTCTTGGGGTCCTTCCCCACCTGAACCTGCCTGTGCTTCCACAGCCTCATTAAGAGTAAAGACAGATTGACTTTTTTTATAGATAAGAAGAGCACCCTGCAGCGGTAACAGTATTTGTGGGGGTGTAGCCGTAAGGGTCTGGGAGCAGGAGTAGGGTCAGATTTGCAGAGAAGCAACTGCTTTTACACACCAGCTGAAATACCCAGCAAAGAGCCGTGAGCTCTGGAACAGATGAGTATCTCCTCAGGTCTGAAAGAGCACAGCAAGCTTCAGGCTAGTGGCAGGCAGGCAGGCAGTATTTGCTGAGTTTCACCAGTTAAAAGACTTGAAAGAAAAGGATCATTTGCACCTCTGTGGTACAAAGAAAGGTTCAGAAGAGGAGAGGTGACAGAGCCACAGCCTCTGAGGTGTAATGACAGGGTACAAGCAGTGACAGACTCGTCAGGAAAAACTGTGGTATTCTGGCAAACCAGTGTTCCTGCCAAGTCTGTAATTTTTGCTACGAACCCTAGCTATGAACTTTAGTTCCCTCCTTAATTTTTGTAAGTCTGCCTTGGGAAACCACTGTTCCTGCCACTTGCAGAGAGTGTGACTGCTGGTGGTGGTCTGGTCTCACTTGCACAGACGCATTTGGTGGGCTGCATTTCTCAGGCTGTACTACCTGGGGTACTTGTCGCAGTGTTTCTCTTCATACGGTCAGGACTCTTTGCTCTGCTGCAGTTTAGTTCCATTTGGGGTACGATGGCTACAGGGTACCTTTGCTTCTGGTGAGGATTTTGCCATGGCTCAGGGGATAGATGCCTGGGGGTAAAAAGGAAGGATCTGAGAATACCTAAGTTAAAATCTGATTGTCTCCAGTTATTATATGGGGCACTTTGCAAGAAAGAGAAATGTACAGTTGATGGGGCTTCATCTTCCTATCGCAGTAAATGTGTATGTAGTGTTCAAGTAGTTCATAGAATATATATATGCATGTCCCTGTAGATGTGTCCTTTGTTCAGAGAAGATCCCCAGCAGCACGCGGGGTGCTCTCCCCACAACAGGCTGGTGGTATCTTAAAACCCAGCTACAAACAGCTTTTAGGGGTGTTTGGTTGCCGGTTTTCTGGAGAGGCTCATGTTGGTCTCACGGTCTATGATACATGATAACTTGCAATTATCTCTCTGATACAGATGATTATGACGGAGTTACAACAGTCCTGCACCTACAACCTTGTTCTCCCAGCCTGTGCGCTATTCTTCACACCAGGGCCTGAGGGCAGGGAGAAGCTCTCAGAGAGCAATCTTCTGGTCTTCTTTCACACCACCTGCTCAGAGGACTCTTTATCAGATGATACAGACCTTTGCCAAACCCTCTTCCCTGTAAGGCCCATTTTATGTTACCTGAAGAGGTGGAAGTGGGTGCAGTGGTTTTCAGCCTTAAACTACTATCTATCGTGCACAAGTTTTTCTGCTCAGCCCACTGAAATGAGGTTTTAAAATAAGAAAAGCAGAAAAAGACACTTTTTTCCCCCCTGGAAGAAAGCAGTAACAATTTTACTTGACAATACTACAGTGTAATATAAAACAGAAGAAACAGGAAACATCAAGGGCAGAGTTTTAGCTATAAGTATCAAAACAATGACTGTAAATAGGGTTTTAGAAACTACAAAGCACAGTTCAAATATATGATCATTTCTCAATAGAGATTATGTATACAACAAAGGCATTATGTTCTAACACATTCCTTATTTAAGATGCCCAGCGCTATCTTCGCCCCTTAGCTACTCTCTAATCAAACAGCTCAAAAGGAAAAAAACCCTTCGTCATTATCTGCGCTACGCTCACAGCCACATGGACACGCAGAATCACATCAGCTAAAGAGCTACGTTGTTCCATGGTCATCAGCTTATGCCTGTAGAGCCCTACCATCCAGTTCAACACCCAGGAACTCAAGTCCTTCCTGAGCTGATCCACAACGCAACCACCGGACTGATCCAGAGCATAACCACCGGACTGATTCGCATCACCACCCTTTCTCTTCCCAAGCACTTCACAGAAATCTATTGCACCCGTGGCACCATCAAAAAGCCAATGGGCTGATGCTGCCCAAGGATGGGGAAACTGCAGAGCGCAGAAAGGCTAGTTGTTATAGTAAATAGCTTTACACTGTCTCCATGGGCTGCTTTATATTATTGCGAGCACTCTGCTGTTTTTCAGTCTCCCCACTGCCTGACAACACATTATTATGTTTTCTCTTCTGCTTGGGACAGAAAATATAAGAATGCCTCATGCCTCAGGAAATGTAAAAAAAAATTAAAATAAAGAAAACCTATCATGAACAAGTATTTGATCTGACCAAAACACAATGAAGAAAAACATTGTTCCTAATGCCTACAGGGCCAACTCCTTCTTGAAGCACTGGGTTTGTTTATGATTGCCATTATCTTTGCATTCACAGCTGCAAATTTTACTAATGGCCATGCAATTACACATCTCTTCTAAATGTTAAATTAGAGCCGTTTCAGACTCTTACCCCCAAGCCCTGCGCTTGGAGGCCCTGTCAGCTGGAGCTCCTTCCCCCGGGGCCCCAAGGAAACTGTGTGCCCTTACGTCTTTTCAAGAATACATGGCTCAATGTTTTGCACTTTAATTTATTTGGTGACTTTTCAGAATTGCTTTGTTGTTGTATCCTCCTCTGGGAGTATATTTGCATGAAAGGAACATTATGGACTGCTTAGTATAAAGACATAAAACAAATGAAATGACAAACACATGCAAAAACATAGCTATTCCAAATCAAGCGGACTCAAAAACTTGCAGTGGAAAAAAACTCTTCATGCACTCATCTGGCCTTACCTTACTTGACAAATTAATGAGTGTACACTCACATTAAGGAGTGAAAACAAGGAATAACATCCTCTGTCCCTGTCTGCCAAGGTTGAGAGCTGATGGGCCTCTGCACTCACTCAAGTATCACTATGGAGAAGATGGGCAGAGAATGATGAGGGGGAAGAAAATGGAAAGAAAAAAAAAAGAGAAAGAAAAAGAGCATGTTGGCTCTTCCTCTTTAAACACTGGTTAGCTTAGGTGTGACCATGTGGTAGAAGTTACTGTGTTGATACAGGCTAGCAGTGACTTACTATAATCATTTCTGGAAGGAGGAGGAACAGGGACAGGAGCTGTGGTTGGAGTGGTGGTTTTCTTTCTGGACCAATTCTTCTCCAGGCTCTCCCCAGGAGGATGTGTAGGAAGTGGCGATGTAGCCAGGAAACTCAGGCCTTGCTGCCTCTGAGCCTAACTATAGCTAGGCTCGCTCCAAAAGAAAACATCCTTACCAAATTTTCAAGAAAGGAAAACTTGCTCAGCTGTAAGGAGACCTGACTCCAAACTCAGCAGCAGGGTCAAGGCAGCCTTGGCAGCCACCAGGCAGTTGTTCAATCTCTGTCAAGCAGCAGCTTGAGCCAGCTTGAGCTGGATACTAAGATTTGGGGTGTTTTACAATTATAACCGCAGAAAATGAAGATATGCCAAAATAATGCTGAGTGTTTCTAAAGAAACTTAAGTTGCCACAGGGTTGGAGGAAAGGTTTCTCTTACAAAGTACAAGCTAGCTAAAGGATAAGACACAAAGGATAAGGCTTAACAGAGCTTTTTACTTTCAAGGAAAAATGCTGGAATCAGTTTTATTCAACATATCCATCAGAGACCTAGTGAAGGAAATCCACAGTGAAATTTCCAAATTCACACATTGTACTAAACTCTTTTTCAGGCAGCCAACTCTTACGCTGATGATGAAGAACCAGAAAGACCACAAAAAACCAAAATGGGCAAACAGGTGTCAGAAAAGCTTCAGAGTATACAGATGAAAGTTAACGCAGCTAGGGAAAAATAAGCCAAACCACACATGCATGACACTGAACACAGAACTGACAGTGGCATGTCAGAAAAAAAGATCTTAAGAGTCATCATTGACAAGTCTCTGGTCATCAATAAAAGCCAAAATAGAATCATGAAAAAGGGTACCGAGAACAAGACAGAGGGCATCATTTTGCTGCTACACGTAACTCTGGTGTAACGACACTTGAGTACAGTTCATGGTCTGCTCTCTTCATCTCAGGAAGGATGCAGTAGAGTTAACGCAGGTACAGAGAAAACCAACCAAAATGATCAAGCAGCTGCCTGACAAGGGAAAACCTAAAAATGCTGGGCTCTTTGTGACGGAGAGTAAAATGCTAAGAAGAGGAACAGCTGAGTATTACAAAATAATGAAGGCAATATCTAGGAAATTATTTTAAAACAGACTAAAATATTTTTTATACTTCTCTAACTTATTGTGACAAGAGGTTATGGAGGCAGATAGTATCAGCAGGTTCAAACCAGACTAGATAAATTCATAGAAAAGAAGTGCATGGGTAGATACAAAAAGAACAAGGCAGAGAAGTACCCTCTAATACCCCCCAGTAAACAAATGTGGATACTGGAGGTGGCACAAGGGGAACTGACTGCAAGAAGTGGCTAGACTCATGTGCTCCCATAAACAGTATCTGATATTGCCAGAGTCAGAAACAGAGTACTTGGGCTAGAAGGATGATTCCTTTGACCAGAAAGGCATTTCTTCTGCTTTTAGACCATCCAAACCATGGAGAGAGACAGATGATTTTAAAAACAAATTATCAAATAAATAAAAAACAAATTCCCAAGAAATTACACTGAGCTGAAATCCTCTCCCAAAGCAAATTTGCTGGCTTTTTTGTTTCCCTCAACCAAAAGAATACTGGTTTCTGTCATACCTCAACACCCAGAATGGTTTGGCAGGACAGTAACTGTTAGATTTACTGCTTACATGTGTGCATATAATGAAATGACATCCTGACCACGGGCCAAGTGCTGGGTTAACATATGCCAGAGACGTGGGAAACTGCAGAGCAACAGGGAAACCCCTTAAATGGGGAAATCCTCCAGAGACTAATGAAGTGATTAACTGCTAGTTTCATTCCATCACCAAATGTGTTTACAGGTTTCCTGACATCATCTTCAAATCTCTCTTTTTCATGGCAATCTGCTTTGACACAGCCAAACGCCCTTCCCTCCACTGCAAGAAGCTCCTGCTGTATATGAATATATTTAGGTGGCTTCCAAGTTAGTAAGGAGCTTTCACCCAGCTGTAAAGGGGAGACATACAGCCTGTACTTATCCAGCACAAGCCCTAGGATAACCTTCTCCTTCCTCCTCACCACTATTTAAAATCATTGTTTAGGCAGGGTGACAGGGACAGAAAAGGAGGGCTGCTGCTTACTTGTAGCTTCTCAGGCTTGCTAGGAGTAAGAAGCCTGGTCTGAAATTTCAGTTCATTAAAATCCCTACAGTTCGAGAGCTTTATCTTTCTGCTGAGAAATGACACCCTTCCTGCACTCACCAGCTGTGGACTGGAAATCGCAATACCTATGAATCATTGGAAGGATTTTTAGCCTGGCACCTCGACACAGTGAGGCACTCCTGCTGTCTGTCTGTCCATACAGCTCTCTGACAGCTGCTCCTCAGCAACTGTTTAACCCTTTGGTCAGTTTTGAGCATTTTTGGGTGATGGGTAATGAACTCAGCCCTTGGAAGGTCTTACCAGTTTTGTGAAAATCAACACCTGCTAACGGCAAAATAGAAAAATTGGGGTCTGACTGAAAAGAAGTCAGTAGCAGCCCTATGAAAACATGCCGGATGGACAAACACGGGCACGGCCCTGACTCTGGCTGATGGCTCTGCCGCAGCTCGGGAGGGCACCCGATGTGGCTGCCACGGGAGGAGGGAGAGGGGTTTGCTGAGGACATGGCAAAACAGATCTTGGGTGAGGCAGGGCACAGATCATCAGGAAATCAAGCTTCACTAGTCCCTCTACTCACAGAATGAATTTGTTATTAGGACTATGGTGATGTAGGTTTATATAGGTCACTGTGACAGTAAAAACATATCATTTTTATCTTCAGCCTGCTTGATCTTCAGCACTTTTAATCTGCAGCATCAGCCTGACTGATTTATTACTACTTATAAACCACACTGACAAGGACTTCATTTTATCTCCATGCACAAATACCCTGTTCCTAAAATACTGAAGATGCACGTTGCCTATCTGTGTAAACAAGAGATTAGTCTCTCTTCTGATTTTGTGACATTGTCTCTCCATGCCCTCTTGAATGTATATAACTGATCTAGCCTCTCTCTCAGCTATTTTCTAACGTAAGGAAACTACATTGTATTTTTTTTGCTGTTTTCCATTCCTACTGGAAATCTGGTATTTAATCCCTACAAATATAAATCTAGATTGTCTTCCAGCATATATTCCCATTCATATTGCATTTATTCTCTATTATGGTAAACTGTATTAGCTTCCTAATGACATGTAGCATTGTTTTTCCTAGTCCTGACTGTGTATGGCCTCATTGACCTACCACCACCACTCTTCTGACTATGGCCTGAGTTTTTACGCTCACTTTCAAACTTAAACCATTAAATTCTGCCTTGATTCTAACAGCTACAATGTAAAAAAATGTATTTGGATAATATATGTTAAGGATGCAAAGGCTGGCTGCTGAATCCCGTGGACTCCAGGACCCAGGGATCCCTCCTTGCTGACTGCTGCAGCCCAGCTGGGAGCATGTAGGGACTCGGGAGGTCTCTCCATTCCAGCCTGATGGACACGGCTCCTGTCCCTATGTGCAGGTTTGGCCAGCAGCGAAGCTGAGCATGTGTCTCAGACGGGCATGCACACACTCGTACACACAGAGGGTACCAAGGCAGGTGACAGACCTGACATGCTGACAGACCACTGCCTTTAGCTGCACTCACATGAAAACCAACAACCCTCACTTAAACGTACGTAAGCCCAGTCCTGTTCCTTTTCTCTAGCTGATCAGGATTGAAGTTCTCTATGAAAACAGATGTGCCCTCACTTTCTAGATTCACAAGCACAGTGACATTCACAGATCCTCGAATATCAGCCCAGCCTGTAAGGCTCTCTAATACCCATGTCCGTGCTCCCTTACCCGGTAAGCAGGTCTCCTCCTACTCTCCAGCCAGTCCAGCTTGAAGTTTGCTAGCAAGCAGATGCGTGTGCTACACACTTGTCTCACAAGTGTCCCCACAATCATGGATTCCTTGAATATTAGCACAGCTTCTCGGTCCACCCGTGCCCAGACCCCGGGTCCCCTTACTCGGCATGGGCTCAGACTTCAGGTCCTTCCAGATGCGGGCTTCCTCCTGCTCACCAACTAGTCCAGCTTAAAATTTGCTGTCCAATTACACATGCACATGCACACAGGATTAAATTGACTGGGGGAAAAAACAAACACACTTCCGTATTTACAGGTGCTGCTATTTAGGCCTCTCCCACATAAACATACACCCTGGTCCCTCCAGTTGCTGATACCTGGACCTACAAGCCTAATGGCCCGCGGTCCCTCCAGCTGGGACCACCCATGCCTCTCTTGCATCTTGGTCTCTCTCGTTGCTGGCACCAAGACCTGTGGTTCCCTTCTCCAGTTGCTAGCACTGAGGCCTTGCAGCACTCATGGGATGCAAAGTGTGACTGCATAGGAAAAAAAAGTGAAGTAAAGGTTTTAATAAGAAGAAGATAGGAGAGACTGCAGTGATCCAGCAGAGGCTCAGTCAGACAAGCATATTGACTGGCAGCTTGCACACACGACCGGCCCCTTTAACAACCCCACCTTCTGTTTTCCCGCCCTTGCTCCTCCCCACTCCACCCTGATCCCCACCACCGCCTTTCCCCACCTTCGGCCCTTCCTCCGAACATCCCACAAGTTCTGCTCCGCCCCACAAGCCCCTTCTGATACCCCATAACGCCTGTTGCACCCCCCCTCCCCGTGCCTCCCTCAAACACCCCGCCGCACCGCGGGCAGCCCCCCTCTCCCTCTCCCCCCCCTCCCGCTTAGAGAGCTGGGGCTGCCCCTCCCCTCCCCCGCCGTGCCCGAGGACCGCCGCTAATGGCCCATCAGTCAGGGGCTGGAGAGGCCTGGTCTTTCTTATTGTCTCCCTTATCGCCTGCTGTTAGGCTTGTGTACCTGCGTGTGTATTTTATCACTTTCCTTGTTATGTGTTATTTCTTTTGAACTGAAGAGCTGGAGCCAGATAAGTTAATGAGGCGGATGCTGCCGCATTCCGCATACCCCCACAATACGCACTCTGCGAGCTCTTGGTGCCTGGGGTCGCCTCAGGCGGCCGAGGGACCCAAGAGTTGAGAAGCTCATGAGTAAATGGCTTTGCGCAAGAGGGAAAAGCCGCCGAGGAACAGCCCAGGCATCCTAGAATAACACAGGGCTACAGCATCTCACGCCTTCTTTAAAGCATGGGTCTCACTCTAATTGGTATGGAAAACATGGAAGTTGATTCAGAAGACGCAAACAGAAATTTATCTTATCACCAACCCGCTACTGAGGGCAGCACAGGCATAGACAGACAAGCAAATACTCGATACTGCCAGAGGAGCTCACTTGAGTAAGAGGCCATCGAAGAAGTTTGGCAAGACAAAAAGGCCCATCTCCTCTTCAGGCAAGCTTCAGAGAATGTGTTTCCCTGTTCTCCCTTTCAGTCCTGTCAAAGCTATGAGAAAATGCAATGCCATTCCCAAAGGCAATCATCTTGCAGCTTCAAATCACAACTCTCTCGTTGCCCAGAAATCCCAGGCAGGACCTGGCTCTCCTGCAGAAGTACCTGCATCAATCACGTTTAATAAAATTGTACAACAATTTGGAATTCTGAGTCAGCTATAGAGGCTGCTTGACATGTATTCCTGTAATATCTTGAGTGATGATCTGGAATAAGAAATTAGACTTCTCACTGCTAAAATCTATGCTACTGGTATTATAAACTCATCCTAAAGACCACCTTACTGGACTACCTCCCCTTTGACGAAAAGTAATGTCGAAGCAAATAAGACTTAGATAAAACGTTAAGGAAAAACTTTCCAGAAGACTGAAATTTTCCAGCATAGTAAGAACAGTGAAGCAACAAGATCAGTCTCTTTGGCAGATTCTGGAATAACCACCGGTGTTTTTTTTCAAGAGCAAGTCAGGCAAAACATCTCCCAGGAATGGCACACTGCAGGTGATTCTGCACTAGGACATGGGACTGGACCAGATCAGTGGTTCCCAGGAAAGAGAGACTGAATCAGAGGGTTAAGGCATGGAGATCAGGGCATATGCTGAATAATGCTTCTCTAAGAACCTCATCTCCCCTATCTATGAGAAGTCTTTTCTTCTCCACAAAGCCCCATGATTGTATTCTTAGAAAACAGCACTGCATTTGCACTCCAATAGGCAGAAGGGTGGATGAATAGTGGATTTAAACCATCATTAGATCCTGCTGGCCTTGGGCTGCTCAAGTGCCCTACCACAGCCCTGGAGGCCTGCCCAAACTACTTCAGTCATTTGGCACTAGCAGAGGTATCAGCTGTGGCCATGCCCCAGGACAGACCAGCCACCCTCACAGCCTCACCCCAGCCAACCTTCCCCCTCCCTCCCCATTAGGAGCTCTTACTGCTACCCTCACAGAATCTGCTGCAGGGAAATCTCCCACAAATATACCTGAGGCTTTTTGAGTCAGCACATTTAAACACTTGCAGCCAGCGATCATAGCAAGGCCGACGTTCTCACCCCTGAAATTAGGGTGAAGAGCAGGGGAATTCATTCACTTCAGTTCCCATGGGCCCACTCCAGACCTGCAAGCAGTTCCTCCCAAGACCCCGAGCCAACCCGCTGCAACTGAGCAAGTACTATCTCTAAAATCCCAGTTTATGATATTAAGCTCATGTATTCTGAGTACATATTCTGTGGTCTTCTTCTCACCTAACACATTCCCTGTCTTTCCCATTTGTATATCTGGGTCCAGCACATTGCATTTGGGAATTTCTAAAGCCTTATACCATGCTGTTCAGGCATACCTTAAACAGCTAATACTGTTGTACCACTCCTCTATTCTACCACTGCTACATGAAACTGTACAATTCTTTATAACATCTGACTCTGCATCCATTTACCTATCTATATGGGAGGAGATCATGAAAAAAATCTGATCACTAAATGAATAAGGGGAAATTATTGCTTCTTTTTCCATGCACTTTCCCATCCCTCCCTTCTTCCTTCCCTCCCTCTCCCATATAAAAAAGAAATCTAGAGATCAACTGCAGCAGAATCTTTTTTTGTTTTAAGCTATTAAATCATCATTTTTCCTCAAGAAAACACTGATGATTTAACTGACAGTTAATTTTAAAAATAGATCAAGCATTCCGTTGTCATGCAAGTGCTGTATTTTATCCCTAATGGAAATAATTAAACTTACTTAAATGCATGAAGAAGCAAAGAGGAAATAAAACAGCCATCCATCCTACTCAAAGGTCTACCCAGTGTCTTGACCAGAAAACATAAGATTTTACACAGCGGTGCTATAAAAGCTGAAAAACAAATAATCCATTCACCGTTGTCCTTGATCATTAACAAAGGGACAGGCTTTAGGATTTATGATAGTAGCAGGTGCTGCAGTGACAATCTGTATGGTTCTCTATCTTCACATTGTCCTTAAGGGTAATCTTAAAAAAAGAAAACACACACATATAACAAACAATTAGGATTAGCTACACAGTAAAAACAGCATTCTCAAGTAAAAGATGTCTGAAGCCTTTTTCTTAACCACAAAGTTCATAGGTTCTTTGGGGTACATGCATGCACTAGAACGGCCTCTGAACGCCAGCTCGTGAAGCTGCATCATCAGTGGCTTTCGGAGCCATAAAGAGAAGGTTTTCAATAGTGATATGCATAGCGACATAGTTTGGTGTCCTTTATTTGGCACTTTAAAGTGTCTAATTCTCAAAAAGTGTTAAGTAACCAATCTATGAAAAATAGGAAGTGTCCTTAAAATATTTCACATGGGGATTATAAAAATGGAGACCACAAACACAGTGAGTCATCTTTATTTTTAATCTGAACCAAATTCTAATTGCTGCCTCAGGGCAAGTATAATGTTGGTGGTCTAGAAAAAGATCTATGCTCTAGTCAGATGAAGAGCCAGGCTGTAGGTGTCTATAGGCAAGTCAGGTATCTGGGCTCTCATCACAGCCGGCAGAGAAATAGCACTCTGTTCAGCTGCTCACACAGAGCTGTCAATTGCTGTTTGAGATGTCAGAGGGGATCTCACCAAGCCTCCAGCTGCCACTCTAGAAAGTCTTTTATGGGTGCTGTGTCTGCCAGCCACACACAGATGGCTTCAGTACCCTAGGGTATCTCAAATGGCACCAAATCTGTGAGTGGGTAACTGAACTGAGCCTCTAGTCAGCACACTTAATGAGCCTGATTCAGATCACCACAGGATAGACTCCTTAGCTTGTTTCGACTAGCTCACCACTTATTACATCAAATTTAAGGTTTCTTCACCTGGAGCTGAATCTCTCCCAAAATAATCAGCTTCAGCATAATCTCTCCTTAATAGAACCTTACAGATGGGAGTGTTAAATGCTCAACGTAGTTGCACACATTATGGTTCCCTCCTGGTTATACTATTAAAACGCAATCTCAATTAATCAAACGAGCACAGATGGATTTGGTCCCTCATTCCCATATATGTAATTGATAGGACTGACCAGCCACCATCCCAGAGAACTCCTGCCTATGCAGGAAAGAAGCAAGGGAAATGACTTATTAAAATCAAGTACACACTGCATAGCATTTAAGGGGAGGGTGCACATTCAGGAATGCTGCAAATGAGGGGACAACAACTCCACCACCAGAACCGCAAGCAGTTTCACAGAACTCAGTGGCACTGCACCAATTTCCACATCCCAACTGAGTATCAGACTCGGTACTGGTTGACACTTTAATTTCCTCTTTAGAAAAAAGAACAAACCCAAGCGCAAAGGATATAAACACCAAGGATGCTTCCCTCAAATTGTTCCCCAGTATCCTCCAGCAAAAACATATTCTTTTCTATTCACTGGTTCAGCTAAACACTGCACCCTAAAAGAAGCTTAAATGGATCTCATTCACACCCTCACCTTGGTAAAAGCCTTTGCTACGCAGCACGTTGCTTCTGATGTAATGTTCTTTGGAACGAGCATGGTCTTCTTGGACCTCATTGGCGTGGGATAGGCCCTGGAGAAACAGCAACCAGTGCACTGGTAAATGGGCGCTCCTGGCTTGGAAAAGAATCTGTTCTCCCCTAGCTTGCACTCTGGACAACCTGCCATAAAAATATAAGGAAAATACTTTTACTTGGTCTCCAGCTGCATTTTCATTTTCAAAAAAAAAGGGAAAGTGCAGGCAGTAAGAGGAAGCTCCAGCCGCATTCTGCTGCTTGACGTCTGCAGAACAGAAAAGCACAGACATGAAAGCTCCCCTCTTTAGGGTCCTTCAACTCTGCAACACGCACCTGCTGTAAAACTAGACTGTGGCTTTCTAGGTAAGGCACAAGCATTATTGTGTCTTTTCTGGTTTTCTTTTCAATTTTGTTGACAGTTGTGAAGGGGTTCCTTTACGCCTGCTGCACTAGCAGTCCCTAGAAAACTTCCTACTAGCTGTAGATCGTTAAATAGCACCAGCAGGATTTGTAGAGCTTCTTAGACGTCGCCTGTTTTCAGGCAAGACTCTTCATAAGAGTTTTAAAAATGCCCAGTGTTCCCGAGATTTTTGTAGCTCACATTTTTCTGTATTTAGTTCGAGGCTGAATAAAAAAAACCACAACCTCCATAACACCCCTAAAATCTTCCTTATACGCCTCTTTCGCAGAATGCTACACCACCATCATCCCATATTCTGGGATCTACAGAGGAAAAATATTCTGCGGATTATGAGGAGAAGCTATGGTTCTGCTGTTCCTGATGTTAGGTTGCCATTTAGATCTCAGGAGTACAAGAAATCAAAAAGTTTCTATTTGATAATGTTTCAAGGTTAAGATCACCCACATCAACATGAGGACACGGTAATCTGGGAGACTCTTGACCTGGAGAAATCAAGTTTAGAGAAGAAATAGGAAGTATGCTCATAGCAAAATTATCTTGATTTATTATACGTTCATATCTCAGTGTCAATAAATGCAACTGAATGGTAAGCTTTATGACCACATTTATAAAACATGTGAAAGTTTAATTAATACTCTTTATGAATAATTGACCTATTTCTGAACGCTGAAAGCAGCTTACCCTGCATGAGAAACTCTCCATCTGGGAAAGCATGAAGAAGATGCAGAAATACAGACAAAATGGTCAAAGTGACAGCTGCATACTTCCCGTAGGAATCCATGATCTGTCTGGAAATATAAATACACACATTTTTAAAGGATTGTTTTGCACTGGGTACAATACCAGTATCTAGGCTACACACTGATACAGCATTCAGTGCAAGTAACAGAGACAATTTAGAACCAGGATTGGAAACTGAAAATGCAGTGTACTGATGTGCGTTTTATAGGCTTAGAAAATTGAATTCATCACAATAACAAAAATGTGCCTTTCTTTCTGGCCTTAATTTTTTTTCTGAATATTAACATAAACCACAGCACATAAACTCCAAATGTCCCAACTGTCTAATATTTATGTTAGACTGGATAAAGCCAGGAAATGCTTATGGAGAAGACGAAAGAATCTGCAGAATCTGGGACACGGAAAGACTAATTTCAGGGAAAATAATTTCACATCAGGACATAATTTCCTGAACCAAGAGTCAGATTATTTGTCCACACACTGAAACTGCCTCAAGTTGTGCCAGGGGAGATTTAGATTGGATATTAGGAAAAAATTCTTCACCAAAAGGGTTGTCAAGCACTGGAACAGGCTGTCCAGGGAAGCTGTGGAGTCACCATCCCTGGAGGTATTTAAAAGACGTGTAGACGTGGCGCTTAGGGACATGCTTTAGGGGTGGACTTGGCAGAGCTAGGTTTACAGTTGGACTCTATGATCTTAAAGGTCTTTTCTAACCTAAATGACTCTATGATTCGAGGATTCTATGGCTTCTTTAGTGCCAAAGTCCCCATAAACACATTTTCACAGTCCTGTCCCTTGGTGGGAGAAAGCTCCTCCGATCTGTGTAATTGGAGAGGCACTATGTGCTGTGCTTCAGAGCGCCCGAGGAGACATGGTGCCAAGAGAGAGCTCAGGAGGGCTTGAAACAGCCCCGGGGCCACCTGCATCACCCGGGGTCAGGGAAGTCCCAGGGAGCTCAGCATCACTGCAACCTTCTGGACCGAGATTTCTTTTAGGCCTCATTTTACTGGTGCAGCAACTTGGCTTTGGGGTTTTAAGTAGCAGAAAGCTCCTTTGATATAAACACATCCCGGTCAGTTTGAACTTTTAAAAATCTTTTAAATAGATTAATTTTGTGCAAGAAGGCTACATGTGGCACTGCACATCTGTCCTTCTACAGCTAGCGCACAAGATGAAGTGGCCATAAATAGCATATCACTCGTTCTCCGGGTAATTCATCAGAAATGCAGTTGTGTGGCTATATTTGATCCAGATCAAATCTATACCACAGGGTAATGCGTATCTCTGATATGAATAACTGGGGGCACCATAATATTAAAGATGCAGAATATATAAGTTGTAACTGTAGGAATATCATCTCAAATTCTCTGCTCAATTTTTTAAAATGAATTTACTTTTTTTCATTATTATTCACAATAAGATTTCACCAGGGGCAGGGGTGACACATGAAACCTCAGTTCTCTCCATATCCAAACATCGGGTGTGCTAAATAAGGGCTACACACAGATCGGCAGGATGCTTTTCAGTAACAACCACAGGGCCTTTAAAATTATTATGAAGCTTTTTGTACCAGCCTGGTCAGAAACGAAAAACTGGTCATAAACTGTTCATAAGAAATTGGTGTTTCTTTTGAGCCAGAGAACTGCTATGTGCCTGTGGCACGGCCTGGCAGGACCTCCCTCACTGGAAGGTCAGGCAGGGCCCGTGTTCGGCTAAAGATGCCACATGTGTTTTCAGACCTTCATGTTATAAATATCTGGTCAACTAATGCTATTTTTAAAAATCTTGGATTCACCTGAGCTACGAACACATAAAACAAAACACTGAACCTCGCTTCTGCTCTTGTCATTATTAAAATGTAGTATTTTAGGCATGAAGTTTGTAACCTTCCTTCTCAAGCACCAAGCCTCCGTATGGTACTGACAATTTCATTGTGCCCTATCACAGACCGTTTGGCCCAGTCTCTCACTCAGAAAACAGAATTTCCCCCTTAAAAATTATTTTCTTCTAAAGCATAGGCCTGCGCCCTTCCTTTAGAAATGAACAGGAATGACTTATATCCCATGGTGAAGTAATTGGGTCCATGGAGAAAAGGATGTATAAAGGATGCTGAGGTATTAAATTCCCCATTGGGGCAGCCCGTGCAGGCGACCACGGCCAGCAGCATTCCTTTACCCAACCAGGCTGGCTGGGGACAGCCTTGTCGTGAAGGATTGAGTCTCCCGGTCTTTTTCTTGCTGAGACACAGCACATTTCAAAGACGGGGACTTTTCCTGCCCTTGCAGATTACCCTGTGAGGGATTCTGGGCTAAGCACCGCTCACCTTCACCCTGAAGAGAGGGTGTTTGGCTGTGGCTGTGCGGCAGCACCTGGTTCACTGGCCCCAGTTTTTTCTGACTGGTTTCAGCCAAGAACCCCAGGCAGCATCCCAAGCCCACAGCTCCTAATCACCAAACTATTCACCTGCCTTCTCAGAAACATTATCTAATCACGAAGATCTCTCCACCTCTGCTGTCACCAACCGCCCCAGGCCGTGCCTGGAGCTGACTGACAGCTTGTTTGGGCTGTGTCTGAACTGCAGCCCTGACGGCATCTCCAGACTCTTGCAACTGGGTATTTTGAACAGTTTTTTTCTGTGCCTGCGTAGACCACCTGATCCCTTGACTTTAAAAGACTGAAACTGTCACACAAGAGCATGATGTGCTAATGACTGATGTGCAGGATAAGACCCCAAGCTGACAACACTGATACGTACATTTTAGATACTGAAAAAAAAGCATTCGATCCTTAACTGCTTAAGAGTTTCTCTTCTTCCAAATACATCGGTTAATGCTGCTACTCCATGATAAATATTCTCCAGGGACAGATCAAATTGTGGCCCCAAATATTTCTAAAAACGAGGTGGCAATAAGGACAATAATGCCAGCAACAAAGAAATTGATCTTGAGTTTTGGTGTAGAGGTCATTTAAGTATGCTATACTGATCAAAGAAGGCACTGCCAACCCTAACCAGGAACGATGGTAGAAAATGAAGTATAATTAAACGAAGATAGCTTTCACATAATGGAAACATATTTCTTTGCAGATTTTACACCTGTCCAGCAGAATCCCTGCAAAGACTGCCACAATGATGCAGACGTTCAAATAATGCTTGCTCACATCTGGAGGGAAAGGCAAACCTGAGGTGGTCCAAGGAGTGAAGCCACTTGCCTGGTATCAATACCTGTGAGTGAACCTGGATCACTGGGATGTGCGCAAAGAGAGTATTGATTAGCAGAGGGATGCTCCATCACTGCGCAAATTCCCAGAGATATATGAGGACATGAGGCTGCTACGCACAGGTCAGCAGGTCTCGCTTCATTGATTAAATAGATGTACAATGCAGTCATCAAAGGTAGCGGTTCAGATGGCAGCGGAGCACAGGCCCTACAAGGTAGCTTTGAAACCAGGAAACAAAATCGAAGAGAGCTCCATTCTTGCAGCAATCAGAAAAAGATCATGCCCAGGCAGATGAGGCTGAGACCAAAGGCAGGATGACAAGAACATGGCCCTTGCCTGACTGGGGTTAGCAAAGTGGAAAGAAACAAAGTTTATGAGCAAGACCAATGTGCAGTGCTCTCCAGTGCAATGAATTAAGGCACAAAGTGGAAACAAGCCTCTTTCTCATTAAGACAGTAAAAACTAGAGGCAAGAGGCTGATCTGAAGCCCAGCTAAACTGGATGGCTAAGAGGCCAATGAGATTACAATTAGTGGGTGGCAAGGGTTGGGTGCTGGGTACAAGTAACTTTGCCTCCTCCCTCCCACCTGCCCAGTGAGTCAGTTCATGCTGGCAGAAAACAGAGGCTAAAGGAGTTAAAAGCAGCCGATAATGAACAGGGAGAAAAACCGTTGGCAGCAATTGTGGAAGCACTGGAAAGAAGCATTTAGAAGAGATATCAAAAAGCCAGTTCAATGTGTATGTATGTATGTATGTATGTATGCATGCATCCAGGCTGAATGCAACCTGTAGTTACTCATTTCTGCTTGG
Source organism: Sagittarius serpentarius (assembly GCA_034782735.1). NCBI lineage: Eukaryota > Metazoa > Chordata > Aves > Accipitriformes > Sagittariidae > Sagittarius > Sagittarius serpentarius. The sequence continues at coordinate 11,236,624 of JAVKLA010000014.1, forward strand.
GCTTTTACCAAAACCCCACCCAAGTACTAGAAATAGTCTTCTGGTGTTAATCAACAGGTGGCAAAGGAAATGGGGGATGCCATTAACACGGTAGCCCCACGGAAGCTTTGAACATGGCTCTCGGGTTTCTGAGAAGCAGCTGCCAGCTCTCTGCGCCCTGTTCCCTCGACAAGAGTAACCTGTGTCTGCAGGAGAAAGGTGGTCCTTCACACGGTTTAGATCTACAGCCTCCCATGGTCCTGCCAAACCTTTTGGGAACTGAACTGAGCTCAGCCACATCTATGGTGTCGCACTGAATAAATTTGCTGGATCCCTCCCTCCAGCAAATCAGGCTTTTTTTAAGGTTATTTACTGTATATGCTCTTTCCAGCCCCATAGAGGGGGGGTGACTGCTAGCAGACTTGCCTGCACTGGAAAACAATTCTACACTTTAACGTCAAGCCCTGCTCCATCCAAGGGGACATTCCCCAGAGTGTGAGGAGCCAGCTGGAGGGGTTCATGCACCAGCAGAAGAAGACAGACAGCCTTTTCCAAATGACCTGTTTCCACATCATCCTGAGCCTTTTGATAGCCTGGATGCTCCAAGGGCTCCAATAAGATGCCAGCCACAGGAATAACACCACAACCCTTGACTGATTATTCTGTGAGTTCATGCTTTTTGCTGAAGGCACAGTGGCATTCTCCATCCTAAGTTTCCTAAGAACACATAATGCTGTGATTTGGTACATTATAAGGGTTTGAGGCAATTCCAGAGGGAAGTTGTTTAAATTACATTAACCAAAAGGGGAATTGAAATTGCAGTTTTGCACTTCCTCTATTGAGTCAGACTGTCAGGCTCATACCAAAAACACCGAAGGTACCTGTCAATAAAACCCAGACGTGATCTTCTCTACTCTTCCAATGCAACAGCCATTTTGCCTGATGGTCTTACTTGGTTTTCTGACTCCATCCATGCTGCTAACCCAGTTAGTGTCTACAACATTCATTTCATCTCACCATCAAATCAAAGGAAGCTTTTACCTTAATCTATTAAATATTATCTTTCATAAGCTATTGGAACATTATGTAATGCATGAATTTCAGCAGCTCTTTGGAAAGATGGTAAATTTAAGTCCTCCCCAGCAGTTAAAGTCTCATCTCATTATTTACAGTATCTTGTCTTTTTCTGTAAATAAGTTATTATGTTACCTGTTACCACCACAAAGACAGGCAATCATCTGTATTTGCAAACAGGCCTTCTGTACGCATGGGACTCTGTGGATGCTTTTACATTCATGTGAAGCTCCACTGGATGAGAATCCCTTGTCTAACTCTGTGGTCCATGTCCTGGCACAGACATACGAGCAAGCTCTGTTCAGTGGGCATCCTCTGTGCTGACTGTACAAAATAACCTAATGTTTTCAGCATAAAGTTGGGATGTCCCTCTATACTTTTCCATAGCGTGACAGTGGTACTGTCATACCCAACAGCAGTTAAACACTTTGCACATTGTGTTCATTTCTTTCTGGGATGCCTGGCCATGAGGTATGGCTGTGTCACAGCAACGACGAACTACAACTGCCAGCGCTTCAATTGCAGCCCAGTGTCATGTACACAGTAAACTGCTAGCAAACCACTGAAGGTTGAGAAATCTTCACTAACATTTTTTTTTCCTTCCTTTAACATATTTAGTCATGACTGGTAATTTAAAGACTCTAAAAGAGGTGTTAGTACCACAGGTTGTGTAACATTTGACATTTGACAGCAACACCATTGACGAGGAGAAAACCACAAAGTTACTGATGAAGAATTACCAGACCCGATCAGAAATCACAAAATACTAGCATTTAGCTGTGTTACAATTCTAGAACCTCATTTTCTTTTACTTACAAAGCTAGTTTAACCCCAAGCACTGATGTTTTAGTCCCAAAGCAACCTTTAAGTTAATTTTCAAAGTAAAAACTTTGACAGAATGGAAGGAGAAGAAAACTTTCGGAAAGAAGGGAAAGAGAATGTAAAAAAATATGTAACTGTTCCTCTTTAACAGTAATAAATATTTAAAAATATATTACCTCCCTTGTTCAACAAGAATAAATCAGACAGCTGAGAAACTGCAGGATGGTGTTGGAAGGTGAGCTGTCCTTGACGTTTGGATGTACGTTCCTGAAACTGATGTATGAAAAAGTTGCATCTTTCTTTTATACCAGTAAAGCTAGACCATATTCCTCGCCCACATCTAAGCCACAGGATCAACTGTACATTTTATCTAATGACTGAACATTACTTTATGTAATTACCAGCCCACCATGCTGATCTTATCTTCAACTTGACTTTCATAAAGATTATGGTTTTTCTTATATAATGAAAGAAAGGTCAGTTGTGAGCACAAATCAGTGCTGTATGAGTTTCCTGGGGAACTCAAATATCGCGCATCCAGTCATTTGCTGCAGTTTTCAGTGAAGAGAATCTCATTTTAAAAAAAGAAGAGTTACTAAGGTTTCCTAATGCTTCTTATTAAACTGGAGAATAAATAAAAAAAAAACAAACAACAAACATAAAGCACTTCTACAGCAATGGCATTGTTTTAGCAAAGAATAACAAAATAAAGAGCAGCAGAGATCTATACAAACATTTAAAATAGTCTCTATTTGAGTTTAATACCCAGCGAATGAATGCATGGATAAATATAGAAGGATTACCTTTATAAAGACAAGATGTCTGGCAAGATCTCATCTTGGTTTTAGAGTAAAGCTAATGCAGTGGAGGCACTTCTAAAAACTGCACCAGGGTGCAGATTTTTAAGGCTTAGGGACTTGTTAAGTCCTCAATTTCAAGTGACAGAGTCTGTGTCGATGCTGGATAAGTAAGACAGGTCCCACCCTGCCTTCTGGCACTGAGACCAAGTGGCACAGCAAGGCTTGCATCCACCCACCTCTTCCCTTCCCCTTCCCAAAGGGGAGGCACACATCCAAACACCTTCTGGGAACAGTCCCTGGCAATGCAGACAGTCCTGGGTCAGTGCTGAAGGCCATTCCTGCAACACTATTGTGTTTTTAAGTCCTGGAGACTCGAGCGAGATTCACTTCAGAAGTTAACTGCCTAAACCTGAGTTACTCGCTCTAGACTGCCTTTATATCAATGGAGAGTAACATCCCTAAACATCTATTTCAATGTAAGATTAAGTCACTTTTCCAGTGCACCTGTTTTTCACCACCGAGAGCCCAGGGTAACTAGCTTGGACTGCTCACTGTCCTACCGTTAGAGATTTACAAATATTTTACACCTTTAAGAAACTCCTAAACATCCAAAGGCTCAAAATTACTTTTTAAGCACCTACTTTTTGTCACTCACTTTTGGAGATGCGATATTGAAAGAGACCCCTATAGCTTCTTGTGTTCCTATGAAAATGAGGCTTTGGTTCGCGCTTCAGTCAGTCTCTTCCAAAATGTTTATTGTATAGTTGGATTTGGTGAATTGCACCTGTCCAGACTTCTGCCATCCAGTTTTCTTTTCCCTTGCCTCAACTCTCTTTTTAATAACAGCAGCACCCTCGGACTCTGTTAGCTATTTCGGACACATTTATCGCAACCTTATCACCTCTGCCTTCACTAACATCCTCATCTGCCTCGAGGTGTCAGGACAACTTTTTCTCTTCTATTTGTTCAACCGATCACTATAACAAATTTAAACTCAAACCAATTGTCCGCAGCCTACACTTGGCTTGAAATTGGCTTCTGTTTCAAAACTGAAGATAGATTTCTGCACCTGGAAGCTTGTCTGGTTTTTATCCAACAGTATAAGCTGGTCTAATAAAAGATAAATAAAAAAAAGTCTCTCTCCCTGCAATCTTGCTTCACTTAATAACCAAAGCATAAGGTTGAAATTTGAGAGCTATCGGTAAACATAGCTTACTGGGAAATATTCCCCTGGAAGACAGAAGCTTAATATTTCTTGTCATTCAGAGCAAAATTGATGAAAATTGCTGAAGTGTACAGAGTGCCTCTGACTTGGCTCTGTCCTGTCCATTTCATACTCAGCCCAGCTTGCAGTTCTATGGGAAACCCAGGATGACTTGTGATGTGTCACAAAAACCAGAAAACTATCTTCGTCATCAGGAAAATAAGTAATGATTGTATTGTCTATTCATATTTGGTACTTATTTACCTATGTACTGTAGCATGTCATCAACTAGTAAAAAGGAAATGCTATACAAAATAGTTCTGTCTTTAGAAGGACTCAAGCACAGTGACAATGTTACCCCCACAGCATAAAAGAAAAATAAAAGTGCTCACAAGCTGGTACTCTTTTCCTATCAGCATGTATTAGGAATAAATCTTGTGAAGTCAATGGAATTACACTGGTATAAAAGATAGTTTAAAAAAAGCTCCTATTTTTATTAAGAGGATTTCTTACTTTAGCCGCTCCAAATCTCCAACTAAAAATACTTGGTCAAATCTGTCTTAATGTGTGACTGAATGAGAAATGAGAGAATGTAGCTCACTGTTTTAGAGGGGGGGAAGAAAAACTCTAGTTTATTAAACAGGGTATTCTTAAATCACTTAGCAATACTCTCACAGTTTTTTGCTACACTCTGATATTAGGATTTTATGGTCTATATAAATATATACTCCAAACTGGACCATCGAATATGCTTTGCCAAGATCAGTATTTTGTTTCCTATTTGCAGGAGCAGAAAAAAACCATTCTGAGGTGGAAAATGGCAACAAACTGCTGAAATTTTCAAGTTTCTTTGAGGCCACTATGTTCCTAAATTGGACTGCGACTCTATTAAGGAACATAAGTGAAACTAAATATAGCACTTGTCAAGACCGAAATCAGTGTAAGCCCAGCACCGAAATATTGTGGAGTTTCAGAACTTTTGCCTCTTTTCTAGGAGCTGGGTCCCTACAGCTCCTTCTCTGGCTTTCTCCGGAAAGGAGAGTTCATGTCTCTTCCCTTGCTCTGCCAGATGCTGTCTCAGGGTATCTGTCCTACTTCCCTACTTAGCAATATCTGCTTATCTACAGGCTGCTTCCTGATGCTGCCTCTTCCTCGCTAGCGGAAAGCTTTTCTGCTTTGCCACTCAGCACTGCCAGTAAAAGAATGGGAAAGGACTCCCCTTCTTCAGAAAAAACCCTCTTTTATTCAAAAACAACTCCACTCAATCAATAAACAGACACACACACACCAAGTGTGGTCACAGATTAGCACTATTAAACAGAATCTACCTACTTTTAACAAGGGCAATACAAGGTTTGCTATACCTTACCCCAGCAGAAAAGACAGTATAGAGTACACCTACTTGTTCTTTTTTTAGTTACTGCTGCACCAGAACCATTCCTGCCTTCTTTCTTGGTTTTCCTATTCTTTGTAGATAAGCAAATGAGAAGAAACAAGCTTTAAAATGAAGTTCTGATAGCATTTTTGGCTTGGAAGGACAAGCAGGTTGAGTTCTGGAGGATTTTTTTTTTAATAATAACTAAATCACATTTCAGACCTTCCTCCAAATGCAGCCAAAATCCGCCCTTCATCATTCATGCAAACTCAGAAACCAGCAGCCCCCCATCTGAGAACGGAATGGCTCACCAAACGCCAGAAACTCCTCTTTCCTTCTCCCTTGCAATCTTTGAATACCTCCTTGGCCTCTTTGTCCAGCCCTGCCCTACAAGCTGACCCAGGACCCACACGTCTGAGCCTGCACGAGACCCTGCACCAGAAGGCATCCTGAAGCACTGGTACTATCTCTTCTATTTTGGGTGTCACTTCCTTTATTTCTCTTGTTATCTTCCAGGAGTGCCAGGAGGAGAGAGGCTCCCACATACCACAAGCTGCTCTGCAGTGACACAGGCAAATTATCAGTTGCTGAAGAGCGGTAACAACGAAAGGCCCCACGAGAATGAGTGAAAGCATATCCTGGAGAGAAAAATTTGCTGGGGATTCAAGGAAAAAAGAAGTAACTTGAGCATTAAACAAAAAGATATGCAGGTATTTCAATATTTCACTGAGTGTCCCTGCTCCTTCCCAGTTTGCTCACAACTTTTCCAGTTGCCATCTGTCTATTCCCACAGATGGTAACACCAGCTCAGTAGTACACTTAAACAAGGCTCCCCAAGGCAACAGAAAATACAGATATGCACCATTTTGAAGTCAAGAGCTCCTGTCTGCCAGAGTACTTCCTACCATATTACACGGAGAGTGAAAGTCAAGTTTTCTGTTCTTTTACAGATGTTTTCAACTGATTATCTAAAATTATCTCTCAAAGCAATACTTTTTGGCCTCATCCTCCTTCACTTAAGATCAATGGGAGTTCTGCCATTATTTCAAATGACACAGGATCAGGACTTTTAAGAGTAGCTATTAGTGTTCTCAAGCTTCAGCCAAACATTGATTATTCTGAGATAATAAGGCTTTCAGTACTTACAGCACATAAATAATTGACTGCAAAGACTCCCCTATTCTAAAACCATAGTGTAAAGAGGGTTCACTAATACGTATCTTTTTTTTTGGTTTTTAGAGGAATTAACATTACAGAAAATGGCACTTCAGAAATATGTGCCATAATCATTATTTCACCAAAGCTAAGTAAAAATTTTGCCTCTGAAGAAAAATAGTAAGATTATAAGGAATATATTTACTTTTTTCCCCTTTTTTACTGTAACTTGTCAAGGTCAAAATGTTTAATCATGGCATGTTATAAGGCAACTAATGGTACTAACAGGATGATGGCTTCTGTTTAGCTCTGTTTTCATGCTTCTTTTTGGAATAGGTTTATTTGAAATCCCACTCCTTTGAGCAAAATCAGAATAGATAATATTACAACTGTCACAGCATTGTGGAACAGCAAACAAACTGTCATTAATGTGTAGGTTTGACCTCAAGGGCTTTAGAGATTGTATTTCAATATTCTTTTTCTCTACTTTTAATTACTAGAAATAACTGTACCTCAAATAATGACTAAACCAGCTCACAAGGTCAGGAAGGACTATTCCTGTTACGTATAATATTGCTCAGTTGAAGTAACCAGGTTTGTTAGACTCCTGAAACATTAAGTGCTTGTTATCAGACAGAGGTAAAACACTAGACAGACTAGATAGACTACTGATGAAACTGATTATGTCAATGAATATGTTCCTGCACCATAAGGGTAGCCCACGAGAGAGAGATAATGCAGTATTTAGCTTTTTTCATGAAAAAAACTACCATACGAATGGATCATTGCATGTCAGGTTTAGATCTGATAAATGGCCACGTAAAAGTGAAATGTATACTTCCAGTGCAGCTAAAACAAAGAAGCCTAATCAATAATGCAGGATGTGTCATTTATACAACTAGTAATTTCAGAAACTCTCATTATCTAATACAGAAATAATTGTTCAGACAATTAGCTATTATCTTTCTCTAGCCCCAAATCTGAACACTCTCATATGCTTGCTGTATCACCTTTTCTATTAGTAGAGACTTCTATTATGAGCTGCTTTCACATTTCACAGAACTGTATTTCTTGCTTTTTACAAGTGAAAGCAGAAAAAACACTTAAGTTCATCAAATTCCAATCAAATTGCAGCAAGCAAGAAGTAGCCTACAGTGCTGACAATAAAAAAATGCACTGACATAGAAACGTAGCTGGAAAAGGGATTCTGAAGAAAACAGCTTATTTCTATCATATTACCAAGAGGCTTGCTATCAGGCTGCTGTTACCCTTCTCTACTGTCACTGCACAGAGGAACTTGGCTGCCAGGTCATTCAGCTGAAAAAAAAAATTCAAAAAAAATTCACCGTATACTTATGATCCGTATTGCAGCAGCACCTATGAAACCCACACCGAGACCAAGCAGAGAAGGTCCCCTGCCCCAGAGAACTCACTGCCTCGTACCGGCTTTGGAGGAGTAAAGTCGTTCCCCCAAACACCTCCTGTTTCACCCACCTGGGCATTTTTCTGAAGACATCAGATCTCAAGCTGATGTTCTGGGCTTCACCAAAATTTCCAGATGAGGTTCTAGGTCTACGTAGTGCAGCAGGCCAGTTCCCACACGTGCAGTGATCTCTTCCGATCACACATCTAAGCAATCCCTTCACACAGCCACCTGCCCCTCCGGAGGAACTGTGCGTAGCATATGTTTCACATTTGCCAGAGACTTTCAGAGCAATGAATGAAGGGAATTATATGTGGTATTTCGTTATCAGTGTGACTCAGTGCATGGAAAATGGGCTAGTGCGTTATAATTAATGCCATATTAGAAAGTAAAGCAGGCCAATGTTGCCCACCTCCATACAGTTGTCTTTCAGAAATAAAAAGGGCTTACATTTACATAACACTTCAACGTAGATCTTACAGTGCTTTGAAAGATGGCTATTGAGAGTTGATTTCCCACGTTGTTGAAATTTAGCCACTCTAAAGAGGCAGAACAGTAGCCATTCGCTGCCAGCCACATTACACAGATGTCCTCAGAGGGCCAGCAATGAATCATAGTTACGTCTCAAATTTAAGCTAAATGGCTAAGTAGACTGTAAAGGTCTAAGCTGTAAATTTGGGGGGAGGGAGAGGGGAGGGAGGCAGTCCGAAAACCCATAAAAATTTAAGAGATGCTATTTTACATTCTTTTGTGGTCAGGGTTATTTCTTAAGCTAAGCTTAGATTATAAAATGAAAGAGCTGAGAAAGGACTAAATAAAATCTCCTAGTTCAAATGGTCTAGATGGTGCATTAGTCCTCTTTCCAGACATGAAAGACACAGTGGGAAACACTTTAGGGGATCACTCCCTGCTTCAACGCTCAGGAATTATTTTGTTCATGCAAACTTCTCTGTGCATTTCAATAATAAGCTGCCAAGAAGTATACGTTATTGGTATTTTACCCTTGCACAAGTGCACAGAGGGAGAAAATACACCACAGTGGGATTCAATTCCCCCCAGCTTCAGACATCTGTGGTACAGATGGCCAATATCCAAGCTGGTTGCTCTGGCTGCCTCTACAGTCAGTGGGAAGACACAGGCATTTTTCAGGGTGCAGTTAATCTAATCTATTTTAGCACCCTCCTTAGAATGAAATGGGTAATGCTCTACAATTGCTTGTTTCTCTCCACTGGTTATAGGTGGGTCAAGAAAACTGGCTTAGATAGTCATATCCATTTTTTAAGATATCCGCACCTGACCTGATGAATCCAGCCCAAAGCATCTTTCATTTTATGGTTAATATGCCAGGAATAGATACAATCATGCTTTTTTTTTTTTAACACAGACAATCTGAGGGCCATGCTGTATCCCAAGTTCTCTGTAACTCCCTACAGCCCATCCAGGAGGTTAGGAAGGGGAGGAAGGTGAGAACTGATCTTATCTGTTAATTGCCTCCTAGATTCTTTACCTTTGTCTGTGCTCATTTGCTGTCTCTTGTCTTATTTGGTGTTTAGTTTGAAACTTCTCTGAAGCAAAGGCTACCCTTTTATTCAAACTATTTTTGTCCATGACAAGGGCTCCTAGACAGTATAACTATTACAGACCAACACTCTGCTTGCTTGATACTAAGACGGGAATGCACTACATCCTTTTAAAGGATGGTGCTGCAAGTGCGGCTGCTGTGATGACAGTAGGCAGACTTTCAGAAACATAATCACCTTCCCAAAGCTATTCCCAGGTAGGGATAACTTCACAGAGACCTAGAGCCTGATAGACATAGAGAAGCCCTCAGAATAAGACAAAATGCATTTAACAATACTTGTTTCGATTTCACAGAAATATGCATTGAGGTCCTTCAGCCTTTATAGTCTTTGGTACAGGAAAGATACTCACAGACTGGTGAAAAACTATGCTGATAAGTGTCACATAAGACCCTGCAAGCAAACCCTCAGCTCCATCTTTGGGATGTTGATGTCTTTTTCAGGAGTGCACTATACACTACTCTAAGAAGGCAGCCAGAGCTTTTGGCTAGCAAGTTAATAAAAACATTTCAGTGCCACCATTCATTAACTGACTGTATTTTTCCCTGGGAATATCCTTTAGAGGTGTTTTGGTATTTTTTTAAACATTTAAAATGCTGTATCTAAATGTGAGATGGGAAATTCAGAGATAGCACAACTTTGCTACTTCTATTGGCTAGTACGAAATACTACCAAGTGAAGTATGACTAGGTAACAAATGTTAATATTTGATATGCCTTATCAAGCTGAAACATGCATTTTTTATTTTAAACAGAGCTTCACTGCAGCACCGAAGCAGGCAGAGCGCGCTGGCCAGTGAAACCAGATTTGCCACTGTTTGATATGCTGCAGAACATGGCAATACAACTGATTCATTACAGCAAATAAGGTCATGAGTTTGCCATTGATTTATTGGTTTAAAGGGTTGTGTGTGTGAAATCAGCTCACTTTGACAGGGAAAAGTAAAGCTCAGTGCCAATGTCTTTGCGTTTTAACAGTTTCCTGGCTGGCTGCTTTAGCTCTTCCACCAGTGTTGCCTTAATGTGCAGTGAAACAGAGGAAGCAATGTCCTTGAGACCTTTTTCAGCCTTGATACCCATAGTAGTGTGCTTTAAAAAGCTATATTAAGCAAATCATGAATTAGGACTCATAGACACGTGACCAGTAGTCCTCAGAGCACAACTTACACAATTGCTCTGTGCAAATGGGCAGGACAGGGAATGTAGTGAGCGATGGGTTCAGTTTCTTGGGGTGTACAGAAGAGTCCTCTGAGCCTACATTCAATTTACGTTAGAGTTATTCATCCTGCTGTCTGCAAACCACTGCTGGGTCACAAGATACCTGGGTGGTGGTCTAGCAAATGTTTGCAAGAAGTTTAAATCCTATGCACGTGCTTCCCCTCCCACTCAACCAGATCCTACCTACAAAGTTGCAATTGGTACCATCTACAAATGAGGAATGAGCAAGCACTAACAGTGGAGAAAGTGATTCATCAGTCTAGCAAATTAAAGTCTAACAAAACAAAACTGAATGCAGAGGAAAGAGTGGGGAAGAGAAATGAGAAAAAAAGCAGACATGGATATGAACCGATATTTTCATTATTTACCACATTTGGTACGTATCTTTGAGGGTATGGCTACACATATTCTGCAAAATTTACTTGAATAAGAGAGAGATTTGTCTGATCAAACACAGGCAACTGCAATGCCATATAGACACCTGAGCTGACTGTCTAGATTCCCTCAGAATCAAAAGAGAAAAAAAGGCATTTTTAGACCTACTTTTGACAACTATCTCAGGACAAGATAAACTGACCATTCTCCTTGGTTGTAAGGGGAACCTAGAAAACTAACTCAGATGTAGACATCTACAGCTGCACTGCAGATTCTTACATTTGGCCAGGTAAAGCTCACAGCAAGCCCCCAAAGACCAAAAACTCACTTTTTTTAGCAGCCTGCCTAAATTTACTCTATCTATTCCTTATTTCAACCAGTACAGCTTTTCTCAGAGCATCACTACAGATACTGAGGTTCGGAAAGCAGGTTAAAAAAGGCCAAGGAGGGTATCAACACAGGATCTAGAGGCATTCTGCAGGCACAGAATGGCGCCAGGACATCCACCAGCATGGTATGGCCCCGTATGAACATACCAGCTCAGTCCCAAAAGAAGCAGAGACACAGCAGCGTGCTGCCACATCTGAATTACTAAGGTCAGCTGAGAAGCAAGGCTTGTCGCCAGAGTCACAGATATATCCCGGTGCATCTGTCTTGCTCCTGTACGCAGGACCAGCACAGCTTAGGCACCTCTGCACATGCCTCCCTGCTCGGCATGGAGCTCACCCGATCAATCTGCCCGAGGCCAAAACCAAGACTGGGTGCTTGAGGGTAGGCTGGCACACACCCTAGGTTAACACCTCGGCAAGCAACCCACTCACGCCCAGCGGTGACTACGCTCACTTCTGCTCTCCTTCCCCACCAACATGCTCTCCTTCTATCCTGGTATGCAGAGAGATAATTTCCAACAGCAAGCAGACATTCAAATACCATTTAGGGCAGGGGATCACACCAGGTCCCCGACTGAGCAGTCTGTGGTTGTTTGCAGAGCAGCCACTGGTGTGAAGTCTCATTAACTTTGGTAATGTAGCAAGTCCCAGTGATTTCAGAAGCATTTAATCATGTACTTACATGTTAGCTGAGCAGTGGTGTACATAAGCACGCATGCTTTGCTGATTACAACAATTTTTTTGACATTAAGCACACACACTGCAGAATGGTATCGGGATTGTCAAGTACAAGCTTAGAGAGCCCAGCCCTTGATCCCATGATACTTAGGAAAAAAAAGTTAGAGGTGTTTAAGTTAGTGGGCTGTGACAAACTTCACCATGAATGTTCACAGAACTAGCTGAAGTAATGTTTGAATCACTGATGATCAAGAAATAACAGCAAGTAAGGAAGGTTCAAACCCTAGAAAAGTATAAATGCAATACTTTTATTTTTAAAAGAGAGGACAGAGGACTTAGAGCATTTCAGCCTAACTTTTATCCCTTGAAACAGAACAAATTATTAAATGAAGAATTTGTAAATACCTGGAAGATGATGATAATTATTAAAAAAACAGTCAAAAAGGGTTTGTCATGAAAAGAATCCTATCAATTGATGCTAATCTCCTTCTTTGACAGGATAATTGCTCTTGCAAATAAGTGCAAATAGCAGATATGATGCATCTTGACAATGACAAGCTTTTGACAATGTCCCACACAGCATTTTCCTAAGTAAGCCATGACAGTGCGTTCCAGAGGTAATCCAGAGGAGAGCCACAGGACTTTGTCCTGAGGCCAGTTTTATTCCCCACTTCAATTAACAGCCTGGGCGATGGCACATGGGTGCACTGCCACACTTTGGCAGTGACATCAGGTTGGGAAAAGCGGCAAAGTGCTTAAAGGGTGGCAGTAGCACTAAAAATGGGCCTCAAAAATTCAAGAAGCAGCCTAAAATCAACCAGACAAAATCCAAACCAGATAACACTTTGGAAAGAGAAATCTAATGAAAGAAGAAAGTTAAATATAGAATAGGAAAGGACTGCATAAGCAGAAAACAATGTGGAAGATCACAAACTAAAGAGTCAACAATGTAATAGATGACACAAAGAGTAATTATTCCACTTAACGCAGCTCTGGCAAAGTCCCAGCAAGTGTAGTACTGGGTTCGGCATTGGTCACTGTACTCCAAGAAAGTTAATGACAGTCCATTGTGGGGGAAGTATGACAGCAAGGAGACTTTAGGAAATACCAGCTGTGAGGAAAGCTGAAGGAATGGAGTTTACGTGGCTTAGAAATAGAGCTGTAAATTGAGAAATGAAGAGATCAAGGTGGAATGCTATAGCAGTACTCCAAAATGTAGAAAGCCGCCATAAAAGATTTGGTGGCCATTGTTCCACCATGACAACTAGAGGAAGGACAGAGATCAGGTGAATTTGCAGCAGAGATTTAAGTTGGGTATTATGAATCCATTCAGTAAGGATTGTAAAGCATTAAATAGGCTATATCAGAGCCTGTGAAATCTTCCTCCAGAAGTCCTGATCCTACTTCTTTTGAAATAGCACACAGCAAATTGTTTGTATGACTAGTAAAAATAAGGTATGCATGGTCATCAGTGAGTTTGAAAGGTCTTTTTGGTCTGTGTAAGCCAAAAGCTACTCAATTCGTAGTAACTCTACATCATTGCAACTCCGCATCACAACAATTCAGTGTTTCTGTAAGCATGGGCTTGAATGGCAACAGGATCAGACCTACATTTTTCCTTACACAATGGTGCCTAAGCAATGGAATGCATGTCTCAGATCTTTTAATGTAGCATAATTTGATGCAGTTTTTGTATTTGAATAGTATACCTAAATCACTGCAAAAAGAACTGCTATCTCGCTGTAAGAAGAGAGCTACTAAACTGTGTGTCCTAGACAAAGGAAATATTTTTCAAGTGGTTTGCCTCAGGGGGGATTTAACGGAGGAAGTTAATGCATTCCAGCAAGAATCTCCATCACTATAATACCAGTGGATTAATTGTAAGTAAAGCTAAAGCTGTGTGTGAGGAAAATTTGCAGCATAAGGAATGTTGATGAAAAGTGTGGGATGGCTGTTGAAGATAAACACATAATTTGAAATGAATTTTATTTTAATATGGTTATATTTTTTCAGGATTTTGTTATTCCCATGACTAAATCTCAGCTGTAAGGAGGAGTTTTTCATTTTATTCCAAGAAATCATTTTTTAATCAAGAATTCATTACATTTCCATCTTTTCATTTTCACTGCAGTGGTTTCTTTCTCTGTGCAATGATTTTATCATCTGATTGCAATCAATATTGCTGTAACAGGCAGTACATGTAGTTCATCATCAGTCAGAGAATGGTAAAGGATTACAGAGCATTTATACTACCCATGCTTAAAATCCATCCCTCTACCTACCCCTCCTGCCCTTTGCAAGCTGTACGTTTGTTTTTTCCTTCTATTGACACTGGGATCTGTATTACACCAAAGGTTTTCAGTACTAATTTGCTGAAAAATTCAATGAAATATTCTTTTTTAAAATAAATAGGTTGCTGTAAAACATACTCTCAAGAAGCATTTTTATGCTGTATCACAGCGAAGAGCTGTGTGCCACTACTAGGTAATAAACTGATTATAAAATAGCTAAATCACAAAGAGTCAGGAATGCAGAATGCAGATCATGAAAACCAAAATCTTTTAATTGACCTCACACCTACCAGCATATTCTTCCTTTACCTCTTAGCAGGATATTTGCAGTTGTTAACTTAAATAAACTCTCTCCCCACCCTCCCCGAGTTGCTCACAACTGCCCTATCCCGATGCCCAATCCCTTTTTTCTGTGCTCATGAAAAAGATTCAGTTCTTAGACGCAAAATTAAAAACAAAAAAAGTGTTTCTGTGGAATCCTCCTCATTTAAACACCTATCTTGTCAAATAGGGAAAGGAATGAAGAAGAGAGTGCAATGATGGGAAAACATATCCATCCCACATCCATCTCAAAAAGAATAAAACTATTGAGGATTAAGGCAGTGTGCATTGGGAAGAGAACAAAGGAGAATGATAAACAGAAAAGACAATTAGAGAGGTAGAAAGGCATCATTAATTACAGGTAATAGTATTGTGGTTTGTATTATATTATGTAAAATGAGAACACAACCACTCCCCTGCTTTTAAGATAGCTCTGAAACTATTTTGCAAGATTCCCTTTTGAGAAAACAGCTCAAGTCATAACCCAGGCTGTATTTTCAAATGTGCTGTCCTCCCTCATCACTAATTTGCTCCCTCTGGAACAGAAAGATTCTCCACACATCTGAAAGTGGATGTTGCAGAAACTTTCTGCTTTCCTCCTCCCAGCTCATGCAGAAGACAACCTAGAGACCACACTCTACACAGTTGGTTTTTTTCTTGCTGAGGGAAATTTAGACCACTTTGATTACTAAGCAATATGTAGCCCTGCATCAGTGATTTTGAATACGGGTGAATATGGCCCCAGCTTTGACAGAAACCAGCAGTATCATTAAGAAAGGTGTGACTACATGGGATTAATTTTCTTCCCCCTTTTAGAATTTATGTTTCATTTGCAATCAGTTTTCATGATCAGATCCCCTTGCACAAATCTACCATTTTACTGTTTTCATAAAGTTTCTTTTATAATGTTGTGGAGGAACAGATAATTGCCTTAGAAATAGCAGTATTTATTGTCTAACATGATATCTATGTCTGCTTCAACATATTCAGCAATCAGTTAACACCAGTTTTTCTTCACACAGTACCACCCTTTGGCTTGAAAAGCTTTTGTCCTAACTGATGCTTACTTTTAACGTTTCTAGACTGAAATCACACTTCTTTTCATCTTTTGCTTCACTAAGCTAAATGAACCGGTTTTATTCTCCTCTCATAAAATAGATTCTCCGTTTATTCTCCGTTTTACTGATCATCCTTCAAGTCCTTCTCTGTACCTCCTGCAGTGCAATCTAATCTTTTCTGAATAATAGTGACCAGAACTGCACAAATTGTTTCAGACGTTGATGAGACCAATGTTTTTATCTGCAGTATCCTAATGGAAACAGCTGACCTGTAATGTCATGTGATTTTAGTAACTTTTTTTGCAGCTGGATCGTATCTATGAATTGGTCATCGTCAACTAACACAATGAGCACCTCCTACCTACTGTCACTTCCAACTAATGAGGTTCCCACCCTAGCAGAAAGTACCGCCATCGGTCTCCTTGCACACTGTGTTATTAAAATTAATCCATTCCGTTATTTAGGTTCTCAAGGTCATCCAGTCTTGATCCCTCTCATATTGAAAGTGTCTCACTATTTTGTGTCATCAGCACATTTCATTATTACAGCTCATATTTTTGTACCTACATCATTAATGGAAATTTCTGGCTGAATAAAGATCTTCTGATGTTTCAGATGGGTATGTGATAGGTTTTTTGCTTTCATCTCAAATGTGGAAACATTTGTTTTCATATCTTCTTTCTCATTAGCCCCTGTTTTAATTTCCTTTGTAAGGAAACTCAGCTGGGTTTCTGACAATTCTCACTTTATTCTTACCCTTCTTAATATTTTTCAAGCAATCATTCTGTTCCATTCCTTTCAAGCTTTTGATTGTTCCCAATAACCCTTTTGAAGTGGCTATTTATCCAGCTGGGACTGACTGGCCCTCTTGTTTGAGATATGAATTCCAGATACTTTTTTGCAGAGAGACTTGACGGATGCCAAGCCTTCTCCACATGCAAGTCCTCAACCACCTAGACGCAGTTGTCATCACTAACTCATTCCCTTAATTTCTTGAAGTTTGATGTTTGAAATTAAAAACCTTATTTATCAACCTATTTTGCTCCACGTAGTATTTTTCCTAATAATTTTACAAAAAATATTTCTCTCCAGACTTGAACCCAAACATCTCTAGCTTGTCTTCGTGCTAATAGCAGCTCTTTACCACATTTCCCCAACACTGCCTCAAAAAAGTTCTACTTTATCTTTCTTACTGCTGTTTCTTTCTTTAGTATCTCTCACACTGCAAACTCTAATCCTCCATCAATCTCCTTTGCCTCCCAAACAGCATGAGTGTTTTAATATGTGTGTTCCTGTCCTAATTTCTATTGTCATATCTTCTGTTATCCCGAAAGGATCTAGTTTTGTCTGAGCTCCAACGATACACAAACATCACAGTTGTTTCTTGCTAATATGACATTCTCCCTGGAAGAGTTAATAGTTGTCCTTCCAACAATCAGCTACATACAGTCTAAGCAACACTCTCATCACTATTCCAACCTTTTCTCCTTGCTGTCCATTGTCCTAACCTCTCGTACTTCTGTTGCTATTCGCTTGATTTTCCTCTTCCAGCATCTTAAAACCAATAGTGGGACATCACATAACTTGTTTGTTTTTTTAAAGCTATTGCAAACCACTGACAGGTAAATAGCCCACATACAGGGGACCTTAAATTGTGAAGAGTCTTTTTTCTCTTATGCAACTCTAGCCAGGCCCAGCATCCCAAAACATACAACCAGAGTGTCTGAAGAGCCATAGGATATGCCTCCTCTTAATGCCAGGTTTATTTGAGACATAAGAATCAAAGTGTGGAGCTAGAAAAACACCACACTGTGGAAATACTGAGTCAGTCAAGGAAGTGACAAGAATAAGAGAGTGGGGAAGAGTGTATCTGAATCCCAAATGAATTTTTGACGATGAAGAATCTTTACTGCCACAAGCCCTTATCTTAAATCTTTATTTCTGACACACCCTAGTAA
Source organism: Sagittarius serpentarius (assembly GCA_034782735.1). Classification (NCBI taxonomy): domain Eukaryota; kingdom Metazoa; phylum Chordata; class Aves; order Accipitriformes; family Sagittariidae; genus Sagittarius; species Sagittarius serpentarius. The sequence continues at coordinate 11,254,323 of JAVKLA010000014.1, forward strand.
TAAGCCTGTCAATTCCTCTTAACAAGAAATTCCATCTTTGTATTGGTGCAAAACTCCAGTCCTTCCCATTCCAGTCTTCCATTCTTTTTCTGTTCTTTCTCACAGGCCCCACCCTCTTTTTATTACTTGGACTGTTTGGTTGGGTTTGTTTGGGTTTTTTTCCCTCATAGGATTCATTGTCCTTCCACACACACACATTTTCCTCATGTGCTTATTGCTTCTCTGTATCTTCCAGTACAACAAATGCCTGCCTTGACTATATTTCCCCTGCAATAGTAGGCATCCTGTCTCTTATGCTTTCAGTCACATAGCCTGCCCCAAAAGTGCATGGAGAAAACAGGTATCTAAAAAGGCTGCCTTCTCTGTGCAATCTCTTTCTCTTCAGTCACCATCAGGCACCAGCCCTTCTCTTCCATGAGCTCTACCTACCACAGTGTAGGTTCTGTCAGGATTCAAAGACAGGACAAATACCACAGGTTTGTATCTGGTCGTGCCCAGCATTTTTTTCCTCAGGCCACGGCCACACTTGCCTCAGTAGCTGTCATCGTATTCTCACTGTTGTCAAACAAGAGAAAAAGAAATCCTCCCTTATTCATCACTGTTTGTGGTCATTCCTTCTACTTAGTAATTCCTTCCTTGGTCTCTTAGGTGTATGCCCAGCAATTAACTGCCTGTGAACCGTGATTGTGAACCATGATTAAAGACAGGAATCCTCCCTTGCACAAGGCCCCTGGAGGCCTAAGTGCAAGTCCTCTTCAGCATAAGACAGCTGAAGGACAGGCTCCTTTCCACTTGATCCTGATGAGAACAAAACAAACAACCCTTACCCTACCATCTCCGAGTGCTAATCTTTTGCATGAGCAAGAAACTCATGTTCCACATTTCTCTTTCCTTTCTGGCCTGGGCTCAATTCAGAAAACCCTCTGGGCAAAGAGGAAACAAGACAGCAAGCTAAAACAAGGACAGACTATGAATATGAATTTGGCTATTGTGGTTTACCCTTAAGTGAAAATAATTACAAATAGCGCAATATAGGACTGAAAGAGTTATCCAGAGGAGAAGCTATTTTAGCTCCTGCAGATAAATTAAGTGATTGAGAAAGAACAAATGGGTCTTTGTGCAGTTGTTTCTAGTCTTTGCATCACTCATTAGTACTGGTGTTATAGGCAGTTTGGTGGTGAGGAATACATGCAAAACAGTCAGATTTTTCTGGTACTACATTAAGCCTTAAATGGCAAAGCTGAAAGTTTTCTGTTCTTCTGCTTGGAACAGAATGGGTTTCACGTACAGTAAAAATCAGAAACTTAAAATGTTTCAGGCTTACAATGGCAAATAAGACATTTACTTGGCTACTCGTATGGGAAAATAGAAACATACCACTTTGGGTTTACTGCTATGACCCAAAATGCAGTCATTTTTGGACCAGCCCCCAGGCCTGTCTCCAAAATGTTGCATATTCAATACTATCACTGTGAATGTCTACACTTGCAGACTAAGGTTTCTGCAATCTCAGAGGAACCTCTTTTTTTCCAGCTCCGATTTAGTTTTCATTCCATCATACACCTCAGCTTTCAACTGTATGCAAGAAGTAAGTATCACCACTTTTCCTTCGTGACAAAAAAAAGAGAACATAATCATCAAATCAGTCCAATGGTCATACAAGGTAAGTTAGCGGATGTAGGATACTGTATTAAACCTGGGTCTGAGCAAGACTAACTAACATACCGAGGAGTCTGCAGCTACAGTCTCTTCCAGCCAAAAAAGTGTTGCACCTGATTTAAATCAGTGCAAAATACTGGAGTGTTCCTCATTTTCCAGATGATGTGAAATGCCCAGCTTAACATGGTGCATCTTCTCTCACTGCTGGCTACAGGAAATGATCCAGTCCTGACAGACAGCGCTCTGTCTGCAGTAACACATTTCTTCCTCGCTTCCTCGATGAACACTGGCAATGCAAAGAGTGTGAAGCTGTCAACCTGAGTCAACCTATACAGCCTAGAAGACTGCAAAACATGTATCCATGCCAATTCAATGCCCATCAGGTCCATGTTTTCTCCCTCATCAGATTCAACGCCTCAGGTCAATCTCCAGTATTTCCAATACTTGTGACAGGTGAAAGAGTCTCCTCAGCTTCTCAGGCAGATGCAGGGGACAGTCAATGCCCATCACTAGAGCTTTCCACTGTTCTGAGGACATCGCCAGCGTGCGAGAGGGAGCTCAGCCCAGCACCAGGACCACATAGGCAACAAAGCCCTCCAGAACCCCCAGATCTCAATTGCTTCATTCTTGATTCATTCAAAGAGCAAACCTGTGCTTCTCACTTCCAATTACAATAAAAGTAGGATGACCCAGGTATGAAGAAGACAACTCAGTGGCATCCTTGAGGCTAACGCACCCCATTACTTCCTGCGGAGGAAGAAAGAGGAGGGGACAACACGCAACAAAATCCCAGCGGTTTTGACCATGACTGACCCCGCAGCGTCTGGTGCCACCCGGCGCTCTCAGGCAGGAGCAGAGAGGAAATAACCCATTCAGGGCCCTGGGGAGAGCTGCAGCCTCACTCCATGCAACGACAGCCAGCGAGGGGGATGCTGCCCGGGTACAACCAGGCCACACGTAAACTGTCCCCGCCTTCAGAGCTCAAGGGACAGTGGCACGGCCGCTCCAGCGACGCCCTTCCACGGCAGCCCCGGGAGGCAGGGCCGCCCCGCCCGCCCAGGCCCCCGCCATTGGCGGCCAGTGGCCGCCACACCCCGGCGGCGGGAGGGCGGGGAGGCCCCGCCCGTGGCCGCGCGGCCGCCGGGCTCGAGGCGGCGCGTCACGTGACGGGCGGAGG
>JAVKLA010000014.1:11258050-11317004 GCA_034782735.1 Sagittarius serpentarius
CTCCCCCCCCCCACCCCCCCCCGCTCCCCGGCGGCCGCCCCGGTTCTCGCGGTCTCTAGGCCCCTTTGTTGTGCTCTGCGGCTCGGCTTATCGAAGGGCCCTTTGTTCCTGGCGGTGGCGGACCGAGGGCCCCCCCCTCCCCGTCCCCTTCCCTCCGGCACCCCTCCTCCCCTGGAGGCTTAGCGCGGGGCGAAGGGAGGGAGGCGGCAGTCCGGGAGATGGGGGCTCCGCTTCTCCGCCGAGGGGCCGGGGAGGAGCTGGAAAGTCCGTCCCGGGTCCCCTCTGCGCGGGTCTCCTGCTCCGTGTCCGAGTACCCCCCTCCTCCTCCTCCTCCTCCTCCTCCCCCCGCCCCTTCCCCTCTCCCTTCCCTATCTCGTACCCTGGAGGGAGAGCGGAGTTTTTGCCATCCTGGGAAGGAGAAGGCGGTGGGTGGAGCGGTGGTGGCCTAAACGAAGTGACGGTGGCAGGTCTGTAGGTCTGCGATGCTGCTCCCTGTTTTCTCAAGGGAGCGCGATCCCGCCTCAGGAGAGGGGCTCCTGAGCCGGCACTGTTTGAAGCACCATTGTGTGTAATTATTCTGGCCGTGACTGCCGTCGGGGAAGAGGCCTGCTTCCCGAGGGCTTGGGCTGCTCCTGAAGCAGGGGCGTTTGCAGGTGGCTCTCCTGAACTGGTGACCCTGCTGAGTATGCCTTTCTAAACAAACTTTGTGGTGCTGGCTCTACAGTTAAAACAAACTGCTCCATTTTAGTCACGTATGCCTCTATACATTGCACCGATTTCTCTTGGATGTCCTTTCCCAGCTAGCATTAGGTGTGACACAATGTATAAAACAAGTTCTTAAATATTTTAGGCCACAGAAATTCAAAGAAACCGCTACTTCTGTGGGTTTACAATGTGTTTAGTAGTCTCTGTGATAAAAGTGGTAATGTTTGTTTACACGTTACCGTCACTCATTCATGGAATATAGGCAAATTGTTAAAAGGTGGAATGGAGAAGAGTGAATTCACATGGTCAGTTTGAATTGTCTTTTATTTGTGATTTTGTATCTTTTCTTAAAGAGTCGACTCTTGGTGGTAGCCATTGTAGCATGCTCATTTACACGTCTGTCACTTCTGGATTAAATTGGGCTCTACTTTTTGCTCACTAGGGAGATTGGCTACTAAATATTTTAAGCATACTCCTTTCTCATATTTTATTTCTTGTATACAGGAGTTGTATTTCAGGTTCTTTTTCTCCAGTCAAATTTTATCTTACGGTATTTGGGTAGAATGTCTGTGTAGATGCACAGAAACAAGATTGGTTTATGTTGGTTCAGATCACTGTGTTCTCAGTCTATTTAATCTTTGTGCCTACTTTCTCAAATTCATACACTGGGGGGTGGAAATCTGGCTTTCCTGGCTCCAGCTCGACTTCTAATTTGTGAATGAGCTGTTCATTGAACGGAAGTAGTTGGGTAGGTGGGAATGAAGACAGCATCCGTGACATGTACAGAGTAGTTTACTGATGTCTAAAGCAGATTTGTCACTGAAATTATGGTTGCGTGTGCTTAGTGAGAGGCTTCAGTAGTTGATTGATTGATCTAAAGTTTAACAAAAATTAATATTATTATTTTAATGGCTGTTGTAAAAGTCCATTGAAAGGCCCAAGTTAACTAATGTTTTTAAACATACACCTTTTAAAAACAAATCTTGCTGAACAAAAGTTATACAGAAACTGACTTAGATAAAAATCCATGCTGTTTTGAAGTGAGTTACTCTGTCTCCTATACTGAAATTTATAGGAAGGCTGCATCTGTCTTTGCAGGTTGAAGTCTGATGTGTAACACTGAGAGTTGAGACATGCCATTCAATACTGAAAGATCCTGCTTTTCAAATTTCAAACCAAAGTCTAAACAGATGCCTAATGTATTAAATAGTGGTGGTGTTGGGCAGATATTTTTTATACTGGTTCAACAGAGACTTTTTAAATCTATTCACCTGTGCTGATGGTGCCAAAGTACTTTGTTGGCCTCTTCTACAGTTTTAATCCTTTATTGGGTCTAACACAAAGTAGTATTCACGATTCAGATAGTAGGCTTAGCTATTTGGCTTACACTGCGTGACAGAGGTCATAGAAAATTCATGTAATGGTAAAACCCATCTCAGAAATCTCTTTTAAATAACAGTTTAAAGGCATCTGCCATGATTTCTAGAATAAAGTCTTTGAATATATATGCATGAAAGAATAATTTGACTGGTCATATATACAAAACTTAGAGTCTTATTTATATCTTAAGTCTGGAAGTGGAGTGCTGAAGAAATATTTTAGCATTTATCTCGGTATGATTTCACCTGCTTTTTTTTTTTTTTTTTTAATGCTTGGTTTGTAGGCATGAAATAACTACACAGAACTTGGAAAGTCTTGTGTCCTTATTTTATTTTGCCAGGTAGTGACTCTGGAGCCTGGCAACCACATAGCTGGTTGCCATAAATCAACTTTTTAATTATTTTTTTAATATGAAGTGGATAGCATAATGTTCAAGAAATAAGCGTATTTTCATACTGAAGGAAGCTAAAGAATGTGCAGTAGAGCCTTGAAAGCTCCTTAGGTTCAAAGGCGAATAAGGGATTTAAGTACTCCACTCTCATTAAATGAAGTGGGAGTTGTATAGCCAAACCCCTTATCTGGTTTTGAAAAACCTCAATTTGAACTATTTCAGTGTTTATAACCCAACAGTGTAGAACAACTGTTACAAACACAGGAAGACAAGACCCCCTTGTACCTTGACAGAAGATGTTATAGAACTGTTTTCTTCTCTTGTAAGAATAAAGTTTACTTTGATGTATTTTATATACAGCATTTCATCAGCTATAAATATTTTTGTGTTTTGCTGCTGATGGCACTGTGAAATTATGCAATTATTCTTAAATTTTAAGGAGATTATAGACTGGACCTTAATCCTGTACCATAACTGTGCGGATGTAGTTGTATTCTCTGTTGTCAGCATGCAATAGAGCGCATTATTTTTAATTGTTATCAAGTGAAATTCACATCCGTATGGATATATGTAAAATGACTTTTTAATTGTGATTCATGCTCTTCTGTTGCAATTTGGTAATTAGCAAATCCATGACAAACGGTTATGTTGTCACAAACAATATGTGTGCAGATTGGGACAGACAAAACAAGTATCTTCAGCTGTAGTGACTAAAAATTGAAAGTGTGAATTTTGCAAGAATTCAGAATGGTCCAAAGAAAGACTGCTGTTCTTGTCACCATGTGGTGGCTGATTAGATTCTTTTCAAACTTTGCTCTTAAAGGTGGTCTGTTGATTGTATCAGTTAAAGAAGAACAAAATGTTTGGGTTTTTCCCTGAGACATAGGTGAACATGATGCTGATGGGTATATTGGAGCTCTTCATTATGGGCTGTGTTCCTTTCCAGTTGGTCATTACCCAATGTAATCTTCATTTTCTTAAATACCAAACTGCAGGCTGGTAACATTTTCTTTTGTCACGAGTTACTTTTGAAATCTTTGTGGTACCTCTACTTTTCCTGACTATTTTTCTGTAGTTGACATGTTTCATTTTCAACTTACTAGTCTTCCCATCTTTGTTATTTTTGACTTTTCATCTCTTTTCTGAATCTGCTTCTGAGTTTGGGGGGGGTGGGGGTTGGTTTTTTTTCCTTCTCTCCTGCTGTAGTTTGTGGTACAAATTCTCCAAAACTGTAAGGTGGTCAGGTTTGTTGTACTAATGTACAAGTTGTCAACGTATATAGTGACCTATATAAAAAATGTAAGAAAATACTTGGACTGTTATGCAGTCCTTCCTCAATAACTTTGCCTGTACTTTTTTGTCTCATCTGTTGGTTGTCTTGTCATGTCTGCTTGTTAAGAGAAAAATCTTGTGTTAAAATATGTTAACAAGTGTGCTTCGCCATTAGCAGACACGTTAATATCAGTCTAGTGTAGACAGTTTACTCAATAGTAACCTAGGATCTTCTTAACACTAGCAGCAAAAGTGTAATGCTGATAGAAAAAAGCGGGGAGGAGCGGAAAGGTTTTTAGCTACTTCAAAAGAAACCCCAAAACTTCTTTTAAAAAAAGCTTGGGTTTAACTGATATGACTGCATAGAGTTTGTTCCTACTGTTTTAAACTGATTTTTATTGTGTGTTGAGGTTCTAGTGAAGTATTAGGACCTTAAGGTCCCACCCTATTTTTTTTTTTTTTAATGTGTGCTGACGCACTAGAGTAGATCTTGGTAATGCTGGGAAATATATACTGTACTAATGTGAATATAAGATGTCCCTCCTGAAATCACACATGCATAGTTCTACATAAAAAGCTTTTTTTATTACATACCTGTAATCATTACATCATAAAGTTATAAAGTTTTCGCTAATGATTTGTTTCTGTTGGAGGTTAGTCTTACTTTCTTCTCATATACCTTGCTACAGTTGGCTTTCAGTTTTTACACCTCACAAACTTCACAACTTTCTGGTGCTGTCACCCTCTCCACTGTCGTCATCTTCCTCCCTTTTAGTCTCTGTATTCTCAGCTTCCTCTTCAGATTCAAGATGACAGAAATACTCTTCAGTTCTGTCCATAGAATTCTAAATAAAGCCTTTCTTAAACCTTTTAGCTACAACTTCTGGATTTATCCAAACCTAGTCTGTCTTAATCCAATGACAAAGAAGTGTTTCAGTAGGCTTCTTTGTTTTTTCCTGTAGGAGTTAGAGTATGATCCCTTGCCAAGAGTCATTCTGTATATAAAGACCTCCACAGTGTTTGAAGGGCTTATTTGCTATTTCATCAAGCACCTGCAGTTGCAATGTAGTTCCTCCTGATGTGACTGTAAGAATGGTATTCATTGACAGTGAAAAATACCATCAGCAAAACGTCAGGTGCCCTTTTAATACAATTAGAATACATTTCCTCTTTTTCTTAATATCACACCTGGTCTCTTACTCCAGACAACATTCATCAAACTCTTCATTGAGTGTGTATGTAGATGTCCATCCTTGATTTTATTTGGCTCAACAGCTAATAGTTACCTTTTACGTAAATATAGTCACAAACTGCTGGAATGTGAATGTTGGTAAGGTTGCTATTTTTTGAGCTTTCAGTTTAATGATTTCCTGTGTAACCAGGTCTCTGTCTCTTCTTTTGAGTATGCACAAATTCTACAACTTCTTCTTTAAGTAAAAAGTGTTTTTGAGTCCAGTGAGTGATTTCTACACTGAGCTAACCCTTAAAAGCTTCTGTTTTGATGTTTCTGTCTTTGCACGTTTGCCTGTACCACACTGTTTCTTCCTGGTCTCACAGTTGCTAGTTTTTTCTACATACATTACCATGAGCGTAAGATTCCCATCATAACTCGTAATACTTTTGCATTTTGCTTTCGTACCTGTGCCCTCCAAATGATCTGCTATTCAGGGAGAGATGTACAGCTGCCAGAAATCACAAGGAGTACACTAAAGTATAGTATACCACACAGATTCCCAAGCGCATGAAGAACAACTGTCATCACTGTGTCATCTCATGCAAACTTTGAGCTGCCTAAGGCATTTTTATGTTCCTTCATCACTGTAAGACCTGCCACGTCAAACAGTCATTATTATCTTATTGACCTGTGGGGGGGGGGTGGGTGTGGGTGTGTGGAAATTACACTACTTTATTTTTTAAGTTAAACTACAGGGAATCAGGGAAATTGTCTTGCTTTCAAATAAAATGGTATGTGTGCATATCTGGATGTCATGTGTATGTGTTTAGAAAAAAACACCATCACTGTTTAGAGTGAATCTAACCAATGAGCATAATTGTTTTAGTCCTTGTCCTCAGTAATGGCATCAAGCCTCAGCGTTGTGCCAGATTGGAGCTGTTCTTCATTAGAACTTCTGAGTTCTGTACTATAAGTTTTTATTAATACAGTTTTTCCTGTTTCAAAGTTAGTCAGCTAGACCATGATTCCAAAGCAGGATTAATTATTGGTAAGCCATAGTTACGAATGCTTGTTTAACCAGTTCTCAAAAATTTCCAGTACGATTCCAAAAAACTCCCTGGATAGTACATTTTAGTTCAGTTATCTTTGCCTTCAAACCTCCCCCCCCCACCTCCTTGCAATCTTAACCTGATCTCTAACCTCTTGTTGCAATTTAAGAATACTGTGATTTATCCTATCCCATGCAGACATGGAAAGTAGCATATTCCTTTTCTGTTGGAAGCACCTCTTAGATTTTCAAGGCTGTTTTCAGTCTTTCTCCTGTTTTCACTTTTGTGAACAGAGTTTTTGCAGTCCTTGATTTTAAATTTTTCCTTCCCCCCACTCTTTCTTTTTTGCTGTGTTACTATATCCTCAGAATCTATGTGGTTTTGAAGTACTTACCTGCAGGGAAGGTAACAGTCTTGTAAGAATTCAGTAAGAAGGTGATGAGCCATGTAAGACTTAGGATTTAAGTACTTTTTCTGTAAAACACGCTATCTTTCCAAGTACGAATAGTCCAGAGAAGAGAGAGAGTTCTCCAAAGCATAACAAATTAAGGTAGTTAAGAAGATGACAAAATGTAGATGGAAGGATTAAAATTAATAAAACTTCAGAATCTTAACAAAAGCTCACCTTTCTATGTAAGGTGCCTCATATGATACTAGGCAGAATGTGTGATTTTAGTTACTGTGGGAAAGAAAAAAGCTTTCAGTTAGGCAAATAGATAGTTTCATAGTTACCCTCATGCGCAGTTTTTGCTGGGTTAAAGTTACTTGATGCTTTTACTGAGTTATTAAGAAAACCTCTCCTATCAGCAAACTTCCATTTCTCTAATAAATATTTTTAGCGAAAAGTTAATACTTACAGGGTATGAAGTGTGGTTACAGTTAGTTTTCCTCCGTAATATCCTTGATTCTTATTGCCCATTCAAAGACTGAGAAGCATTCTGCTTTCCACAGTCCTTCGGCCATTTAAAAAAAAAGATCTGAAGACCTTACTGTAGATTTCAATTTACCCATAGTAGTTGGCTATAAACAATAGCTGCACATCCATGCTAGCATAACTAAACGTATTAGGTACTTTCTGTACTGGCACATATATTCCTGCTTTTACCTTTTCCCGCAAATCCAAACTTTATTCCCTGCTTTTGAATAATGTATATCAGTAATATCTAGGTTGCTTTCTGAAACTACGATTAATGAAGATTCAGTATTTAAAAAACATGAAATACTGACTGTGGAAAACATCTTCCTTATCGTGCAGGACTGCGCAAGGAATATGTATATTTGTTAATGTTCAGTAAGGCATCTCATTTTATCAAAATAGCTGCATTGTATGTCTCAGTTTCTTGATAAGGAAGTTATATATCTGTTTGAATGTTCAGTGCATTTTCTGTCTCTGTCAATTTTTTTTGATTTATTATTTTGTTAGAGATTGAATACCTCATAAACCACAGACCTAAAGGGAAGGAGCAAAAAAAAAAAAAAGTGCTTTTCTGGGGAATCTTTGCTTCCATTGTGACTAAGAATCAGGGAATTTAATCCGGCCTTTTCCATTTACTCTGCCATTTAAATGTCATAATACTGTTTTACTCTAGGCTTTATGCAGACATACTGTATATTGCAGGTGTTTTCTACATAAGACTTCCCTAAATTAGGGATCAAACTGGAACCGTTAGGAGACATCAAACCGTTAGGAGACATCAGCATTGTTTCTTCAGTGTGATATATTACCTAAACTGACACACAAGCCAAAGAAATTATTTCAAATTCATGTATATCTTCAAGAAATAGTGCTCCAGACATTGATTTATATGAAAAATTTGTTGTTAGCATTGTTTTTAAAGGCCTCCATATAGATCCTTGAGCAGTTACAGTACGGTGTGTATAATTATTTAGTTTTCATAAGGGAAACTAGCATGACATTCTTATGCCATCAACTTCTCTAAAATGACGATGTGCAACTTGCAAATTTAAGTTTAAGTAACAGGTAAGCAGTATGACTTGAAACTGTCTTTTGCAATAGTACTCCCCATTTTATTAGGTCTGTGTTTTTGCATATGTTAAGAACTTAATGTCTTGCGTTTTAAGAAGTGTGCAGGTGTGTTTATTAGGTGTGGAATATTTTTTTTAATGTTTGTCTTTCCAAATATGTATTAAAGACAACTCCATGGTATTATTTCTGAGATCTTTCATCTCTAAGGATTAACTGCACTGCTTTCATTTGGGAAGAGTTAATCTAATAACACCGAGTATTGGCAGAACAAAGACATTGAGAAAGACGGTATATTTAACATCAAAAAGGCAATGGAGCTTTATAAAATTATTCTCTGAAAATAGGCCTGATCCAGTAGGGATTGGACTAAGCTTGCAAAAACGTGTGCCTGTAGTTTTTGGTAAGAATAGTTGGATCGAATTTCTTCTCCATCTTCTCTTCTGTAACTGCTTTACAGTCTTCTGGTATGTAATATTCCTGGCTTCATGATTCCCTGTATGAAGCTAAAGTAAATTAATCTTTCATCATAGAATCAGGAAAATCCTGTGCTAACTAATGTAGTTCTCACTTGATTATTTTGTTAATTATTCTGAGCTAGTCACACAATTCTTTGTCCTTATAGGGACCTGTGTAACATGGATGACTTCCGCCAGCGCTCCATCTGGCTTCGGGTACTGACTCCTAGTGTTCATTCTCTCTAATGCTGGACAGATGCATTTGTTGCTTTGACAGACGTAACTCCCTGAAGTAAAATTCTTTAGGATTTCTTTAAGATAAAGACCAGTCTTTATTTTGTAACTTTATGTTGTCTTTTGGGTTGAATATAGCAGTTATCTTAAGAGCTTTAATTTGAGCTGATAGCAAACATGGTACTCCTTTCTCAGTCTCCTGTACATCACAAAGAACAGAATCTGGTAGGACTCCTTTTGTCTTCTGTTATTCAAAATGATGGAGAGAATTGATTCTGGTGAATAGATAAATCCTGTTTGATATTTGTGTGTCTAATACACTGAATACTGTTTTGATGAATCGGTAAAGTACATTCAGTGATCAGGCATTAATTTAGGAGCAAGGAGTTCCTCAGTCTTGTGATTCCTACTTGTCTCAGGAGCTTGTGATAATACACTGTTTTGTAACAGAATGAACACAAGGATGAAGACAAGAAGAGATTAAATGTTCAGAATCACAAAAGACATAATCTGAACTTCATTTTTACTTTAATCATTGGAGGGTAGCTCTTATGAAGAGAATAGCTGGGATAAAAAGTAACTTCTGATTACGAATCCATAATAGCGAAGATGATAAAACTTAAATATCACAATTCTACAGACCTGCAGCTTGTATAATGTTCTAGTTGAAACTGGCACGGCAATTGAACCCTGCTTTTGGACACCCAGCCAGACTTCATGAACCACATCAGTGTGATGGCAGGAGCTCCGAGTTCTGCTCAGGGTTGCTAACGTATTCAGGAGAAAGTATAATCTTGGCTCCTCTCCTTCCTCACACACGGACACAGTGTCAGTACCTTGACACTGGTGTAAGGACAGTTGGTTATTAGACTCTGTGTGAATCAGGTAGAAGTTGCCTTGTTCTTTCACAGGAAATGTAGATCAGATGGAGGCATCCTTTGGGATGCCAATTTGACTGTGCTGAATAGACAAGCTTAAAATGGCAATTAAGTAACCTTTCTACTGAGGAAGAAGATTATCAGTTAAGTTCTCATCAGAATTAAAGAGGGAGAAGTTCCATTCAGCTGATAAAGACAGCTAATACAAAAATGTAATGCAGATGAACTGCAGAAATATTCGTAATGTCTCATTTCGGTTGACTGAGGGAGTAGGTTCAAGTCATCTATGTTGCAGGAAATGCACATATTTTCAGATTAGACAGTTATTTCTGGCTATCTTCCTATTCTTAATCTGCCCATATGCCAGTCTGATAATTAAAAGAATAGGTAAATTAGATTTCCTGGCAGTGGATAAAAGTTTACTGTAATGAGCATCCCACCACGTTCCTGAAATGCCTGTTTGATAGCCAACTGCTGAATATTGTTTTTAACTAAACAGACTAAAATATGAAGGTTGGGTAACAACACAAAATTGAAACCTGAATAAAAACCTGAATAGAGAGAAATGTAGCCTAGGACTATGACAGGTTTGCTTCTTATGCAAGGATGCAAGAGAGAAATCAGATACTACTGACAAGATCAGAAAGAACATATTGAATGCAAAACGTTGAAAGATTAAAGGCAAGCCTAAAGAAGGATAATTTCTGCTACTGTATATGACAAAGCGTGAGGCTTAATGAAGTTATTTCCTGGTACTTTAAATAACTTACTTGTTTTAAAACAACAGTTTATAGATGTAAGCAGAGACTGTCCATTCATTTTCTAGGTTTTTCTAGTTCTTTAAAACTGGCTGGGTGTTGAATTTTAGGCAAAATGTTGACTAAAGAATAATGGGAGAAATAGCACCAAGGTAATTTCTCTTTTGTCTCTTTCAATTTAATAATTAGCAGTATGGGGTCATGCAGTATGTTCAGCATGCCCAGGTGAAAAACATACAAATTGCTTGTGCCTTTTGACTTATATTTGGGGAGAGAAACATCTATCAGTTAACAGAAGGTTCTATGTTCGGTAATGAACTTTCCAGCTTTATTTGTCTCTCTTCCTTGCTGTGGTTTTTGTGATATTTTCTTGGTGATGGTAGATGACACAATTACTACTCTTGAGAGTTGTAGCAAAGCCCCACAAGCTTTTCTTCTGTTTCTCCCTCTGTATATACTGAGGTGCTTTTTTTCAAACCTTCCTCCAGTGTTGACTCTGCTTTAGAAATGTAAATGTATTTTTTGACAGGGTACTTAAGTCTGTGTTGGTTTTGTATCTGTAAATTGGGGGCAGTGTTACTTCCCTGCCATTCAAAGTTAAACACATTAGAAGACAAACCTGGATTTTTTTTATTCTTGTTACTGTATTTGCCTAGTGAAGTTGAAATAGTTGGAGGAGAGGCATGGTTAACTTTTTATGCTTGTGTGCTGAAGACTCGGGGTGCTAATGTCCTTACAAACTGAATTGTAACAATAGTTAAAAAAATCTTCAAAAAGTTGATCTTAAGTGTTAGTTTCTCTATGTTGTTGATCATCATTACATGGATTCTTCCTGCAATTAGTCTTAACTCTCTCCAGCAGAGATGTGCAGCCATGAGAATGTGAGTTACAGTCAAGGAGTTGCAAAGAACCATTAAGGTCATTAACACCTTAGGTGCTGTAAATAAATGTAGGGAAAGAAGTGGGGAGTTCAAATAATAAATGCGGTCTTGCATTTTCAGAAGCATTGAAGTCTGTTTAGTTATTACATATTCATGTAACTAAAGCTGCGGTGAGATTTTTTTAAAAAAAGAAATTCCATGAAGGAGACCTAAGTAGATGTGGTTATTTGGGAAGAATCATTTTAGACAAGACTCAAAAAGTAGCTAATGATAATTCTTACTAACTTTCTATCTTAGCTTTCGTGTTTTTGTAATTTTCATGGAATGATATTCAAGAAACTAATTTTGCACAATAAACTACTATATATATGTAGTATATATACACGCTATGTAAACTACTATATAGATATATGAATGTGTAGGGATTGAACAAAGTGAAAAGATGCATTATTCATTGCAGGGTAGTTGATCACTTTTACTAGATTTCAAATGTATTCTAATTCTTTCTATTAAATCAAAATTCATTAAAGTTAGTATCTGTTCTTTAACAATTACCTTTTTCCGTATGTGTGTGTATTTCTCTGAACTTACTGTTGTCTCTGAAAATCTTCAGGAGGATAGCTTTCCTTCAGTATGAGTATATGCATGAGTTAATGCAAGATAAATGTGTAAGACTTGATTTCTTGCTGTTTCTGTGCATCTTCTTTTCCCTTTCTGGTGAGGCTTGAGCATAAAACTTAGATCTGTATCTTTATACTTTTGCCGCAAGAAAACTGCAATTATAATTCAGTTTATTCTTTGTGCTCTGGTTTGATGGACAACATTTCAGATTTACATGCTTGTTCTGAAAACTCAGACTGATTAAAAAAATGAAGAGGATGGTGAGAGGAGATTGTTTATTTAAAAATGCGGGGGGCGGCTTGTAGATGGGTAGAATTTTGCAACACTGTTTTGCAGTTTACTTTTAAAACTGTTCAGGAAACTAGTACTTGAAAGTATTTGAGCTAGTGGTTTTTTGTTTAGATAACAGCTAAACACATTAGTTCTTAATAAGAGATGGTTATCTGTACCAGGGAGTGCATACCTATGTATCTGGGTACTGAAGATACCAATAATAAAAATCAGTGCCATCATGTAGTCGGTACTTCATTCTGAGTACAAAACAGAGCGTGGGTTTTTTTTTCCCATGGAAGGAGAAACACTGTAATAAGAGAAGAGTATAAAAACACGCATGCTTATACACTATAACAAAACTACTTTTATTGTTCTGAGTATCTCTCTTCAGTAGATGAATGAGAAAGTGAGTGGCTGAAAGAACAGTCGTCACATAATGTAACATCCGTAGAAGATACATGTGAACCAAAATAGTGGGTGCCTATACATTAACACTCTGGGTCAGACAAGAAGTTCAGTTTGGAAGTGATCTTCTGATCATCCCTGCTTACCACACTTTGTTTTACATTGTGGAGCACCTTTGCAGTGTGGAAATTAAATGTATTTTGGGTGAAACTAAACCACAAGATGCGCTTCAGAAGCGATTGCAGGCAGTCTGCTTTAGGCACTAATAGGTATCCAGTTAATGGAACCTCCTGAAAGCTAGCCTGAAATAAGATCTCCTGTGTTGGATACATTGGAGACTTGGGTTCTCAGCACCAGCTTTCCTGCTGTGTGGATCTGTTCCTTATGCAGTATGTTGCACTGAAGTGCCGTAGTCACTGTGAGCTTTTTGTGGACCAGCACTTAATTGCAAACTCAAATTTTGGTTTTGAACTTCATCTCTGAATGAGTCTGCCTTGACTTTGTGAGTATTTCTTGGACTCACTAGTCTTGACTTGACTTTTCTTTGCTTTCAGCTGCAGAATAGAGAAGCTGATGGTGTAGGATGGGGGTGTAAAGTGTAAAAGCAGCTGGAGTTTCTGTTTGAAGGAAAAGGAAAAAACAGTGAAGATTGCAACTGCAGCCTATAAGTGGAGGAGTAGTAACGGAGAAAAAAAAATTGGAAAACTCTGCACCGTGCCTGCAGAAATTGAGAATGAAAACAATTGCTTAAATACAATCTTGTAGTAAGTGATGGAATTAAGAGTCTGGCTTCAGTCCTCTTTTCTGGGCACAAGTCAATATCTCCATTAGGATTAAAGCAACATCAGCTGACTCTTTAGTCAAAGGCATCTTGGCTTTCTAGAGCTATACTTTGCTTAACTTTATTGTGAAACAATTCAGAAGGCACATTCAAAGTAAAAATAGCACATCAACAGCTTAAAATCTTGAACAGTTTTAAAAACTAAAATTGAATAAAAAATGGGATTGATGTTCTTTGATCATACCATAATTTAAATAGTACTTGTACACTAGAAAAGATAATAATATTTGATTATGTCATCCTTAGTTTTGTAAATGCAATCTCATGTTCTGTACCTGCTGAAGTTTTGCTGTTCAGTTCTGGATTGTGTTATATTATAACAACAAACACGTAAGAGCTAATACTCTTGCAGTGTTATCAGTTAATATGTATAATATGATTGAAATAACCAGGGAGCTGCTAAAGTCCTGTGTACAGCCCCCATCAGTTAATATTTAAAATACGGAAACAGTAACTAGACATGATTTAGGGTTTAGGAACTAACTACTAGACAATGGGGCTTTATGTCAGAAAAAGTAATGGATGGTGGTCTGGTCAATAAACCTTGAAGAACCGCTTGGAACTGCCAAGATTAGGGAAGAAGCAGGTGAAAGGTAATTCCTGCAGGGGAAGATCATGAACACCAACTCATTGACCACCTGCTCAAATGATACCACTTACTGAAAAGAAGACAACGAAGGAAGAAGAAAGTCTGTGCACTAATTTACATGAGGAGCGAAGAAGAAAAGAACCAATCATTAAGGAAAATAACAATGAATATGTATTAGGTGTATAATTATGAGAAATTTTGAGACGAGGGTGTGCTGTCTTGAGACAGGCACCCATTTATGCACATCAATGAAATTAGTTTGAAAATACCTCGACTGTGTGTTATTGGCTTGCACACTGGGTAAACAAACCCCATTTGTGGGACAGCCGCAGCGCTTGCCCAGCTGCAAATTCAAGGTTAACAGTGTGAAGCCTTGGTAAACAAATACTGAATTAGTTAACTAGTACCAGTTTTAATTTGCCTAATTAAACTGCTTTGGAAATTAATTAGAAGTACAATGGTGTGTTGGCTTGTTGTAAAATGACCTCTCTGTGCACAGATCTAAATAAATAGAAACTGATTTTGTTGACTTACATTGATATAACCTGGTTCTTTATTTTGGCTGGTTCTTTATCTGTGAGGGCAGTAGTATTTCAGATGGTGCTGTTCTGTCTGATGCTTGTAGTGGACATGTTTGAAATATCCGTGCTTTTCTATGTATGTTCTGTTCTAGTCTAAAAATCAGTTTGCCTATAGAGCATCCCAACTAAAAAACCAAAATGAAACAGGTTATTTGTGTTTGAGGTTCTTTGTTGGAGGCAAAGGTCAAAGAGAAATAAAGATAGATTATGATAATGGTGATAGGGAGAAATGCTTTGATCAGAGGGTTGTTATACCACAGGGAAAGGAATAGATACTCTTCCCCTCCCGCCCCGTGCTTTTTAAAATGGGCAGGAGGTATGATGGGATTCATACTGTACGTAAACATTTAGCATACTCTTCTAAATGCTTTAAAAATCATCTGTCCTAGTACTTGTTTCTAATGTCTTAAATAGTGAAGTCTCATGGGAAATCTGAGGTAGACTTGGTTTAAATTAGACATTGTATTGGTAAGGTTTTTTTAACATGCAGAAAGTAGTTCAAGAACTATTCAAGTTTTTACTTGACTATTCTATTCAGTTGACATCTTAGTTGGGTAGTCTGTTCTCATACAGTGTGGACATAAATGCTGGTTGCATCACAGCTACTCCTTAGCTGCCTCTAGCCTCTTCCAATTAAAGTGCCTTTCATGGGAACCTTAACCTAACAACTTTTTAAAAAAAAAAAGTTGCAGCAGTTATCAAGACTCCTCCTTTTTATGTGATGAAAGGCTTGTTCTCCATCTTCTGGTAAAATGCTGAACAACAAGGAGGAGAGAAAGCAGATCACAAAAAGAAGGTGATCTTCAGCTGTAGGAGCTGTAGGTCATTGAGACTGAGAATAATGGTATTTCATCACCTGTAAAGATTGTTTTCGTGTCCCTTTAGAACGTAACTTCACTGTGGGACTTCACAAAGAGATCATCTGGTACTGATGCATTGGTACCAAAGCCTCTTGACTCCAGAGATGTCTAAACTAGGATATCTAATATATTTTTAGTATCTCAACTACCTCATTAAAAATAAAACATGTTATAAGGCTATTCTCAACCAGTCCATTTTCCTCATGGTACGGAAGACAGACATCACAGACAGTGTTGCTGCGTTCACTTAATCAAGTTCTGTTGGTCTGGAAATGCTTCATGAACCAACTCCTTTTTAGATGCTGTGGGCCTTTGAGGCCATGACTGCCCAGTGCATCTTCTTTTGCTCATCAGTCGTGCCTACTATCATCCTAGTCATCTTCTAATTTACGATGGGTTCTTGGGGCAGGGATGGTTTCAGCATTGCAAACCAGGACTAATGCTCCACTTTGAAGGGAGAGATCTGTTCACTTACAGGTTTGGTTTTATCTTACCAGTTCAGTTCCATGACTGACTTTTCATTTGAGTCTGTAATGATATTAGCACAGGGCTGGAATTGCACCGAAGAGTAGAGGCCAGAAGTCTGGCTTAGTTTGTAAACAATCATAAGTTGCACCTTCAAAGTAGGCTGTTACCAGCTTTCCAGGAATTTGAACGATGCTATTTTCATCACATGCTCAGTGCTTTAATGGTTGCAGCAGCCAGTGAGATTATGCTTCAGGCTCAGAGTTTTACTCTGGAAAACACAGCCCTCAAAAATGAACTTCATTTGAATGAGTTGAATGTCTAGCTCCAGACCAAGAATCAACACATTAGCTGTGTTTCCCAGGAAAAAAGCCTTTTTATTCCCCTATTGTTAAGTCAGAAGACCTCATCAGCATCATGACTGCATACCTAGCTACTTGATCGAGAGTACAGATCAAGTCATCATGTTCCTCATGTTTCATCTCTTTGGATTCAGGGGCTTTGCCATGAACTAAGCTGTCTTGTGATTCGTAGCACTTGATTACTCTCCAGTACCCATGCTCTGTTGCTCTTTAGGGGCTTGCCACCTCTGCATGCAAGTTAAGAAATTGCTTCTTGCCTATCCTAAAAAGAATAGAGAGCTTTTCATCATGTTATCTTTATTCCTAGAAAGCAGTGTCGTATACAGTGGACATTCAGTGCTTTTTGACTCCTTTGATAAAGGCGTTTTATTTCTATCATATTGTTCTCTCCCTGATCTGAGGAATTGGTTTATGTGTGACAGCTTTATTTTCGTATCGCAGTTTGAAATAGTCTAACGTACTGATCTGTGAAATATTTTTTGTTTGTACCTGTCTCCTGTAGATATTTCAGTAGTGAATTATCAGTATTAAAAAGCACCAGTGTATTCATTTTTTTTAAAGAAATGTGTTTGATATCTCAAAGCAACTGTATTAACCTGTATATTCATGAAATGTTTTCTGAAGCTTCTATATCTGATGGCCTAGCTGCCAAAATTACACTGAGATCTCAAAATATTTTGGTGTCCTTAGTATCAGGATGTGTGCACACCTTCAGTGTGAATGCATCTAGAAGAGCTGTGCTCATGCAGAGTTGCTCTGCATGCTTCTGTCTTGGAGTGCTGCACATCTGAGGTGCCTCAATATTTCTCATGTACAATACTGGTCCTGAATGCAAGAGTTTTCAGTGAGCATATTTACTGTGTAGGTGTAACTGGTGGAGACTTCAAGTTTGAGCATAGTTGTCTGTGTGCATGTTCCAGTACTGATGAACAATACCTTTTGCAGAAACATGGATACTGCAAGAACTTTACTGGTTTAACAAATATTTCATGGTGCTCTTAAGTCCTCTGGGAAAGGAAAGTTAACGGCATGTTCAAATGTTCTGTTTTCTTTTGAGTAATAGTTAAACATAAGCAATTAGTTGCAACTCCTGACTACCATACCTAAAAGGTCAACAGTGTGAAGCATATGCATGGAAAATACTTTTTCAGGGAGAAGCAGATAGGTTTCGGTTTTGGAAGTGAAAACTGACTTAAGGTTACAGACCCTTGGGGTTAGTATTGGGCGGGTGAGGTGTCTTTAATCTTGCTAACTGGGTATTTTTCTAACTGAATAGTAGGCAGCTCCTTTGTTGGAGAAGTAATACAGCAGAAAGAAATGGTCTAGGCCTACTAGTCAGACTTTTAAATCCTTATGTTCAGTTAGTGATTATCTGCAAGGTATGGAGATAAATGAAAAAGGCAACAAAATGAAATACAGATTCATGAAGGGGAAAAATGTTTTTTACAAGAGACAGTAAATCTCGCTTGTCTCAGCTTCAGTAAAATTACTTTTGAAGTGTCGAAAGCAGAAAGATGGCCATTCAGGAATGAGGAAATGTGTAGGGTACTGGATATTGGGATACAGTGGCCGACGTTTCCATTTTAATTTTGGTTGAAGTTTTGGTAAGAGACTTATAGCTTATTTTCAGAACTGCATTTCAGTTTTGTAATACAAAAGAGAGGATTGTGCTGGTAATAGAAAATTGGGAGGCATCATCTGTTCTGTTTTCTTCACAGGTCACTATGGCTGCACCATTAGTGTTCTTCATATTCAGCAGCAGTCAGTTAGCATAGGAAGACTCTTTCAATAGGCACGATAAACATTTTCATATCCTTACAGCTGCAGTGTTTGGCTTTGCCTAGTTCCCCTGGCTCATCGTTGCATGCTTTAGTAACTTGGACGTTGACAAGCAGAAGGTATCTTAGATTACTATTGTGTATTACATTCTTAAAATAGTTGTGTATATTTGAAAGGTAGTTCTTGCTCATCTGAAGTATTACACAAGAAATTTGAGGAAGTGAGAGTTGAAGTAATAGCAAGCAGATAGTAACATGGAGCTTTTAAAGGTCAGAGTATTAAAGTTAGCACTCTCTTTTTGTGCTGTTCATTAGCTGGCCACAGGCAATGTATTTTGTGACCTGAAGGAAATAAATACATACAGCCTTATATTTCCCCAGTTTGCATGGAAAAAGAAAACAGCGCAGACGAGTAGCACTTGAGCAGTACTTATATGGAGGAAACAGTACATAGTGCTACAAATTCTACTCCCTTTCACTTTTTTTGTATGTTTTTAAAAGGCAATGTCTGGCAATGGATCTGAGTTTATAACAAGGTCTAATGTAGAAGACAGCTGTTTCCAAAAACATCTATTTAAATCATATAAATTTGCATCTCTCACTCTCCTTGTCTTATAGTCAGATAATAGTGTTGCCATAGTAAGGTGATTTATTCCTTCAAATTAACAAAAAATCCCTGTCTTTCAGGATACTGACTGACCATTTACTTATTTCTGTGAGAGAATTTCTCTGGCACTCCAAGCTAAATTAAGAGAATTGTCTGCTTTTCTCAGTGTCTGAAAAGTTACATAGGATTTTGACAAGAAACATGTTTTCATGTACTTTTTAGAAAAGGAAAAATGAAGATTTTAGCAGTTAATATTTTTGAACTGACTCTTTGGCAGGAATAATTATTTGAGATTTTTTCCCATAGCAGTCTAGTAAACTCGGAAGTCTTAAACAGACAAACTTTAGACATTCAAATACAGAAAGAAATCATGGATATACCTCTTCCCATGCTTTTTAATTTCTCTTCCCTAGGTTACAATCTTCTAGGGAGGAAAAAAAATACCACAGATGAATTTTATGTATTGTCTCACTAAATCAAGAATAATGAAAATTTATCAGAACTGTTTGAATGTAACAGTATTCATACAAAATTGATTTGAAAATTGAGAAATAAAGCAGGCACATGCTATACAAAATCAGACAAGGGCCCTGTCCAGTGCAAGGAGAGTAACTCCTTGGGGCTTGTGTCTGGTCTTGCTGCTTTGCAAATGATGCCCAAGTGAGTTGCTCTGGATAGGGTGCAGTTTCTGCAAGAGAACAAGCAACTGACACTTATCTTCAGCTGAGCTGGTTAGTAACATACTGAGGTTGCCGAAGAATAGTGAAGTGAATTAGAAAATTAACTCAGAAGACATTTAAGAGAGCAAAGAGGAGAATTTTAGCTTTATGACTGGTGAAGCTCGTGGTAATTTGATTAGTAGTGATTCATACATTGTGAATTGAATGTATGTGAAACATCTGTGTCCAGTTCTTAATTTTCATACTGTTCTAGAGGAAATTTCAGTTGCTCGTTTCAAAAAGTGTGTTAAACAAAGTGGATCTGAGTTGCATGTTTTACAAGTGTTAGCATATAGGAGGTAAAATTAAGGAACATGGAAGCAGTGCGCATGTCCTGCAGGGCAGTTATGAAAGTCTTTGCTTGTATTAGTGTTGTTCAAAGAAGAAATCGGATAAATCTGCTCATGTTGTCCTACTGATTTCATGCAGTAGGTTAAGAGTCTTAAGACATTTTCCTGAAAAGAAGTAATTCTGCTTTCTTTGCTTTGTGCTGGCACAATCACTTGAGTCTACACACTGAACATGTTTGGGGAGCTGATAGGAATGAAAACTTGTTTCTTGCTGATTAAGGATTAGCTCTGGGCATGGGTTTTCTCAAGGTCCTAATAGCCCTTACTCCATAAATTTTAGTTAAAAGATGATAAAGAACAAACATTAGGAAAATGGCTGTGCAGAGTACAAGTGAAGCTGCTAGCAAGCACAGAATCACAACTTCTTTAAACTGTCAGTAGTGTCAGTAATGCTGAAAAAAAGGAAAGAAAACACTACACTTTTTGTGGGAGTTTGATTTAGACTTTTTTATCGATGAAGATGTAATTCAGTATTTTGGACTACTGCAACCCATAGGAGTGGTATAAGCCATTTTCCTTATTGGAAGCACTGGCAGAGAGAAACTGAAAAAGCTGTTCCTTCTCAGTTTGTGTAATCTGTGCAAAGCTGTTGTTTCCACCATGGGGTTGCATCTGGAACAATAAAAGAATGAAGATGTTGCCATACCCTTAAATTGGAGGAGACAGAAAGGGCAGTGAGTTGGGGTCTTGTCTACCCTGTCTGTCTTGGTTTGTTGTGGGAGCTGGCCATGGTCTTGGTTTTGGTTTGTCCCCTCGCCCCCGAGTGTTGGAAACTGTAAGCAACAAAGACTGTGATGTTTGCCTATGCAAGCAACTAGAATTACTGATTTAAATGATCTATATACTGTGCTGCTTCTTCCAGCTACTTCTCAGATTTTCTGTTTTGAAATCATGATGACAGCTCATAATGAGAAAGGGGCAATGAAGTCATTGAATTCACGGTACTGCCTGAAGGATCTTGATCAGAACTGGTGTTTTGTGGGGAAGGGCAGGTTGTATGCCATTTGGAGAGCTGAATATCTATCATTATATCAGCTAACATCAGAAAAAAAAAATCTGAGAGCTAGAAATGGTTTTCTTTTCAATGAAAGCTAAGACTTCTGTGGGCTTGTAGGCCCATGGATCAGGCTCCTGGGTCAATTTTCTGGCCTGGATCAGCATATTGAGACCTGACTTTACATATGTTTTTGTGCACCTGCATATGCAGGAGGATGTTGATGTTGTCTTCAGCACAAAATTAGCTCTGTTCTGCTAACTGACACCGGTGTCTTGATAAATACCTCTTTCTGAGATATTCTGTGTTTTGCATAATCATAAGCCTCCATTTCAAGTCTAGATCTTCAAGAAAATATAAGCAGTGACAAGATAAATATTTTTGCAAGCTGCGAATTCTTAAATCAAAACATTTTATAATAAAATAAGTACTGTAATAATAGATTTTACATCAAGTTGGAAATTTTTCAGGATACCAAAAATCTGGGTGGCTTTTGATTTAGATAATCAACCAAAATTTTTTCTTTCAAGTGTGGTGTTATGACATCACAAATTAAATACTAAATAGTTACATTTTAAACTAATGTTTACCTTATGTTCTTGCTGTTGCCTGCAGTGTGATGTAAATAATCAAAAGTCCTCAAACTTTTGTAGTGCTAGTACTTATTAAACCTGGAAGAGCTATTCCTGCACTGAGCTACTTCCTGGTCACATTGACAGGTGGAAAAATGTCAGCGTTTTTTATTTAAAAATTACAGATGAGTTTTGATTCCAGGCAGTTTGAAATGAAAGATTGTGAGCTTGGCTTAGGTGCTTCACTGATACACTCAGTATTGAACTATGTTTGCATGGGAATAAAGACAATTTCAAAACTTAAAAAAAAAAAAAGTGTCACTGAACACCCTAGGGTGCCACGCCCTCCTTGATAATTATTTTTATAATTATGTAATATTATTTAGCTTAACTATTTAGATAATGTGTGGATTTGATGGGTTTGTGTTGTTTAAGACTATAGGTGTTAGCCATCATATTCTGTGGTTGTTGTCTGTGGGTTTACACACACCATAAATGTGAAGTCTTGCCTTTTTTGTTGTTGTTGTTGGGATTTAAATTACTTTACTTACTGCCACACTGAGGGGAAACACAACAGTCTTATTTGAGAAAGGAGGAGCATTGGCATAGCTATGCTAATATGAAGCATGATGTTTTGTTTGCATTCATGTAACAGTTTGGCAGTAATTCCTGTGCATACTAAGTAGCACGACTCCAGAAAATTTGATAGGAGTCCATGAGAGGGATTATAACTTGTAAATTCTCTTGTGCTATCGTAAATGCTTTATTCTTATTATCCCTACCACCAAAAAAATCTCAAATCATCTCCTTCATCGACCAAAAAAGCATATACTTTTTCAAATTATATAAATTATGCCTTGTTTGGTTTGGCTTATTCCAGTACTGCTGAACTTAAACTTCTTATACATCATAGAGTATATATTTTGCTATATAAAATTTTCAGATGCCACGAAGCTGAGTTTTGAACTTTACTCACATGGGATGCTAGCCAAGAATGGTCACCATGTATGTTAGCCAATGTGGTTGTCTTTGGTTTTTCAGAGTAATTGATAATGCAGAATTTAGAAAAGGGGCAGTTTTCTTACAGAGGAACCATAAGACTCAAGTAAGTCTTTCTGAGTTGTTACAGAAATACTTTACAGATAACACACTTTAAGGCTGCCATCTCTGAAACTACGTTAATTTCTTAAATTTCTTTATGCCCCCTTTGGTTATGTAGCTTATTTGTTCAATTTGTTTTTTCAGGTAGCAAAAAAAATTACTTGGTTTAAGAACAACAAAATTCCCATAGTCCCAAAGCAAGAATAATGTAACTGAGAGGAGATTTGTCTTATTATGATAACCTGTGTATGTATTTGCACATGTGAATTACATATATATTTATTGAAGACAGAGAAACTTCTTTATCCTTGAAGTGTTGTTAGAGGTTATGCCCCTGCCCCATCCAGGTCAGTATTTGGGTATGTGAAAGAGACTTCACCTAGTCTCTTTTTTCTAGGAGATTTGTCAAGACAAAGTGTTCCAGAGTCATTGCTGCAATGCCATAGTTCCTTTGCTCAGACTGCTACATCTTCCATTGTCACTACTGGCAGTCTTTGTTGACATTCAGTTCTTGGCGTTTTCCACTAACAAGCCTCATGTAGATGGGCTTTCTACCCAGGGGTGGAATCTAACGGACCTTGTTCACACACTCGCAGTCACAGCATGCTGCCTGGTGACACTGTATGTGCGAGCTGTTCTTGAATACCTGTTTGACGTAGGTGCTCTTTGTGTATGAGTCTTATGGCTGACTGCCTTCAGGTTGCAGGTGCTCTCCCATTCAAAATGTTTTCTTGTTCTGAATGATCCCTCAGAATCTGCGTACAGACCCATTATGGCTACACATTATTCCTGACATAGCATACTAAACCACATTACTGTGGTAGACCTAATCTACCATGCTGCAGTCTGTACTTTGGGGTAGTTGACATTCCAAGGCATTTAGCAGAGTTTGGTAAGCAACGTCAGCTTCTTTTCTCCTGATCTTGTCTTTAGGATGTCTTTGTTCTGGATCAAGTTACGGTATGTGTCTTCTTCCCTTCAGTCCCTTTAACCCTAAGCATCCAACTCTAAACCAGTCCAGAGTAGTCAGTGGAACCTGGTTTGACTGAAGTAGTTACGGTGTCAGGCTCGTTAGGGTGTACAGCATCTCTCTGCATCTTCCTCTATGTGATGATACCAAACTTGGGATCCCAAATTAATTGTCATTTGCTCATGATCTAATGATACAAGCTGTGAATGGCTCTGGTCATTAGAGCATACCTGCCTTCTTCACAGGGGAGAATCTTAAGCCAGGAAAAAGGTTCTTAAATCATGTGCATAGTTGATAGGAGAGACTTGCTTCACTGATTTTCTTATGTTATGCCCTTTCTTGACTGTAGCCTTCAATTTCTTTTGAAATTTCTGTTGGTGCTAACAGAATTATAGCTGTCCTTTACCACCTCTGAATAAAGCTTGCCCTTTTTCTTGAATCAGACCCTTTGATGGTTCCTGTGAAAGCAGCCCTTCTTTTGGATCAGTCAGTTATTGGCAGGTAATGGAGGAGTGGGCAGTGGGTTTGTGCCAACCGAAGGGGTTGCCTCTGTGGGAACGTACTCCATGTGAACATGAAGTGGCAGAGCGATCTCACTGGGATGTGCTGTCACTCCTGAACTTGGCAATTTGCATGGAGCTCAGCCATCAGTTAGCTACCTCTGCCACTGCGGACTTTGTGGAGGGTGTTCTTGCAGCCAGTCTGTGTGCAGCTCCTAAAGGCTCATCTCCAGATAACTTGACTGTATCAAGCTTATTGCTTGGACTCTTCTGTGTGGATGTGCTTGAGGGAAGTCACTGAAATAGAGGTTTTGCTAGTTACTGGACTGGTTTGAGAGGTGCAGCTTACCTGTGTGAGCACTGTCTGTCACTCCCCCTGCCTCTTAGTCCCTTGGGCCAAGCAGGGAATGGAAATGGCAGTCCCAGGCACGTTCAAACGTATTTAAGTAAGCTTGCCCTTATCCAGATACCTACAGGGATGAGACTGTGATCTTAAGAGCTGAAGAAGCATGTAGATGAGGACTGTACATGTGAAACTCCTGTTAATAGTAAATAATGCTTTCTTTTAGTGTGAAACATGTTTTAACACAGCTTTGGTATTGTAGGGCTAGTTTTAGCACAGAAAGTTGTTCAGTATAACTTTTGAAAGTAGAAAAGCATCCTCCAGTGGGTGCATTGCTACTGCAACATTCATGTAAGGGTTCTGATAAAGATTGAAAGGGATAAAATTTATTGTCTGAATATTACTCGTGGCTAAATATTTTCCACAGTTTAAATCACAGTTACAATACTTCCTGATTTTTATTGTACAAATTGAGATGATTCCATTTTTTTGGAGCATTCTTGACTGTGTAAGCTGCTGCTGAAATAAAATGCTGTTTTCAGTCTCACAGAGGAACAAAACTTTGCTGCTGTGCTCTGAATACAGTACTTGGCTTGATTAACAAGCATGTCCTGACTAGGGAGATAAATAACTTAATGAGGCCCAGGACTGGGGGTAAAATTCTTTCTTTTTATGGTTGTAAGGAGAGCACAACAGTGATTCATTAAGCAAAGCAGAATGAATTCGATTTTCTTTGTACACTGGCAGTGCTGTATAATCTGGGGACATCCAGACAAGGAAATCTGTCATACTGATGAATACTTTTGAAGGGCGTGGTGGGTGTAGTGCTTAATATAGTTCATGTAATGGCTTGGAAGTGTCTGATCTATGTATACAAGACAAAAATAGCACTATTTAATGCTGAAATTAGTGCCACTATGTTACAGTGCAGACTTCTCTGCTTGCTTTATACAGTCAGTGTGTTTGCATCTGCACATGCTACTTTTAAAGGACAGTGTTGGTAGTAACAGTTGACCAACTTACCAAATTTTTTTTGTTAGGTGGTGGATTCTGAGAATTTGCCAGTGTGTTGATTATATCTACTTTTGTTTGGTTTTGGTTAACTACTATTAAACCTCATATTTTCAAAATTAAATTTTATTTTCTTCAGTTCGTCCTTATTAGTCTGGATGTGGATTGGAGTAGTGTTGGTTGCACTTTCATAGGTTCTGCAAGTGATTTTGTAGTTCTTCACCAATCCAATTTTCTGGTGTTAATGACTACATGGTATTTGTGTAAAGTTCCTAATTATCTGAGAGAATTCCAGCTGGGTTCTGTTGTAATGGGCCTGCTGTCTTCAGTGTCCTCCCTTGTGCAGATCAGATGGTGATACTGCCTAGCTGGAGGTTTTTTAGCATGCTGACTACCTATAAGGTCTCAAGTTTCATGGGGCAGGAAAGAGAGATCTTCTGATGTGGTTGTTACAGGTCTCCATGGTCACCTGTCATGGCTTGCTTTATGAATCAGTCTCTCTCTACTGAGGCCATTGGTTTCTTCTTTAGATTCTAGGTGTTGCTGTCTTTGCAACAGCTGGTGAGAATCCTCTTGATAATTCTTCAGTCACACTTCTCAAAAGACCAATTGCTTAGTTACATCTCCCCACTTACATCTCCTTCCTCACCCCTTTCTTCTTCCCTCTTCTGCTAAACTTAACACTTTGTGACTTTCAGGATATGTTGTGCTGGCTTGGTAGCTAACTTTGAAATGTCCTTCACTTCCTGAAGCTTGCATTAATCTTGTTGCTTGCTGTGGTCTTCTGAAGAGGACACTAGTAAAGGTAGATGGGCCACATTCAAAATGAGATTTATGTCAAGTCTTTAACAGGTAAACCTAGTGTTTCTAGTATTAAACAGGATTCATGACTTCATATACCAACTTCCTAAATATAAACTTACCTTACTGGCAGACGCTATTTGGCAGATTTGTGATGGCCAGGCCAGCTCTACCAAGTTTGGACCATCAGCTGGATAAAACTGAATGGTCATTTATGCAACCTGTAACTGCTTTGATCTGGTAAGTTAGCTACCACTTGGGGCTTCTTGTCTGTTTAGGCTGTTTTTTCTTCAGCTTTGCTGTTTTACTGCTAGCATTCTTAAACATGTCATCTATGACAAATCAATAACTGAAATCATAGTACATCTGGTTATGTGAGTATTTGGGCAGAGGGAGACTTTTTACTGGGGTTTCTTTCAACATTCTTTGAAGCAGACTCCTTTGTTCTGATTATTCTAGTGCATTGATCAAAATTGCCAAATGGTACCAAAATAGATGTTTGCTAACATTGTTAGCTTGTTTATCCAGTCCTCCTTTGTTGCTTCTTTCATGCTTCTCCTGCATTCTACTCTTCCTTGATTTCTCTGCTGTGATCTGTGGTGGTTTTTTGCTGCTGTTAGGAGAGCATCATATTGGATATTACAGTAAAACAGACAGTATTCCAGTTGAGTTCAAGGTTCCAGTAGGGAGAACTAGATGCTGCAGAAGCATCTGCTGCTGCAGCAGGAGGGTAAGAGTATGTAATGTCTTTTAAGGTGACAGTGTATTGAGACCTCCTTTAAAACCAAAATAGGTTTTAATGCAACAGTTTGCCAGGAACTCCATATTTCTTATTTGTTATATCCTTGACTGGGATACCGTTGGTCCGTGTTTTGTCTGTGCTATAACCTGGCAGCGGTATTGTGACGGCAAATAACCACATTAAACAGTTTTCTGATTCAGTTTAATATAGTTGACTTTTTTTTATTGAGAGGGTTTATTTTGGACACTGTCAAACATAAGAATTTTAAGTATGTTCTTAATAGTACCACTAGCTAACTCAGTACAAATATCTAACAGAAACAGGGCAATGCTGATTTTAACTTACGTTAAACTTAGCAGAGTTGAAGACAGGATTAAACCTAGTTTTGTGTTGTCCTTTAATGTGACTGACTTGCCTTTCCTGAAGAATTAATGTTCAGTTTTCTTACTTTCTAATACATAAAGCCAGAAACAACTTGCTCAAAGTCCAGTTTTATCATTGAGTTGCATTATATCCCAGACATAGCAAGTTCATTAAGTTTGTTACCTTTGCGTATTAAAAATGAAACAAAATTTTAATGTTTGCATGTTAAAATGAGTTGAGAACCACTCTGTTCTTTTTTTTTCTTCAGGTATGTGGGGGATTCTGTAGCAGAAGAGCTTTATTGTCCAGAGGGCTCTGATTTTCCTTTTTGGAACAAACCTTGTCAGAACTGAACCAGTATTGTCAAAATTGCTTTAATTACAGCTGACATTAATAAAAAGGGGAACCGTGGCTTTTGCTAAATGGCCTTGACAGTATGAGCTATATAAAATGCTTTCACACTGACAAACCTGATTTCCTTCTGTGATGAAATGGCTTGTTCTGCGGATGAGGGAATAGCAGCAGATGGGTTTTCTGCCTGACATCAGCAAGGCCTTGGACTTTGTCTCCTGTAGTATCCTTATAAATAAATCCATGAAATAGTCCACTTATCCAGGTGATACAACGAGGTGGCTGAACTGTGGGTCTCAAAGACTTGTGCTTAGTAGTACAAAGTTCAGATGGCAGCAGGCTACTTGTGGCATCCTGTCAAGGCTTGACGCTGGAGCAGATGCTCTCTAACTTCTTTATTAGTGAACGGGATGAGGGGACAGAGTGTATCCTCAGCACGTTTGCAGATGGTACTGAGTTGGTGGGAGCAATCGATACAGGGGAGGTCAGGGAGACTATTGAGAGGGACCTCGGCATCCTGCGGGAATGGGCTGACATGTCGTTCAGCCAAGGCGAGCACAAAGCCCTGAGCGTGGGAGGGAGTAGCCCCATGCAGCAGTGGAGGCTGGGGGGCGGTGGCTGGGGAGCAGCTCTGCAGACACCCACCCAGCTGTCCTCGTGAACAGCCCAGCAGTGTGCCCTTGGAGCGGAGAGCCAGCTACGCCCTCAGCTGTGCTAGCGAGAGTGTGGCCAGCAGGTTGAGGGAGATTAGTCCCTTTATTAATCCCACAGAACCTGTGGGACTGCATCTGGGTGCTGGTGGGGGAAAACCCCAATAAATGGTAGTCAGGCTCAGAAACAGGTTGCCCACAGAGGCTGTGAAGTCTCTCCCCAGCTCCATTGGACATTACTCCAAACAACTTATTCTAACAGCCCTACTTTGAGCAGGGTGGCGGACAACCGAAATTGCTGTCTGTCACTCTGAGCTTTCTGCCTGTTACGCCCCCCAAGAAGCAAACAGCGAAATTGATGATCTTAATGTGACAGGCTGCAACCTGCTGTAGTGTAGGAATTAGTTTGCAATCCATTAAGCTACCCCAGGCTTGAGAGCAGAGATCCGATGGTGACGTGGTTTGGATGTTGACATGAGAAGCTTACTGTCTGCTCCACCTTTATGTGTGTTTGAATCCCCTGGCCCTGACTGAAATGAATGGAAGCCTTTTGTACTTTGGGTGGTGGTGGTTACTCCATCACTCTCATGAGTTTTATTTTGAAATCACTGTTTGTAGGTATTCATGTGGCAAGTAGGAAAACAACTTTTTGTCTGATGAGGTTTTGGTGTCTAAATGATGCCTTTAAAATGTGTAGTTCATATTCCTTTCAGGACCATGTGAAAAGCAATACCCTGAAGATACCCGTATTGGCAAGGTGGCAAGAGAAAGGAAATGTAAAGCTGTTCCTGAAAGTAGTGAAGTTAAAATCAAGGCTAATACTTTCAAATTTACTTGTTTAGAAGCTGAACTGTAGAGGTGAATGTCTAAAAAAATGAGTTTTCAGTCCCTTAATTATGAATTTCTGGAAAAGAAGTTAAGTATGATGTTCTCAGATAGTCTCTTCAGGCTGCTATATTTGGAAAATATGAATTTAAAATGAATCGTGTGGCAATACCATAGGGGGAAGTGTCAGTCGTAATGTTTTTGTATGATCAGAGAATGATTGTGTATGGAGTTTAATGTTAATGAAACAATAAAGTTTAGGCAAAAAAGCATGCTTTGAGAACATGTAATTCATATTAAAGAGAAAGATGCGATCATTAAAAAGGATAGTCTACTAGTGAGGAGTATAAAACTAAAAACTTATATTTGTTCCTGAATTTTGAGGTTGTTTTTTCCTTTTCCTAAACAGACTTTGCTGGAATATGCAGAAAAGTGGAAAACATCGGAAGACCCTCTGCCCCTATTAGAGGTGTATACAGTGGCTATCCGAAGTTATGTTAAAGCACGACCTTATCTTACCTCTGAGTGTGAAAATGTAGCCTTTGTGCTTGAACGTTTAGCACTGTGAGTATGCTTTTCGGTTGCTAAAACCAACCTGTATGGTTATAACTTGGTGGGGTTTTTAGTGGCTTTGCTTTAACAGTTTCTGCAAAAGTGTCCATAACCTTCTTTTCTTTGTATGTTCAAAGAAAGCAAACTGTTTTATGACTTTGGCATTTCAAACAAATAACTATTTGGATACTAGAATAAAGAATTGTTGATTATACATTATAAAAGCCAAAAATTGCCTCAAATAATATTCCCGTTTGACTTCTAGAAGCTGTATTGAACTTCTACTGTGTCTGCCTCTTGATTTACCTGAAAATAAATGGGAAGAATTTCAGGCTTTTGTACAGGTGAGTTTAATTCATGAAATGAAGACTTAATAGCTTTTAAGAATGGTTTGGAAAGCTAGGGATATTAAGTATGTAGCATGTCTGAAGACTTGTTTCCTGGTGGCTGATAAAGATCAAGGCCTTCAGCTGGAAAGCCGGTGTACTCTGCAGTAATTGCTGTCAGTCATATCATTTGTCTTGTCATAGTTCATGTCGCAGCTGTGGGGGAAAAAGAATATTTTCAGATACTTGGAAGAAAGCTCTTGTTTTAAAAGGTATTTTTCTATTAACACTGTTAGAAATGAAATAATATCATATAAGTCATTCTTTACTATTGATGGTTGTACATTTGAGACATTATGAATGAAAGATCTGTCGATACTGCAGGATTGTTAGATTTCCCACAGGGCACTAGCTGGTTAAGGATTAGAGCTCTGCTTTAAAGAAGGGTGTTAAATACTGAGGAGCAGAACTTGTTTTATCAGAAATATGTAGTGGGAGGTCCTGGCTACAGTTAAAAAAAAAATAAAAAATATGGGGGTTATGGAGAAGGAAAGAATAATAGTGAAAAAGACAAGATACAGTTATCTCAGGATTCTCAGCCTAAACAACATAGGAAGATGCAAGGCTGATTTTTAGAGTGAATTTTGACTAGCAGCTGCCTGATGTGAACCAGTTCTGTTTGGTGCTGGGAGGTTCCACAGCCTTCAGAGCAGGTGGAAAATTAAAAGATAGAGAGAGATGTGAGGCCTGCCTTTTTTTTTTTTTTAAGGAGCAGTGTTATTTTCCCATTGCTACTTAAGCCACAGATTTTTGCAGGTATGTAGTTTGCTCCCAAGCATACATCTGCTTCCAGAATTTATTCTAGTATCTAAGTGCAGTAGAAACTATTTTCATTGATTTTAAGACTCCAGTCTGCCTTCATCATATTTGCATAGGACCATGCAGTGAGGTCTTACAGCTTAAATCTTTTGCCTTTACAAAAATATTTTTTTCAGTGTCTCCAGTGCATAAAAATTGAGCTGCTGAAGAGTCTGAAAAGAATAAGAATTTAGGCAGCTGCTGCCAGACCAGTATGTGGACCAGAGAATTTGTTCATCCATTTTTTAAAAGGGAGGCCTATTTAAAAATTTAGTTTCAGAAATTTAAAAAGTAGCCTTGTTAATAAATCTCAAGGCAAGTTTGGCACACTCAATCGTTTTGGTTTCTCAGCCTAAATCTTAGACAACAGAGGCAGAAGTAAAATTTATATTGGCTGAATATTAAGATTGTTTTATTACACATTTAACACTTCATCTGGTAAGGGTTGGGTTTTTTTGGACGTAAGGTATAAAGCAGCATAAAAGACACATTCTTAATATCTTTTTTTAACAATACTTTGTTTTGTAAAATATATTCTTCAGGTGGCTCATAAAAACTTGATGGAAAATGGCAGCCGGGAACTGCACATCTTAACTACACTTACACAGGAGAAGGGAGTGTGGAAGAACCCAGTGTTGTGTGGTATTCTTTCCCAGGAACAGTTGGATCCAGATAAAGGTAAAATTTAAAATTATGATTGGGATAAAAAATGCCTCATTTCTATAATACATTGAAATATTATTATGATATATGGAAGTCATTTGTTGAATATGGTTTATGTGATAATTTATAAGCTATATAAATAAATATACTTGTAGCATTGTCTGAATTAAGACAGTATGTTCCTAGGAATATACAAATAATTTAATGTTGGTATTTTGCATAAAACGCAATCATACTTGGAGTTCTCCTGCCATTTTCTTTATAAGCTGCGTGAAGGGAGATTACATACAGATACAGGCTATTTTATGATGGGGTAAGTTCAGAACTGGTGTACAAAAGTTATTTGACATAAAACAAAAAATGAAAAATACTTTTTTTTTAAAATGAGAACGGCACTCTGTTGTGAAATGGAAATAGGGCCATTACTGAACATTCATTTAGACCAGAGTTTTGAGAATGGCTAACAGCAGTTGCACGGGGAAGAGTATATGATCAGCAGAGGTTTACTATGGTATTTTCCTGATGTATTATTTCCATTGTTAATGATTTGCAATTCAGAAGTGGTATCTTTGTGTTAATAAGTCTTAGCTGTTTTTTTGATTCTTTGCCTAACTGATTTTAAAATCTGTATGAACTGTCACACCTAAGCATCTGTAGCAGAGTTACACAGTTCTTATGTCAAGTAGTTCCTCTTACTGTCTGCCTCCTTTTAGCCTGATGCCTGCTTATTTCAAGCGCTATTTTCTATTTATTAAAAAGTAAACTATTTTCTTACCTTTTAATGAATGCATCATAAGGCATGATTTGTTAGACTGCTGTCATATCCCAACTTCTCTCTTCCATAGTGTCTATTTCATACTATCTTCTAGCTTCACTATCCTGTTCCTCATATGGGGGACCAGAGGTTTATCCACAAGTCAACATGTAGATGTGATTTTCTGCCTCATTCTATATTCCTTTCGTAATATTTCCTAACATTAGACTTGCGTCTGGACTGAGCATTGAACCAATGTTTTCTTAAAATTGTCTGATTTAGTCCCAATTTCTTTCTTGCAGAGTAATACTTATTTCAGCGTTAGGATTTTCCCCTAACACCCAGCCTGTTTTTCTGTATGTACAGTCAGGATTGCTTTTTTCCCCATGAAAATCACTTTGGGGATTTTATCAACATTTTAATTTTGTCTGTTATGCCACGTTATGGGGTGCTGTCCTGTTAAGTCTTTTACTGTTGGCATGTTTTTAACACCCTGCTTTTATCAGCATGTTTTTGTCACCTTTTCCTCTACGTCCTTTTTCCAAATATTTATAAAAATGCTGGACAGCAGAGGTCCTGGCACAGATCCTCAGGGAACCCACTGAGAGTTTTGTTTTCTTTTTTCCTTTTTTTCTTTTAACTGATAATTTATGCGTATATGTATCTTCTTTTTACTACCAAGATAGGCTGGTATCTTTAGGGGTTTTGAGGGACTTCTTTCAGTGCCTTTAGAAAATTAATTGGATCTCCTTTATTTGTATTATCACAAATCCCTCAGATAAGTCCAGTAAATGTATAATGTGATTTTTTTTTTTTAACAGAAGTCGTGCTTACTCTTTCACAAGATTTGCATTTTGATGCTTCTTTTAATCATTTATTATGCTTCTAATACAGATTTTTTGATTGGTATGTAGTTCTTAGAGTCCCCCAGAGTACTCTTTCACTCGCTCCGTATCAACCACCTTCTAGTCCTCTTAACAGTAAGGTACTTCTAAGAGAGAGGTTTAATTAATATTGTACTTGCCTTATATTTGTGGTTTTTTAAGAACTCCCTCATGAATCTGGTTTTGATGACTAGTTGTTTTATTAGTGTTTTCCTGTGAAGTTCTTTACGGACACTTCAGGATTCCTTTTGCTCCTGAATGTTGTTTACTCAAGGTTGCTTCTGCCTTGGACTTGACTGACTGACTTCTGTTACAGTTATTACTTGTGTCAGTGGTGAGATTGCCATACTACGTATGCATATTTTTGTTACTCAGTTGACAAGCTGTTCTTCAGCTGTCGTCATCCTCTGTAATACTGCATTGTTTTTTGTCAACATCTTGCTAATTTGAAGGGTATTTTAGTAATACCAAAACTCCATTGCCCAGAGAGCTGGCTGTCTTGTCTCTAAGCCAGCTCCCACTGGCTACCACGTACCCTCTTTCAGTGGACAACTGTCTCTCAGCAGTCTTCAACCTTAACTCCAGTATAACAATCTTCGGAGTATCTGTAAACTCCGCTTACAGAATTTTGGTTTTGTTCTTCATGTTGCCTTTACCATTTGCTATTTCAGAAGTTCCCAAGTATTTAAGTAGTCAGCTTGTTACACTGGATGTTATCATTTGGCAGATTTGATCAGCTCGGTCTTTGAGTAATGGTTAGTGTAAACATTTATCTGTTGGAGATGAAACAACTAGTTGAGACTGGAGGTGTTTTTCCTAATATCATTCTCTTAAGCTTTTGTTGCCTGAATTTGTTTCAGTTGTTTCTTCGTGTTTGTTTTATTTTATTTCAGTCTCGGTAGTCTCATTTATGACCTAGTCAGAATAATTCTAACCAACTCAGAATCTTTGACACAAATGGGTATCTGCTGAATTTTAGGTCAATGATTATCCCTTCTTGAAGGCCTCTGTTGTTGACTCCTGAAGGTCAGTTTGCCTCTTTATCTCCTGTAGGAAGCATAGCTAGGTGTCTGTCTCATCTCAGAGACAGATCCATTTGAATTCCTCTATTTTCAAATTGTACAAACTCAGGACATAGTGTGAGAGACAAGTTCATTTTCTCTGACCACACAGCACAGCTGGTTTGTTCTGATTACAGTCAAACAAATGCAAGCTTCTCTGAAGTGGGCTGTTCTCTTGCTCTTCTAGTTTTAGGAATGTACTGTTGCATGGGTTCCACCTAAATATGAGCAGGAAGTACTCACTTCATAAAACGTTAGGGAGACTATTCTCTGAGTACCATGTAATTAAGTAATTGCCTTACTCCTGACTGCCTTGGGCACAGCTCAGTTTTCTGATGAATGTGTGTCCGTAAGGATTCGTGCACTAAGGAGCTCAAAAAAAGTAGAGGATGGATACCCATTTGTTTGAAGCACTGACAAGAAGAACATGCCTGTTACTGATTTCTTTGCTGATGGCTATTACTGCATTACTAAGAGATGTTCATACACTACTATGATATAAAGTAGTAAAATCTGTCTTGAACTTATTGCAGGAACCAGCTATATGCATGCTGTAGATACAGATTTGTGTTTGTGTGCACATATAAAATCTTTTCGCACTGGAAATATTCTCCAGCCACTTGATTTGTCACCTTCTTGGGTGACAAACATTGGCGTTGCCCTGGCTTTTTAGCCCATCTCTGACCATGAATGTTGGAAACCTGGCTTAAGTTACCAGATTCTGTGCAACAGATGTCACCGAATAAGAGACTCTCTTCTTGTTATTGTAATGCTGATACCCCACTTGAGTTGTTTCTGACGAAAATTTATCCTCCCCCTGCAAGTGGAACATCAGCATTGTCATTCAGGGCTATGCTTGTTACCAAAATGCTCATCCATTTTATATGGAGGATTAGCCTGGAAATGGGAATTTGGATTCCTAATGAGTTGAGGAGTATATTTTTTCTTATTCTTGACTGGTGACTTCAAAGAGAATTTATTTGCAGAAACTGAATTGTCAGCGGGGTCTTTGGATGTCATTTGCGGGCCCCCTAAGTGGACATCTGGATTTGATAGCACTACTCATGGCTACCATCTGAGAGATTTCCTGAGAGAAACTCCTTTTGAGTTTCCTGAATCTGTTTGGTATTGTGTCATGGATCAATCTACATTCATTTGAAGAATGCCCAGGCAATCTTCCACTCCCTCAGAGAGTTCAGTGCCAAAAAGAGAGATCCTTCCCCCAGTTCCATGTATCTTCTTGTTTCTTGCTTGTGTCCTGCAACAATTACGTGACTAGGCCTGCAACTTTTTGAGTCAAGTTCTTCAACAGTATTATCTCTTAGAAGTGTGCTCAAGAGCTGTAAACTACTTGTTTGATCATGTGAATTTTCTTCTTTTCCACATAAACCTGTCTTCTGTGCCTTTAAAGAATATCTATCAAATTTTGAGTTTTGTCTATGTAGCATCATGGACATTTTGGACTTGAGAGATCACCCAAAGTTACATGATCTTATCAGATCACGAGGATAGCAAAATACCAGTCTTCCCAAATAATATTTCAGAGATCCCTTATGAGCACACTGGTAACATTCTTTGCTGTTGAGCACCACTCAACCAGTTTCCATTGACCTCAGATAGTGGGAGCAGCTAGTCTCAGTACCAAAGCAGAAAGAAATCTGGAAAGATATCCTAGACCTGAAAATAAAATATCTTACCCACGTCATTAAATTTAAGGTGGCAGTATTAGCTGTGATCATTGACTAGTCTGAAAGTAAATGGTTCACCTGCTTTAGCACTTGTCAGCTGTTTTCATACTGCTATCAGATACTGCATTGCATTTGCATGTCGACTGGACCTGCTACTACTTCAGATTTCAGCTGCATGACTGCGTTTTTTTCTTGAGATTGGATATGATGAACAAGAAGCACTTCAACTTGGAGAGAGGAATTTTCCATGTTTCTCTGCTTCATTAACTGGTTAGGGAAGGAAACCTGAGTAAGATAGTCTTAATTCTTCACATGATAGTGGGTCTTTTGTCTTACTGGCCTCCTCCTCAACTACTAGGTAGCTTAATTTGAGATCAGGACTGATTTTAATCTTGAATTGAAGCTGATCTGAATTCATGACGGCCAGAATTTATGTTTCTTGAAGTTGTATGGCTAATCTGTTTGGCCTTATTGCTTAGTGTTCCAAAGACTGAAAGTTGAAGTATGCCTAAGTTATATGGGTTACGTGATAGCCTATACAATGTTAAAACACTCTTACTACTGCACTTCCATCTTCAGTTTCTGTCAGTGTGGCTTGTGCTCTTCAGCATGAACCTGTTTTTCCATCCTTGAAGTTGTCGTTTTCTTGTAGTGATGGTGAAATCCTTCAAAGCTGTCATTGGTATCTCCTCAGCTGGTACTGAGAGTGAGTGGTGGAACTGTCTACAGGAAAAGGATCTGAGATAACCCTACAAAAAGCCAGGCTGTTGCTCCTTTTTTTTTATCTGATTCTGATTATCCTTAGAGATTTAAACCTGGATGCCAAGAATTAAGTTCTTGAATTTTTTGGAAGTTTAAATGTAGTAGGCAGACTTCTGAAGTGTGTCCCACTGAAAAAAGGTTCAAGGATACAGCCATTACTATTCAGAGATTACCAAGGTGGATAAGAGGCAGGTTAGAATTTAAACAGCCAGCATGGAACTATTTTCAATAATCGGAGCATCTACTGCCAGAAGTCGAATGATACCAGCAGCCTCACTTTTAAAAAAAAAAAAAAAAAAAGTATTTGCATCCTGGGTATATTCAAAGCAGCCACCTGGAACTTCTTTTACCCTTTCACCAGACAGTATGCCATCGTAGAAGCATCCAGGATTGGTGCTGCATTCAGCAGAATTGTGCTGAGATGTTGTTTGCATGAAGGATTCTGAGACCCAGCTCCAGGTAAATATGAAAGTATCGAGTACAGTTCAGTCACCCACAGTGTGAACGCACATGTGGACTAACACTTGAAGATGACTAAAGAGGTTACTGACTAGTAACTGAAGTTCTTTGAGATGGATAGCCCACATGTACATTCACCTCCTGTCTTCACCCTCGTTGGCCAGAGCAAGGTTGAGAAGACATAAAGGTCTTTGGTAGATTATACCTACCCAAGAACTGGCGAAGAGTAGAGTAGTAGGATTATGAGTGCTTTAAGTAAGGCAAAAATTCTTTGCTTCGTGCTCTACAAGTCCTCCAGTTAGCTAAAACGTGACATACATGTGGACTGTCCACCGTAGAGAACTTACTACTATGGAACCGTGCTTGTGGCTTATTCATGCTCTTGTGTGCTACTAATCTATGGATTACCTTTTCTCTTTAATTCATGTACGGTATAAGCATTAACTGTAATAAAAGTTCATAGTAGCTCTTGCGGGCTTGACATGGAATCACTTGGTAGTATGACCTGAGACTCCAGCTATGGGATTCAAGGGAATAAGGAGGAAACTGTCTAAAAGGTTAGATTCTAGTATCTCCAAGTTTACTTGCCAGAGTTAGTAGATCATAGTACCATCTGTCAGATGTCATCTGCTTGTCTTTTTTTCTCTCATGTTAGTTCTGTAATTTTGTATGAATTCTGCACATGCCTTGCACGAACTTAAGACTTTGAATTTTAATGAATGGTGGAACATTGCACAAAAATGACATTTAACAAATTTTCCAAGAATCATGCTATTGATAAACTGGATCATTCTCATTAAATACTTCCGGTTTTGTGCTCATAGAGGTTAACTGACTTGTCCTGAAAAAGCACTTGTGCCTTTTTTTATGAAGTTATATTTGTTATGGTAAACTAACAATTTGTCTACAATAACTTTTGAAATAGACATTGCACTATAAAATATATTTATAAAATGTTGGGAAAAAATAAAATCTTAAGACTCTTCCCCGCCATAGACTTGCTACTGCAAGCTTGGCACCGTTTTTTGTCTTAAAATGTCGTGCGTAGTTCAGTTACAAAATAAATCTAATTAAAACTTGCGTTTTGAATAAGCTTTCAGATGTTAACTGTAACGATTATAATCACTTGGA
The DNA here is from genome assembly GCA_034782735.1 of Sagittarius serpentarius. Lineage (NCBI taxonomy): Eukaryota > Metazoa > Chordata > Aves > Accipitriformes > Sagittariidae > Sagittarius > Sagittarius serpentarius. The sequence continues at coordinate 11,296,027 of JAVKLA010000014.1, forward strand.
TTAGAATAAAGGTTTAAGAGCTAATATGTAGCTGTAACCCCGAGGTCTTCCTATATCTTGTTGAGAACATAACAGAAAATGTTCTGATGCTTATGCAAGGTAGGCTGGCTGAAGCAGTAAACACTAAAGGAAGGGGATTACTGAGGACTAGCAGATAGAACACAGTCTCTAAAATATTAAGTGCAGTAATTGTAATAATAAATCAGAGTGAAATGTCTTGGGTTACCAATATAGCATAAAGTCTAAGGTCTTCCTGTATCTTGTTACAGAAATAGGGTAAAATGTTATTCCAGGCAGACTAGCTGGGAGTAAACATTGTGGGTGAAAGGATTACTGGTACCTGGTAGGAGGAAGGGCAAGGCTAAAACTATTGCATGTAATTAATCACTGGGTCATTTGTGGGTTGACGAGTATGAATGTTCTTTATAAGGCATTGGTAATGACATTAAAGGAACATTTGCCTTTTAAGCAGCAGAATAAATGTCCTCTAATAAACACAAAAATGGTTACCATCTACCAATTGTCTGTTAGTGCTCTCTAGTTTTCCTTTGTTCCTACATGAATAAAAACCTGGTCATATCTTCATAGACATGGAGAGAGGAAGAAAGAACTCGTATTAGACTGAATATTCTTACGCATCAGCGAGCCATAGCTGATCATTTGTAATAGCGCACAAGGATCCTGAACAAATAACTAAGAAGTTGGTTGAAATGACAATTCAACCATAAATCTGAAAATGCATGAAAGATAATGATGGGGTCTAACAGGCCTGATTTCTGCAAAAGGCAATATTTTCTGCCCTAAAATTCTGTGCACTAAAATGGTAAAAAAGAAAACGGTTGACCTAATTTCAATTGCAAGATGGGCTTTTAGTAATATCCTGTACAAGTAGCCAGAAGAAGGAGAAATCGTGAGATAAAATGAAAGACCGTCATGAATCAAAAACTAACTAGGATGTGAGGAAGTGAAGAATAAAATGAGATGATCTTTTTTTTTTTCAGTGAACCTCATGTTCGGTATATTAATACTCCAGATACTAGAGAGGTAATTGATTTTGCAGACACTGAAATTACTTAATTATTTCATCAAAACCAAAGAAGAATTTGAAAGTCAAGAAAATATAAATTCGGTGAATGGGCAATATGATTCAATTGAAATTGAAGGCGGGTAAATTAGGAGGAATATAATGAATGTTTCTACCAAGATGTGTCAGAAAGTGAGCACCACAAGTGCCCAGAAGGTTTTAGAAAGGGGTGATGAAAATTTTCAAAGGCTGGGAAAAAAATCTCATTTAGAAAAGATCAAGATTTCTCAAGAAAAGAGAATACGGATCTGCTGGTTTTCATTAAAGAATGGAAACAAAAAAACAGTAGAATATTCTGTTTTTAAAAGATGAGAGAATGTGTTATGAAATTAAGATGTGGATAACTGAAAACCAGGAAGATTTTTCATGCAGTGTGTAACTAGCTTGTGGAAACAGTTGTCACAGGGAGGGATTGATGTCAAAAGGATTAAACAAAATTGATTGTCTCTCCGTCTCTCTAGTTTTAATAACTGTGACTTTAAATATTTTGGAGGTAGTATTAAACCTCATGCTTCAAAGCTGAAGCAATTTTGATCTTTAAGATCTGGGTAAGACCTGAGGTGTAAATGTAAGAGTAGGAACATTAACCTGTGCTCCCCTTTTTTGTAGGATTCTTACGCTGTCCGTTGAAGCACCTAGACTTGGGTTGTTAAAGTAGACAGTAGCGTTTTAACTCTGGTAGCAGCATATCTACAGAATACAGTTGAATCAAATACAGCCGTTCCTGTGTCTTTGAGTTTTAAACTATACACAGTCAAATGTATACAAGATAAGCCTCTTTTTGTATGAAACTTATTTGGCTGAAAAACTTCTAAAGGAGTTTGACTGCATTCTGTGGATGTGTAATATGAAATATTTAACACCAATAGAAAGGACTTCAGATACTTCTACACTTGTCACGTTTATCCTTTCATAGCAAAGTCTTTAAAAAGCAATTATTAGCAAAGGCGTAGCACAAATGTATAAAGAAGGATGTGAGAGTGGTGGCTTTTTGTTATTTGTCTTTCTGTAGAACTATAATCAAATGGTATGTAAATATTTTAATATTTATATGCTTTCTAAATCTGTTTTGTGTGCAGCTACTTTGCCAGGAAATTAGAATAAATTAAAACCTGCAAGCAGATCAAAGGTCTGTAGTAGGGAATCCTTATAATAAACAAGTACAGTTCTCAAAGATGCTTTTCCTTGTCTTTGCTTCATACCTTTTGTACCTTGTTTGATTTGTATAAATTTTAGGGTTTAGCCGTGAATGAATAAGTGCCATCTGTTAACTCTGTAACCTGCTGTGAAATGTGTATGTAATATTTTGGCTTGTTTTTCTTTGAAGTGAATGAATTTTTAGTGTTTGAAGGCCCCATCCTGCTGGATATGCGTATTAAGCACCTAATGAAAACAAAGCAATTAACGCAAGCTACTGCCCTGGCAAAACTGTGCTCTGACCATCCAGAAATCAGTGCAAAAGGCAATTTCAAGCAAACCTACCTGGTCTGTCTTTGTTCAGGATCACCAAATGAAAAGCTAATGGAAGAAGTAAGTAAAAAATGAAGAACTTTTTTGGACTTTTCTTTAACGATAGTAAAGTCACTAATCATAGGCTTTTTTTCTGTAGAAGAGGTTTTTCTTTTAAAATATGACCTAAAATATTTTTTATATTTTGTTTTTTCTTTTCATTTAAGTCACACTTAAACTGACTAGTAATGACTCGATTAAAACAGTTGTGGAAGTGTAATATTAGGTTGCTAGTAGGCATTTTCTGGCTCTGCCACAACTTTGTTTGATTTTGCTTGAAGTATTGTAAAACTCTGCCTCAGATCTTGTTAGTAAGGTGAAGATAATGGTTTTCCCGCTCTTACTGTTTCAACTATAGCTTTTTGTGTAGTACCTAGTACATAGAATGGGGCCCTTTAGATGCTACTTTCAGTTCAGAGAATAAATGTAACCTTTTTTGACCCAAATGCCCGGGTGAAATTGAAGGTGAAATCAGATATTTGATCTGGTTTGAAATATAAAATCTTTCTTATTTAAATGCTAAAGTCAAAGAAGAGACGACAGCTTTGCCCTTCTGCGTTCTTTTAGGTGGCATCTTCATTTCTCACCCCACCCCAAAGTTTTATCTGATCATTTTTCCTTCTTAAAGGAAAACTAACTGCAGTTGTCAGTTTTCTTGACTGTCTGCATCTCTCTGCTGTCTTTTTGTCTCTGCCATCTTTTTATGTTAATAATAAGTATTAAGGATGTTGAAATCGATCTTAAAGGGATGAAAACTATGCAGTGATTAGAGTTGGAAAAGTTTCCTACCCTAGATATAGACTAAGTTCTAAGGTGACAGCTTCTGACTGGGCAAGTTCTTCTGATGTTTAGTAGGATCGGATCAGTCTTTGCCCTCCCAGCTCTGGCTGCTGTAGGCCCTGCCAGAACAGGCTCAGGAGGAGCTGTGACAAGGCTGTGCAATCTCGTGTTTGTTTGCAGAAGACTTTCAATGCAACTTGGAATTTGTGACCCTGCAAACATGCTTCCTTCATTACTGAGCCCCACCGCACTCCCAAAGCAGAATGGGCTCAGTCAGTGAATGAACCGTGAATTCCGTGGACAAAAGGAATGGGGTAGCCTGGTTTCTTAGGATGCCATAACATGATAAGATCAAACAGGGTTTGATGAGAGAACCTAATTCAGATATTTCCAAACCTTGGGTTGCTTGGGTTGCAGCTGCAGCACGGTTTGCAGTATTACTAACCATTCGGGAAAGTTCATGTATTGCCAAGAGAAGGCAGTTATGCTATTAACAGGTCAAGGTGGACTTCTGGACTGGGAAGGATAGTCGTTTCATAGTGTGAGAACAGTAAGAAAACGGAAAAAAAAAAAGGTAAACTGTAAAGAAGTACAGCTCACTCTTTAGTGGTATGGAAATTCTGATATCCATTGAGAATAGGCAGAAAAGTAGCATTTGAGCTCATTTTCAGCTTGGATTAGTCTAATAGTTTGCTTCAGTAACGTGAAGAATTCAGATCTATAGTATGTGAAATGCTAGACTGACAGACTTGATGGCTGGACCTGTACAGGCCTTTGCTGGAAGGTGGGTCCCTTAGGAACTCTGAGAAGCTGGAAAAACATTTCAGAAAAAAAATTCCCTTTATTGTAAGTTTAGTTTCCCATACTCTTCCCTAAGCTTTTAACTGATGGTCCCTGTCTGAGACGGGGCGCTGAGCAAAGCAGACCTTCAGTCTAAATTGGTATTACACTTCTGTTAATCCATCCTCTCTGAGGTCTTAAGAAATGCAGTTTTCTTTAGAAGATGACTTTGAGGTTATTAAACCTCAGATGATGTTCAATGAAGGGTTATTAGTATATTTACAAAGTGTCAATTTAGAGGAAACAATGAGTTGCTCTACTTTCCAAAATTGTAGTTTGATTGCTGGACCAATAGCTGGATACCATGGTACCCAGCCAAGCTGTGCTGCCACCTTACCCAAAGTACCAAACCGGCTGGAGCTTGTTTCTTGCTTTGGGTGGTCTTGTGATTTCTCAAGAGAGACTTCCAGCAGTGCTGTTGCAATGGTCAAGTTATTCTTCAGCTGCCAGCGTCAAAGAATAAATACCAGCATGTCCTGCTAGATGTGCTAATTGATGTAATCAAACCAGTCTGCTGAGAATCAAATTAGACAGTAGTTGTTGTAACAAGTGCGCTGATGAAGTACCGATACAACTGTCTAGTACTACCGGGTGACTGTGGTTTTTTCCTTTGTTTTGCTACAAAACTAAGTACTCCCATCATTTCTTGAACGAATAAGTTGCATTGCAGAGACTGTAATGTTCTTCTAGGAAGGCACTCAGTTGATCTGCTTCTTACTGTACAGCTTCCCTTTTCTTTTTGTCTTGATATTTTTTTTAAAATGCTGGAACATTCATATTAAGCTTTGGATTCATTAATCGCCCAGCTATTCTATTAAAGCAGTCGTAACATCAGTGACTAGTAAACTGGGTTAGAATTTCAGGTAATAATCTTTTTCTGTTAGGCTGCAATTTAAAGTTATAAATCTGCTTCTTACAATTATCATATGTATGTAATATATATGAATAATTAATGTACGTTAAAATTTTTAAGTGACTGGGACAGTAGATACACCTTAAGTCTTAGTCTGAGAAACACATTTATATTCACTTTAATAAAACAGTTTTTCTGGTGGTATAATCAGTTTTGACACTCTATCTAGAAATGCACTGATTTGCTTTCAAGCTTATCTCTATCTGATAGTTAAATATTCACGAAGTTCTAAATCACTGTCTTTTTGCAAAGGATCAGATGACTGTCTGAAAATGAAACCACTTTCTTAGTCTTGGTCTTGTTTTCTTTCCTCCCTTCTAGATTGCAGAAGTGGATTGCAAAGATGCTCTAGAAATGATCTGTAACCTAGAATCTGATGGAGATGAAAAAAGTGCTCTAATTTTATGTGCAGCATTTTTATCTCGCCAGCTGCAGCAAGGAGAGATGTACTGTGCCTGGTGAGTTTGAATATTTTTTTCTGTCTAGTGGAACAAAAACTAGTTTTGGGAAGATAGAGCTGGTATGTAAGCTGTAAGTTAACTTTCTTTAACTGATAAAATCTATGAGCTAAACAGGAAGGAGATAAGGCTCTTGGAAAGCTAAAAAAGAAAAGGGAAAAAAGACGTATTTGATGAGATTAGCTTCCATTATGGGTATTTGAAGGCTGCATGTAGGATGAGGCATTTACAATACCAGTAGCTCGTTAATAATTTTTCCTGACAACAATCTTATGCTGTAGAAATAAGGAATTTAATATCTGCAGGCAGCAAGTCAGCATTATGTCAACATTTAGTGCATAAGTACTGTTCTCATCTGTCCTTATTTCGTAACACTGTCTTTCTTTCTCTAACAGAATTCTAGAAAAGAAGGAGCTCTTTACTGCTATAACCAAAATAATCAGCTAGATGAAGATAATTATTGTTTAGGGCTTGCTTTTATTAATGTGGGAACAAATAACTGGTCTTTGGCAGATATTTGAGCTGTTAGGGTCTGAATTTCCAGCTGCTAACAGTTGGGTTGTACTTCCGAACCCATACAGTTCCTGAAGAATTTGCTTTGTTTCCGCACCTCCTTTTTATGTGCAGCAGCAGGAAAACATCTGCTAATGGAGGATTTTGTTTAAACAGATTCTGCTAAACTTTTCGGGGGTTTTGAGGTAGTAAATACTCTTGGCTATTGGCACCTAAGGAGGAATGAACTAGTGAGTTAAGGTAGATACAGTAGTACTGTCTGGCTTTGAGGGCTAATTTCTCACTAAATCACAATTAGATTCAGCTCTTAAAGCAGAGCAGCTGAAGAAAAATGTATCTACCACAGAGAAAAGCCATCTTCCTGTAGCTGTTAGTAATTACTAAGAATTCAGAAGTGTAAAATTCCAGTCTGTGGAGTGAAGAGTAAACTACTTTGCAAGACTTTTTTCAAGGCCACATCATGAGTCTGTAAATTATTGTAGCATAAATTGTGGTACTACTGGCTTTCTTCTGATCTGTCCTTCTGGAATTGAGTCATTGTAATAACTTTGAAAATTAAGATACTAATAGCGTGGTTATATTAATAAAAGCTTTTCTGTGTAAGATAAGGTGTGAATAAATGCAGGTTTTTTTCCTTTCCCAAAGACACAATAGAAACTGTTCCCAACCTTGCATATCTTGTCATCAGATTAGTGGTTGTGTTGCTGGCTCTGAAATATTGTTCTCTTGTTCTAGGGAACTGACTCTTTTCTGGAGTAAACTGCAGCAAAGGGTAGAGCCTTCTATTCAAGTGTATCTAGAGAGATGTCGTCAACTTTCTGTGTTAACTAAGACTGTTTATCACATTTTCTTCCTGATTAAAGTAATTAATTCAGAGGTAAGGATACTCCTGAAAGAATATTTTTGGCACTTTTAATGGACCTGTAATCAGGAAAATTTATGAAAGCTGCTTAGACATCCTGTCTCTTTGTGTAGCATCAGATTTGGGGCAATCCTAATTGGTTTTAGGAAAGGCCATGGCAACTTCCTTCTGCAGGTAAACTGTAAGTTGATTCATTTTGAGTCATTAAAACTTCTTTGTTCCTTTGGAAAAAAAAATTGGGGGATAAACAGAAGAGCTGGATGCCACAACTGAGATGAAGGAGAAACTGAAGGTGAGGCCATTACAGCCTCTGCGATTGTCCGCGTCTTCTAAATGGGGTATTTTCTGTTAGCAGGTCCTAACATTCCTCTTCATTATTTTCTGTATTTCAAGTATTACAGAAAACAGAGAGGAAAAGCTTATGAGGAGAGGAAATGAAGGCTGTATATTAATATATAAGAAAATTACAGAAGTTTTAAAGAAAAAAAAAAAACACAAAACACAAAAAGACCCTTTTGAATTGCCACTTAAGAATGCAGTTTGTTTTGATAAATGAAATACTTGCCTTTTGTGGACTTAGATCCAATGTTGTATTAAAAACTGTTCATCTATCTCAGCTAACCTTGTAATCTGATTTTCTCAGTTTCCTCTTATTAGTAGTTGCACTATTTAATGTTTATAGCTAAATTGAGCTCTTCCGAAAGCTTTTAATTGGGAGATTTCTGTAATTTGGTATATTAATTCTAAGAATAAAAATTCCTTTTTTCCTTTTGCAGTGTTCTGGTATGGCTAATCATGGGCTTCTAATCTTAAAGGTTATTTTTTCCAAAGATCTGAACTAAATTGGAGTTAGAGAGGGGGAGGAAAATAACTTTGACAGAGTCTTGTGATATTAAGAGCTTTGTCTGCTCCATGCCATACTGGTTTTTCTCTCGTGAGCTGTGGATCATTTCATTGATGGCAGAAGTTGGAGACCATGTGGATAGTAGACTTGTGCATTCATAAATTCGCTGAACTTTATTCTCATGTATACCACGGCCTCTCTGCGTCCTTCGCAGCATAAAGGGAGTGTAAAGTGAACATAAATGTAATTTACATTGCCTGAGGGTTAGAATGAGAAAAGACCACATGACCTTTGGAACACTTAAATGATGGAACATTTAACTATACTTACTACTTTCAGTTGGAATGAAGCCATGTGTTCAGTTGAGGTCAATTGACTTTGAAATGGCATAATCTTTAAAAATAAGTATAAATCTTTATACCTTAAGTGATGTCCAAATTACAGATCTTTCTGAAGGTCACGTGCTTCTCTTTAGCTGTAGCACTTTTTACCATTTGAATTCTACCCAGTGTTAAGTTAATGCTCCATAGAAGCTTATCTCAAATACCTGTGACACAACTGGCAGGCTTTATGTCATGGAAAAGGCTCAATATTGCTGTAATATAAACTGAACACCTCTAACATATAGTCCTAAAGTCCTCAAACTAGACAGAGCATACAATTAATTTGTGTTTTAGTTGTTTGTAATCTTTCACGGTTTTTTAGTAGAATGAAGACAAATTACGCAACTTAAGGAATAACATCTGAAGACAAACCACTATGTTTCTTAAAGTAAGAAGTATTATTAGAAACTCCAGGTGCAATTTTTTGACATTTAGGGTTGAATAATGGTATCTCTTATTTACAAGTATAGAAAGGGTTATGATAAGTTGACTTATTAAAATTAGTCTTGCTTTACAGATCGATGGTGCTGGACTTGCAACCTGCATTGAACTGTGTGTGAAAGCGTTGCGCTTGGAATCCAGTGAAAATACAGATGTCAAGATATCTATTTGCAAGACTATCTCCTGCTTGCTTCCAGATGATTTGGAGGTTAAACGTGCTTGTCAGCTGAGTGAATTTCTTCTCGAACCCACTGTGGATGCATATTACGCTGTTGAAATGCTATATAATCAGCCTGACCAGAAGTATGATGAAGAGAATCTTCCAATACCAAATTCTTTGCGCTGTGAGCTCTTACTTGTACTGAAAACTCAGTGGCCTTTTGATCCAGAATTCTGGGACTGGAAAACTCTCAAGCGTCAGTGTCTGGCACTTATGGGAGAGGAGGCATCCATCGTGTCATCAATAGATGAACTAAACGATAGTGAAGTTTATGAGAAGGTTGAGGATTGCCAAGAAGAGACTAAAGAAACTTCTGTGAATGGGCTTGCTGGCACTTTTGATGAGGCTACAAGCCTTCTTAAGGGTATCAGAGATGAAAAGCAGAAAAAGAGAGAAATTAAAAAACTCAGAGAGAGGGGGTTCATATCAGCTAGATTTAGGAATTGGCAAGCTTATATGCAGTATTGTGTGTTATGCGACAAAGAATTCCTAGGTCATAGAATAGTTAGGCATGCACAAAAACATTATAAAGATGGAATTTACAGTTGCCCTATTTGTGCCCAAAATTTTAATTCTAAAGAAAACTTTGTTCCCCATGTAACTTTGCATGTTAAAAAATCCAGCAAAGAGAGATTGGCTGCTATGAAACCACTGCGAAGACTGGGAAGACCTCCTAAAATAGCAACTGCCAACGAGAATCAGAAAACTGATTCTGTATCCAAACAGGAGCAGCGACCCATTAAGAAGAACAGTCTCTATTCAACAGACTTCATTGTGTTTAATGATAACGATGGCTCAGATGATGAAAACGATGACAAAGATAAACCTTACATACCAGAGATAGTGCCAGTTCAAAAGCCACTCCCTGTTAATGAATTCACCTGCCCTGTAACATTTTGTAAAAAAGGTTTTAAATATTTCAAAAATCTAATAGCACACGCAAAAGGGCATAAAGATAATGAAGAAGCTAAACGTTTTCTTGAAATGCAAAGCAAAAAAGTGATTTGCCAGTACTGTAGACGACATTTCGTAAGTGTTACTCACCTGAATGATCATTTACAAATGCACTGTGGCAGCAAGCCTTATATCTGCATACAGATGAAATGTAAGGCTGGTTTTAACAGTTACGCTGAGCTGCTGACGCATAGGAAAGAGCATCAAGTCTTCAGAGCAAAGTGTATGTTTCCTAAATGTGGCAGAGTGTTTTCTGAAGCCTATTTACTCTATGATCACGAAGCACAACACTATAATACCTATACCTGCAAAGTCACAGGCTGCGGAAAGGTATACCGTTCTCAGAACGAACTGGAAAAGCACGTTGATGATCACAGCAAGCAGCCTGAAAAAGCGCAACAGCCTGAAAGCCAGACTACTCAGCCTGATCTTAGTCAACCTTCTAAAGCTAATGAAAATACTGATGGAGTTGCTGTTAAAGAGGAATTGATGTCTCCTCCAGCTGACAACCAAAGTAGTTTTACCGAAGGAGAAAATGTCTGGAATCAAGTCAAAGCAGAACCAGTAGGGAACGAAAGTGTAAACGCATCAGCGAATATACTGCAGCAAAGCGATTCCTTGCCTAATGCTGGTTCGGAGCAGCCTTCTGCAGGTTCAGTGAAGACAGAAGTGACAATTCCAGCAAGCAACATTAAGGTGCCTGCTGTTAACCAGAAGATCCGAGATAACTTTGTAAAAAGAGGTAAATTGGCTGCTACTGCCAGTAAAGTAGATACCACTAAACCTGGAGCCCAGCAGTTGTGCTCATCAGTTGACTCTTGTCTTCCAGTTTTCCAAGAGAGAAAGGAAGAAGACTGTCTCAGTCAGACTCAGAATGTTCAAAATATTCCTGTGACCTCAGACACACTAAAACCAGAAGCCCTTGAATCAAAAAGCTTAGAAAGGCAAGTGAGCATTGTTAATCCATTCAGCGTGCAGAATCAGGCAGGATATCGAAACAGTGTACCAATTTCCAAACTTGAAATTGAAGACAGTATTAAGGCTGCAGCTAATCTATATAACCTACCTTTAAAAACTTTAGAAAGTATTACATTTATCCCTTCGCAGCCTAACATGAATAGCTCTTTAGTTCCAGCTGTGTCACCAGCAGCTCCAATTCAGAAATTTAATTGTCAGGTTGAGGGGTGTACTCGAACGTACAACTCATCGCAGAGCATTGGCAAACATATGAAGGCAGCACATCCTGACCAATATGCTGCTTTTAAAATGCAGCGTAAAAATAAGAAACCACGAAAATCCAGCAATCTGCAAAATGTGCCAAACGATGGGAAGATTGTATATCTTATGCCGTCGCAAGTGGGCAATCCCAGTGGTGCTGCTTTTACTGCACAGAACAAACCTAATTTGAATCCTACCTGTTCCAGTCAAGTGCAACATGTCTCAAGTACGCTTTTTCCAACCCACCTAGAAAATTTGGCTAGTCCTATGTTGCCTATAGTTGAAAGTGTCATAAATCCAAGTTTGTCTACTCGTATTAAAAGTGAGCCTGAGAGTGTTCTGTGTTCACAAATGGAAAATCTGTCTGGTGCAGCCTTACCTTCCCAGTTGGACGATCTGGCAAAAACAGTTATGCCTCTGAATATTGATGGTGGTTCAGATCCTTTTCTTCCTTTGCCTGCAGAAAACGGTCCAATGTCTCTCTTTCCTTCATCAGCAGAGAATCCTCCGAATTCAGTCTTCTCACAACTAGAAAATAATGCAAATAACTTTTCATCACAACTAGAAGGAAACACTAGTTCTGCTTTCCCAAAAGAGGAAACTGTTGATCAGATATTTCCCTCACGACTGAGTAATGAAAATAACTTCAGTGAAACTAGTTCTCAACACCCAGCTTCAGAAAAGGTGAAAAAAGATCGTGGCCGGGGCCCGAATGGGAAAGAAAGGAAGCCAAAACATAACAAGCGGGCAAAGTGGCCAGCAATAATTAGGGATGGCAAATTTATCTGTAGCAGGTGTTTCAGAGTTTTCACAAATCCTAGATCACTTGGTGGTCACTTATCTAAGAGGTCTTACTGTAAGCCTCTTGAAGGATCAGAAATTTCTCCAGAAGCTCTGCAGGCTAATGGACAGTCTTTGCTTGCCAGTATGATTCTTTCCTCAAATTCGTTAAACTTGCAGCAACCCCAGGAGTCTGCCTTCAATCCAGAGACGTGTTTTAAAGATCCATCATTCCTCCAGTTACTTGCAGCTGAAAATCGTTCCACAGCCTTACTGCAGACTATGTTTCCACGGGCCAATGTGACTAACTTTAATAGCGGTGGGAATGAGGAAGGAAATCAAATTATAAAACAAGCCTTGGAAACTGCAGGCATCCCGAGTACCTTTGATAACACAGAAGTACTTCCACATGTAGCTACAACAAGTTGTGTCACTGGTACGACTCAGATAAATGCAGCTGTTCTCCCCAACTCAACCGTGTCCCCTCTGCTGCAGACAGTCTGTAACCCCAGTACCCTGCTAGCAGACCAAAACAGGACCCTCAATGCCAAAATTCCTCCAATAAATGAATGCAAGAGTTTGCCTGTTTTTGCAACAGAGGACTTAATGCTAAAGACTATTGAAAATGGCTTATGTCCTAGCTCGTTTTCTAATACTGTTGCAGCAACGCAAAACTTTGCAGGGAACAGTTCACGAGTTTCAGTTATAAGTAGTCCCAAGAATTCAGGATCAAGCAACTTGAATAAGAAGGGATCCAGTGCTTCAAAGAGGAAGAGAAAAGCAAATACGCCCTTGCTTGTGCCCAATACATCACAGAAGGTAGCAGTAAATAATACAACAACGATGGGACTTCTAACCAAAAGCACTGAAGAAAACGTGCAAATACAGGGAGAAAGGTTCCAGTCCAACTTGCTGGCAAATTGTGGCTCTCAAGCAGTGGTGGAAAATCTCACGCAGAAACTCAATAACGTTGACAATCAGTTATTCATGGCCAGTATCAAAGAGAACTTCAAAACAAATCTTGAGGCTCATACAATGCTACCCCCTTTAACAGTAAAAACTGAAAATGGGGATTCCCAAATGATGGCTGTAAATTCCTGTGTGCAAGCAAATTCGGAGGAACAGATTTCAGAAGACAATGTTATGCAGAACTTTGAAAAAACCCTGGAAATAATTAAAACTGCTATGAATTCACAGATACTTGAGGTGAAAACTGAAATTCAGGATACTGTCGCTGCTTCAGGACAGAACTCTCAAATAAATAATGCACAGGCTTCTTTGGGAAATTCTGCACATAGTGTAAAACTACCCACTCCCACACAGTTTGCCGTGCACGTGGGGAATGTCACTGCTGCAAAGAGTAGCTCTGCTCAGTCTGAGACATCTCAAAAGGATGATACTCAAATATTGGAAATTTTGGAGGGCTTGCAAAAACTGAAACTAGAAAATGATTCACCCGTTCAGGTCTCTGAGACTGTTTCCCAGTGTCCTCCAGCAGATACGCTAGCACCAGCAGTTCCTGTTGTATCAACTGAAAATAAACCCCTCGTCCAGATATGTTCAGAGGCAAGTAACATTCAGTTTAGTGATAAAGTTAATAAGCCTTTTGTATGTCAGGATCCAGGCTGCAATTATAGTGCTATGACAAAAGACGCATTATTTAAACACTATGGCAAGGTTCATCAGTACACTGCAGAAATGATACTAGAAATTAAGAAACATCAGCTGAAGTATGCCCCGTTCAAATGTGTTGTAGCTACCTGTCCAAAAACATTCACAAGAAACTCTAATCTCCGAGCACACTGTCAGCTTGTACATCATTTTACAACAGAGGAGATGGTAAAATTAAAAATAAAAAGGCCTTATGGCAGAAGATCTCAAAATGAAACTGTAAACACAGCCCCACGACCTGTTGAAATAAAAACTTTGCAGACACTAGTAATAGAAAACAAAACTGCAGCTCCATTGGTCAAAGAAGCTTATATAAAGGAAGTTGTAGGGCCTGTAAAAATCTTGGAAAAACTTCTACCAGAAAATAATGTTCCTGAAAGACTGGAAAAACCTCCCCAAGTGGTTTCTGTTCCACCAGAGCAGCATAATGCCACCTCTTTTGATAGTACACAGGCACAACCCAAAGTACGCAAGGTTAGAAGGTACAGGAAGGAAAAAGAGGAGAGAAAACGTAGGAAGCCCGTAACAAAATCTCTGGAGTTTCCCACTAGATACAGCCCTTATAGACCATACCGGTGCGTCCATCAGGGTTGCTTCGCGGCATTTACGATACAACAAAACCTAATCCTTCATTACCAAGCTGTGCACAAATCAGACCTCCCTGCCTTCTCTGCTGAAGTGGAGGAGGAGAATGAGCCGGGCAAAGAGGAACGCGATGAGGTGGAAACCAAACCTGCCATCAGAGAGTTCAGGTGTGAGGTGAGTGACTGCTCTCGCATCTTCCAGGAAGTTACCAGTTTGATACAACATTATATGAAGCTTCATGACATGACCCCAGAGCAAATTGGAAATATGAAATCGGCCCCAGAGGCGGGAAGGTTTTCTTGTGATCAGTCTCAGTGTAAGTCTTCATTTACAGCGTATCTTAACTACATTGTACATCTTGAGGGAGATCACGGTATTAAGATAAGGCCAAACAAAGTAGAAGATGACGGCGTATTCAAGTGTGACTGTGAAGGCTGTGACCGTATTTATGCTACTAGGTCTAACCTCTTGAGGCATATTTTTAACAAACATAATGACAAGCATAAAGATCATCTAATAAGACCCAGGAGACTGACACCAGGTCAGGAAAACATTTCAAGCAAAGCAAATCAGGAGAAACCATTAAAGTCTAAGCAGAGAGGACTAAAAAACAGATCGGGAAAAGAAGGTAACAGGCTGTCAGTGAAAACAAAACGAAAGAAGAATGTGAACTTGGAAAACAAAAACGCAAAAGGAATGCAAGTTCAAGAAAATAAGGCTTATTCACTGAAACGCGGCAAGCACGTATATTCAATAAAGGCGAGAAATGATGCCTTATCAGAATGTACAAGTAGGTTCATAACTCAGTATCCTTGTATGATAAAGGGATGTTCATCCGTAGTTACGAGCGAAAGTAACATAATAAGGCATTATAAATGTCACAAGCTGTCCAAAGCATTTACTTCCCAACACAGAAATCTTCTTATTGTATCTAAAAAGCACTCTGTCTCACAAGTCAAAGAAGCCTCTTGTGAGCAAGAGGATGCTTATAAAAAAAGTGATGTGAAAGAGCCTGAACTAAGTTTGATAGTGAGCAATAATGATTCAAGCACATCTACGTTACCACAAAAGGAAACTGAAAAAGGTGAGAAGGATGAAGTGGATGAACTGACAGAACTATTCATTACTAAACTGATTAACGAGGATTGTTCAAGTGCTGAAAATCAAGCAAAGATCTCTTCCAGTGTAAATAGTGACTTGCAGGAGACCAGCTCCTGCCCCTCAGAAAAGCAAAAATCAAACAACTTAAAAAGAGCAAACAAAGAAAAAAACGTATCTCAGAATAAGAGGAGGAGAGCTGAAAAAACAGAGGAAGTACTGCCTGTTGACGTGAGTAGCATGCACAGGGAGGAAGAGACTGCTGTCGCCATTCAAACGGCCGAAGAGCAACCTGCAGCTTTTGACTGGAGCTCCTTTAAGCCGATGGGTTTTGAAGTGTCATTCCTCAAGTTCCTTGAAGAGTCTGCTGTGAAGCAAAAGAAAAACACCGAAAGAGACTACCACAGCAGCGGAACCAAGAAAGGATCCCATTCAAACTCGCGAAAATCCAACGAGAAGACCTCCATAGCAAGTAATAATGTCATTTGGTCGTGTTCTGAAACTGAAACCCTTGTACCGTTTGCCAATCCATCACGGCTTCCATGTGGTGATAACGTAAAGATAGTTTTAGACAAGACTCTTAAAGACTGCACTGAGCGTGTGTTGAAGCAACTTCAGGAAATGAAACCTATCGTCAGTTTGAGAAAGCTCAAAGGACGTTGGGAGGATAATCCAGAGGTTACAGCTGCAAAAGTAGTTGTTATGGGTACCGAGGAAGGAGAGTCAAAATACTGAAAACATAATGTGTTTAACCGTGACCTGTAATAAAATTTATTTTGAATAGGAAGCCATCAAGCATGCTGGTAACTGTGGAGCTCTTTTATTTTGAAGTGATTTAATCTAGCAAAAAACATGACATGAGTCATGTAAATGTCTTATTTGTTTTTATCCCTATGGGACTTGAAGAACAGAGTAATTGCTTCAGTTTTGTAAATACTTGATCAAAACCTCAAGTTTCTATCAGATTGTCCTTTCCATGAACTAAATCTTTGTGAGTTGTCTGTGATTGGTATCTTTCACCAGGTCACTGCTCATGTATAACAGTACTCTTTATTTGTAGATACGTTCTTGTTTTTGGTTTTTTTTGTATATATTTATTATTGTAAATCATTTGCTGCCACCAGCAGTCTGTAAGTCTAAACTATTAAATGACACATTTATATTCGGAATTTTAATTTGTAACTAAGTGAGCAAGTTTTTAAAACTGTCCTTTAATCATTTTAAATTAAGAACTTTTGAACTAAAACTAGTTAAGTCTGCCATATCCAGTTTATTTTGCATAAAGCATTTATTTACAGGAGAGGAGCTGGATAAGATCACACTTCATAGGTTAAACATACTGACACTCTCTCATTTTTGTAAATTTTAACATCCAGTATCTATGGATGATATTCATATGTAGTTAACTCATAAATATAATAGTTTTCTTATAGCTACATTTTTCATTGCTTTTAATTGGATACAAAGCATTTATGATTCCATAATAAAAATGGAAATGTGAATAAAAATAGTTTGCTACATTGGAGATTTACAACAATATTTGGTATTAAAGAATCCGTTGTGAATGTGATAGAAAATTAGTAGTGTGGAGCAGTGTATATATTTGAGGTGGTGATTTGTGAAGTAGCCCAGTATTGCCTTAAATAAAATCACATTTCATTTCTTGTTTTATACATGTGATCTTATAAAGGTTATTTTTGTTTCTGTAACTTAGATTGGTGTATAGTTTAATTTTTGTTAAAAAAAAAAAAAAGCAAAACAAAAAAACTTCAGAAACCGTTTTTGTAAATAGTGGGTTTATAAAACAGATGGTTTATTTTGATAATACCAGTTTGGTATCTATCTATAAAATACGTGAGTCCTTATGCCATACCATTAAAAACTGAATAAACAAGGCACTTTCTGAAAGGGAAGTGAGATTGTCATCTTGCAGATAAACTCGGTGGTTGTGCTCTATTGATGGCACAGGCTCCCTCCGCGCTCTTCTGCCTCTTGCTGACTGTACCTGGCAGCACTCTCACCACCTCTCTCTTTCCCACACTGGAACGAGCCTCAGAAGCGGTGCCGCTTGTAGTGCCCGGGATTGGAGCAATTTCTCTGTATGCTGCTAACCAAAACGACAGGTATCCAGTTTGTTGAGTAACCAAAAGCGTGAATGCGTTGGTGGGAGCTGTCAGTACCCAGGAATCTTCAGTGTTGGTTTTCATGCGTGATTATGCTTAACTCGGATGGGACAAGCCAGCTGGATTGTGTGGTACCAAAAATTTTTCTTGGATTATTCTCATTACTGGATGTGACCTACCTTCAGTAATATAAAATAGTCTTTATCTTGGGAGAGAATGGCTTGATTTTTTTTTTTTCTATAAACTTGTCTTGCCATGTAAAGCTTTGCATTAAATGCTACACTTGATTGCTCTTAAGCTATTCATCTGGAATCTTTGACAGTTTACTTGAATATCAATGCAGAGGGCACATTCCTACAACCAAATGAAGTGACTTGTTGTGAGAGTGAGGATTATGTATGAAAAGGCGGAAAAGCAACAGCATTTCAACTTGGGCATAGCCCTTGGTTTGCTATCTGGTGCTAAATTGCATACCTTCTCAGAAAGCCCGTGCTTCCATCTGAAGAGAGCCCGTTCGTTCCTCTCGCTTTCGATCCCTCCCGAGTGACTGAACTGATAAATTCTGCCAAGTTAGTAAATCAAAGCTGTGGTCTGAGAATGATAAAACCAAAACAAATCCTTGCGTTTTAACTCTGGGAGAAATCATTACAATGGTTACAAACGCATGATGCCACGTCCTGCCTACCAGAGGCCGTGTGGTCTGCCTGGATGGAGCTGCTGTTGGATGCCAGCCGCGGTGATTGTAGAGGGGATCTTCTGCAGGGGAGAAGAGGGCAGAGAACCTCCTCTGGAGAGGATCCACAAAGCTCACCTGAAATCTCTTGTTTTCAGATGTACCTAACCACTGCAGTCACTGTCGACAGACCTCACAACTGTTAATTTTTAGAAGAATTTTGTGTTGTGTAAGTTAAATAGTTTCAATATTGACATTCCTGATGATAGATACTGCATCAGTTGCAGTTTTTAGACTGAGAATAGCATACAACTATTTAGCTACACAGTGCTATACTAGAATGCTTTTTATTAAAAAAAAAAAAAAAAATCCAATGTCATAAATACCCAGGAAATAATTTTTGGTGTGGATCTGAATGTAGGTTCTGAATTTCTGAGCATGAAATTTTTAATATTGTCTCATTCTTACCCAATTAATCCAATTAAAGTGGGTGCTGTACCAATATAGTCAGTGGTCTCCGTGGCATACTCCCTTTTAGGTGGGTACTGGCAGCCTGTCCAGCAGGTAAGCTAGGATGGTTTTTTTTTTCCTTTTCAAAAAAAAATATTTTAAAGTAGGGGACTGAAGGCAGGGTTTGATTTAAGATGTCCTGGACTGCAGAGGGCACTGTGGTTTGGCAAAGCCACCTACAAAAAGTTCCTGAGGAAATAAATTTGGTATTTGCATTTAGGTATCTTCACCTCGAGTGATGAATAAAACCTCCCACTACAGCTGCGGTAGCATGCCGACACTGACAGCTCCTCCGGAGCCTGGAGCCGTACCCCAGCCCTCGGGGCTGCTGGGGGCCGAGCGTGGCTCTACCAGCACCACCTCAGCCTGCGAGGTGCCCCGGCACCCGTGGGTGCTGCCGGCCCCTGCCCCGCTGCCCAGTCCCTCTCTGTCTTCTCCCCTCTCTTTCTCCTTCGTCCTCTGCTTCTCTTGTCTTCCAGACGTGTCACCCGTGAACTGTGGTGCGTTTGAGCAAAGATGGTCTCTTCCTTTTAAACCCCTTGTCACCATCAGGAACGCACTGACTGAAACAGCAGTTGTTGCTGTTGGGGAAGCAACCAAATCCAGGAGTCTGGGTGCAGAGAACAGACTGTTTTGTGATTGAAAGACATCTTTAAAGCAGCAGTCAGCCTCTTGTGGTTAACTATCATTATAAAGAAATCTTCTATTGTCTGAGCCCTAATGAATAAGAGTAGTGGGTTTGTCCTCACGTCTTTTGGGGTGGTCGTTCTCAGCAGGATGAGGGGACTGTTGGTCCTCGTGCATTCTGCTGGGATGTCCTGTCTACGGCTGTGGGATAGCGAGGGAGCGATGCTTGTGAAAGTAACACTAAAAACAGTCATCCGTTCAGGTGAGGAAAAGCAGTGGGCTGTATTCTTGCAATTAGTTTCTGTGCCAAAGAATTAGTTGGTTGGGGCTCCCACCTGTGCGGGCAGGGACATGCTACGCCGAGGTTTAGGCCCCCCGGGCTAGAGGAGCTCCTGCTCGTGCCCTGCTCACCCCTGGCTGGAGCCTTGGTATGGAGAAGATGATCCTGTTGAAGGTGGGGGAAACAGGGCCGGGGTACTGGAGACGGGAGCAGAGGGAAGAATCTTATCAGCAAACAGGAAAATGGGGGGTTTTGCAACTTTTTTTTTCAAACCTTATCTGTCAGGAGGCGAGGAGGTTACTTGGGTTTTAAAGAAAATGAGGATCTATGTAAGACTTGGATCTTTTAATGTTTGCAGAGATGTTTTGAAATATGAATGAGGTAAATATTTTTGTATGAATGTGCATGGAGTGATCATGTTATTCCTCCCTTACAGTGTGGGCTCAGATCAGCTTCCTACCAGTTGCTATGTGCTTGAGGAGACTGTGCTTTTACACTTCAAAAAGGAAAAAACATAGCGCTTGAATTTTTTTTAATTTTGCCTGTTTGAGTGACTTGGAAGTTGAACACACAAAAAAAGCCCTTAAACCTTTAGGTTAGGGACCGAGCCTACAGACTCATTTGAACCAAAAATGTTAAGTGCAAATGACTTCAGGGATGGGTGGATGAGTGAAACTTAAACTGGAGCACAAAGGAGTATAAAGGCAGGGAAAGGGCTGTGGAAAGGAAGGAGCCAGTAAAAGAGCAAATGCTGGCCAAGAGCAAGGGTTCAGAAAGTAGGTGAGTTTGTTTCTGTTCTCTCGGCTTAAGTAAAATCTGACAGAGCTGCCTTGTGTGATGCTCTTTTCCTTTTCATTAGTGGCTCTGTCAAACACTAACTTTGCAGCGCATGATGTAAAAGCTGCTTGGTGGTTTGCTACAAGTGAGTCAGGAGTTACTCAGAGTTGGTCCATGATATTTTTTCAGAATAATTCTCGTGTAAGGTACTGGCTTTGTCAAAACTGAAGTATCCTCCAAGGCTTGAAACCCGTTGATTTTAGAATTTATTTATCGTTTCGTGGCTGTTGAAGATAGAAATAAAACCTTGAGTATACATTCCAAAGAATTAAATTTCTTGCTTCACAGGAAAACTTTTGGTCTAAGCGGGGAGCTCTGACCAGCCACAGAGCTTTAGGGGATGCTCTAAAACCCTTCAAGCCCTGATTTAATATACTTTTTTATTAGAAAGCAGGTAATGCACAAATTTAATCAGAAATCTGTGTTGGCTAAACTGTGTTTGCTTCTCTTCATTTTCTCTCAAATAAACCTTGCTTAAAAAAAATAAATACTTTTTCATTAATGTGCTGTCTTAATCTGTCCTCAATAATTAAAAAAACAGTCATTTTGGAAGCATTTTTTATTTTTATAGTTTGCCCTTTGTGGCGGTGTGCTCCCCTCCAACCCCGCAACTGGACCCGTATTTCCCATAACCCTGCTCAAGCGATGGCCACCAGTGGCGATGGTCATGGATGCGTCTGGTCCCGATGGCTGCATCTGGCTCAAAGTGGTTTCGGGGAAGACAGACAGCAACACAACAGCCAAGGGCTAATTTGAGCAATGTGCCCACCTAACC
>JAVKLA010000014.1:11317374-11352497 GCA_034782735.1 Sagittarius serpentarius
AACACAAGGGGGTCCTTGCTGAACCTCCTGACTCAACGGGAGGGTCTCCCTGACAGTTTGGTCTGACCCTGTCCTCTAAGCAGTAAATACTCGAGCAAACCTTGCCATTGAATCTTGTTAAACCACTGTCACATTTACTATCAAACTTAGTTAAATCGCTGGTTTATATCAATAAACATATTGCTACTTCTCTTTTGCGAATGAAGTGTGCCACTCCATCCATGACACCCGTGTCTTAAAAAATAATGCATTAAGGTACAAAAGGGCCAAGATAATTTTTTTGTTCTCAGTTACTCAGACTGTGGCAGTCACAGTTACGCAGGGCTGGTGGGCAGTGGTTTTGCTTCATGCGCTCCGTGGTGGGTTTTGTCCAGTAGCTGCAAAACAGTTTCGAACTGCATTTCTGTCACGAGCCGCATTCTGTGGATGTCGAGATTTAACAGAAAATGTTCTGAATTGCATAAAGCACGTTGTCTTGATACACTGATTCAGCGTCACTCCAGGTATAAAACTAACTGGCCACAAGCTGGCAAGCTAGTATCTGAGGGACTGCTGCCGCTGTGAAGTTCAGCAGCATTTTCACCTTTTATAAAGGCAGGTTTATTTTAGCAAAAAAGCTTGAAAATCACCGTCAGAAGCGCATAGTTTATTCACTGGTTCTTAATTCTGTAACTGCTACCCCAGTACTCATTTGTAACCAAAGCTGGGGGGTTTTGGAGTGAAAAAATAGTTAACATGCTTTTGCTACTGTTTCCTCCTTTTTGTCCTGGCACAAACAATAAAATTGGTTCAACATTCAGGCAGCTCTGCTTATTGCAGGTGGTGTTTTTCTCTAAAGGGTGTATTTTGATCAGGCTCAGTACTGATACATGTCCGAAGGTCTTTCATCCCAGCAGTGGAAAGAGAACACTACCCTGAAATACGTCTTTTTAGGCACTAATTTCTACTGTCACAGAAGACACATCTTAGCTAATTTCTGTCCCTTTCCTGTTAGCCCAGGCAACACACACAGATAAGAGCAGAGGTGTGTGGTGTTTAAGAGATACTTCTGAAATCTTGGGGGAGGGAATAGGTGATTCTTGTTTACTTTGTTCCTACCGGAGGCTTTTCGTATTTCTAGATTTCGCATGTTCTTTTACAGCAGAGAAATCTCCTGAAGCAGCAGCAGTATTTTCAGCCTTACCAAAGGGACCAGATTCCAGACTAGTGGCTACTACAGTTGCCGTATTGTGCAGTCTACATTTCTCTACTCAGATCCTAGGGAATGGGGAATGATCTTCTCCCTTAAATGCCACAGCCACAGAGCAGAAGGAAAGTCTAATGACTTGGGAGCTGCTCGGTGCCGGTGACCAGGAGTTAACTCTGTACTCTGGTATATGCTGCCCGCACAAGTATGAGCCAAGTACCTTTTCTTACAGGATGAGTTCTGATGATAAATACCCTAAAAACTGTAAAGGGCTCAAATACCTCCAGAAGGAGGTGCTGCGCAAATAGCTGAATAACCAGGTCTGTCTGTATCACCATGGGCTAAACTAGATGTGTCTACCTCTTCTTATTTTTTTTTCTTTTTTTTTGAGATGTTTCACAGTAGGCCAGTGGAACGGGCTTGTGACCATCAATCTCACTTCAAGACACCAGCAGCCACTGTATGCCAGCGCTTTCCGATCGCTACGTCAACCATTACCAGATCCACCCATCTGGCAAAAGCTGTACATCCCCTTACTGTTGAGCATCTTAACCAGTCCCAGGTTCTTCCAACTGTGCATATAAAAAGCCTCTTTTTGCTTATACCAGAGCAATTCTATGTAATATTCAAAACACAACTGTTAGATCTTGCTGAAACAATTGCTCAATCATAAGTGTTGGTGTTTATATTAAAACTTCATGGAATTTTCAAACTTCTACACCTCATTTCAACTGGAAATGATCTAGATGATTCTGTGTATGACATACATAATGCAACTGAATTTATCCGCTCAAGTAAGGAGGAACTAATAGAGAAAAAGTACTTCCTACATAACTATCCTTTCAGTTCTGTAGAGCACTGATTGGAAAAGCGATTCACCAAATGCAGCTTGTGTAACGGGAAGGCGGTCTCTAGCCTTCTTTCAAGTCAATGGGGAACTTTTTTCATGTTTGTCTTGTGTATTCAGAGGCAAGGACTGTTGTGGAACCGTCCTGCAGCTGATGGTCTGTTGTGACCAATGATTTCCGATTTGTGGCAATCACTTTTTGAGCCTTGACGTTTCTTGATGTACCTCTTCAGATAACATTTTATGGAGTATTTGAAAATGAGATAACCTAGTTCACTTAGATTTAATACAATGCACAGGCATGATGTTGCCACCAGAAAATAGAGGAAAATCATCTTCTCTGTGGGTTTGGAAATATAGCAGTCTACAGTATTGGGACACGGTCTTACGTCACATTTCACAAGACGTGGTACTTTGAATCCATTGTACAATTTATAAAACAGAACAAGAAAAACTATTTCAAATCCCATTTTTAAAATAAGGCTGGTAAGGTAAGTGCACAGCAATCCCCCATCTATCTCTTCTGGGCTTCTATAAAGTTTCCGGTTGTGGCGTCTCTCTCTCTTCTCTCGGTAAGCAACATGAAAAACAACCAAGAGTGAAGGGGTGGAGACCATGATTAATTGCAAAGCCCAAAGACTGATGTGGGAGACAGGGAAAAAATGATCGAAGCAGACATTTTCACAACCAGGCTGCTTGATATTGCATTCAAATTCATCATGTTCATATTTCCAGATGTTTTCTGCAGCCACAATGTAAACCAGTAAGCGGAATATGAACACAACTGCTACCCAAATTCTTCCAATTCCTGTTGAGTATTTATTCACTCCACTCAGCAGATCACGCAGGAATCCCCAGCTCATTTTTCTCCTGAGGGAAAGAAGGAAATGCTCTATCAAAGGAACACAAGATCAGAGGCATGCTTCCTCTTGGGTAGAGAAAAATGAGGCATTCATTCAAGGTGAAATATAAGCAGTAGCTGAAGCAATTTAAAATTATTAAGCATTTAAAAAGGAAAACAACAACAACAAACTTAGTTCTGATAATTTGTACCTTCTGAGGCTATTGCACAAAATTTATTTGCTGTTAAAATAGATTTTGTCAGTTAGGCTGAAGCCTAATCATTCTGTTAAACCGTCCTCTGCAAGTAAATGTGGCTGCTCTTCCCAAGGGTCCCCCGAGCGTCAGGCAGAGCTTTCTCTCGCAAGTTGAAGCTAGCACTGTACCACTAAGGTACACTCAACTTAGCCCTGTCAGTTATGCAAATACTAAGCACAGTCAAATCAGATTTCACTTTCAAATTTATGTATAGGAGCCATGTATCCCATAATAAGTTGACTACCAAAATGCAAATTGTTTTCTCTTTGTCTGTGGTCTAACTTCTCGGTAAACTTGTGCAATATTTTAAATCCCGTCCTGCTTCATTGGATTTTATTTGTTGTATTTCTTATCATTTAAGAAATGCACTAAACTTTACTCCAAAAATGTTTTTATTTTATGGTTTCTCTTCTGCACAAGTCTTCCCCTGTCCTAACTCTGGAACACTTCTTTTGGAAGAGCTGCCTAAGGAGCCATGGGCAGCCAGACTCTTCTCAAAGTCAAAAGAAGACCTGAGGTAACCACAAAGAACATACAGTCACCTTCCCACCCGGGCCCACCTCTGAGGTCTGCATAGATCTTTGAGGATACCAAGCTCCTTTGTTTTGTAAGACCAAAAAGTAGATGTATTCCCAGGACACAGAATAGCTGGGAGACACGAGGAGGGAAATCTGAGAAGTTTACAGATCTGTGTGTTCTGTCTTTTAATGTCCTCATCCTATCTACTGCTCCTGCAAGCTCTGCCTAGCACGAGAGAAAATGTACCCCTCTGTGGCTGCAGTGGCACATGCAAACATGCAAACCCCACTGCCGCTGCCATAGCTGCAGTTAGAGCTGATGTATGAGCAAGTTCATCAACTGGCAAGTTTGAGCACGAGTAGTAATCAGGCCCACAGCATCACAAAGCTCAACACTGACAGAAAGCTCAGCACTTCTTTTGCTGTTCCTTGATTCTGCAGCCCATCAGGACCTCTGCCTATGGCCAGACTTCTGCTGGAAAACAAGGTTATTTGCCTATTTGGGTATTCCTCCATTGCTACCATTAGGGCTGGTGAGCTGGTGTCTTACTTGAGGAGCTGAAGGACAGCTGCAGAAATAAATATATTGCTGATTTATACTGGGAAGGATGTTGAAAAAAGATGTCCTCACGAAGAATGGTTACCAAGCTACTCCTTTATGCTGCAGGTAAAAAAGAGTAAGAGGAATATCAGTTGGCTTATATCCTATCAGACATGCTTATATGCTTTTAAATATGTTTGGCAGGGTGGTGACTTTGTCATTAAAGAGCTATTTTTGTCCTCCGTGTCTGCAATTAGAGCTCTAGCAGAAGTTTAAATCAAGCTCTTCAAGACATCAGCCCTAGGGCTTTAAGTCTTTCTAGATAAGTAATACACAGTCAATACATCAGTCTCAAAGGAGCTGAATAGCAAAGCATGAAGATACTGCTATGTAATAAAACACAGGCAAGGAAACAAAATACTCACATCAGCGAGCATGAATATTAACATGCATGAACACGTCTTGTGGATGAGCTGTCCTCTGGAGGAGATTTGAAGGAAAACCTCAAAAGGCCTTTCCTAGGATTTTAAGATGTACACAAGAATTACAGAAGGGAAGACTGAGTTTTGTTATTCCATGGAAAATGAGTACGGCTGTGAGTGGGTTTTTGGTAACGGCCATAAGAACTGCACCATCCCTTTCTAATGTAAAACGCTTAATGTCACCTATCAATCCATGACTGGAGTTACACCAGTTCTGAGCCTCCAGCTGAAGAAGTCAGGACAGAAATATAAGATATGCTGGGTCACCAGCAAGCCACAAAAATCAGTGGGGACCAACACTGGTGGAAATCAGGCCATGGAGATACCTAAACACAGATTGAGAAATTTACCTTGAGTTCGCTTTTCCCAAAACTGAGCTGCTACTTCCTTACCTGAGCAGCAAGAAGGGTTAGAAAAGAACAACTTTGTACCTTCTTTTGCCAATCCCACATTGAGGAGAAGGATGTGAAGGGGCAAAGAAAGTCCTGCCCAAAGAAAATGGGGATCACAGAGCTGACTAAAATCTCCAGCAGATCCTGAGCAATAGGCAAATTCTAGCCAGCCAGAAGACTGGATGGATGAAATTCCTGCAAAGCTAGTTTGAAAGACAGCAGCACATTCTTGTACCTAAATGTCTGGCAGCGAGGCAGCAGGGATTTCACAGAAATAAAGACGGTTCCTGGTCTATGTGCTCCGCTGATGAGAAACTGAAATTTATTAAGGGACTGCAGGGCATGTCTTGTGGCCAGCAGTGCTTCTGCAGCCAGAAGTCTGAAGAGCTTTGGTTATATTTTTCCACTTGCAGCCTTCACTTTACGTTGAGAAATGGAAAGCTGCAAGCCTAAAGGGCCAAAGAGCCTGTTTTGTGGTATTGCTTGGGTTGTAACTGGCATAACTCCTCTGTTCAAAGGAGCTGCAAATGTGCCTTTAAAAGGTTATGTTTGCTCTATGCACCGCGGTTGCTATAGCAGATCGTGGATGTTAAGTGATGCTTTTGTATCCTTTGAAAATACAATTAATTCAATGAAGCATCACAAAGAACATATGGAACGGAAAAATAAAATGGACTTCAAAAAAAAGGAGTTACTCAGCAGGTGAACAAGAGAAAATTGACTTCATGGGACAGCATAGGCACAGACTGATGAGAGGTTAAGTTAGCTGAGCCTAGAGAAGACAAAGACATTATATGGGCTGTATGAAATTCAGAGCAAGGTGAGGATTCAGACAACAAAAAAAGAGAAATCTTCAAGTAAGCACACAACTGAGCAGTAGGGAAAAGACAACAGTGGTATGAGGTTTTGTAACACTTCTAGAAGTGGTAGTACACATGGAAGTAGGTGCCAAGAGTAGTGTCAGGGCATGGCGCGTTAGCAAAATTATATTCTGACTAACGTAAGGACAAGAGAGGAAAAAATCTGATCCAAATCCTTGTAGCCAAAGAGAGATTCAACCTTAGCATTTGGAGGAGGTTCATTTTGTGCAGAATGAACCAAAGGGAATCAAGAAGGGAAGCGGGCTAAAGAAATTGAGTCAGTTGTCGAAAATGTAGATGACATCAATTTGCATCAAGGTAATGTCCAACATTGAGGCTAAGAATGAAATGACTCAAAGGTTTTAAAAAGTAACAAAAGGGTCAAAGGAGGATCTGTTGGCACTGTGGACATAAAGACCACAAAAAGACTTAGCCTCCCTTGGAAATTACTAAGGAAGCGCTAGAGAGTCTTAAACAGTAAAAGAAAAATTATTTGCTCCAAGCGCTTAAGAAAAAGTTGAATGGAGCAAGAAGTGACAAGCAGGGATTTGAAGTTAGATTTACTTCAACCCCCTGCTCCATACACATACACATACACACACGCACACCCCAACATGGACAAAAGCTGAAGATTAGAGATACATTGATTTGTTGTACTCATTTCTAGCTGAAGTACTAGGGATGAACATGAGAACAAGTGCCTGGGTGTCTTCTGCTACCAGCCAGGAAATGGAGCAGGTAATCTCCCTTCTTCCTCACCCAGATCATTTATTCCCTAGATGTGACTTAAAACACCCCCCGCCCCCAACCAACACACGCACACTTTGTCCTGCTCACAAGAGAGACACAAACGACCAGAAGAGTCTCCACACCCCCCGTTTCCCTCAGACGTATTATGGAATCATAGAACAGTTTGGGTTGGAAGGGACCTTTAAAGGTCCTCTAGTCCAACCCGCCCTGCAATGAGCGAGGACATCTTCAACTAGACCAGGTTGTATCAACAACTTGGTTTTCCCCCATGAGGCTGCACACGTGCTCTGCTGAGCAAACAGAGCAACCTAAATGCACCATTAACTTTTGAGTGTGCTGAATGTAATTTATTGAGTAAAGTGTTTGAGTAATGCTATTGTTGTTGAATATATTCACCAAATAACCGTTTCTGTCATTCAGTGAGGTCTACAGAAGGTTGGCTAATATGCATTGAGTGATGCATCCATTGAAAAGCATAGCGCTCAGAGAATCAGTTCACCTAGATTTCAATCAGCTCTGCTAATATAATTACTTTAAAAGCAGAAAAGGTATCTTTGTGCAGAGGAAAATGGGGAAAAAAAGCAAGAAAATGCACGAACAAACTCACTAAATAGACAGGAAGTGGGGAAAGCATCCAAAGTGCTACAGGCACAAAGAGGGCAGACAGCTCAGAGAGCAGGCAAATTACAGGAAGAAGGCACGGTATTATGGGAAATGGAGATGGAACGCTGAGAAATAACAGAAAGGTAGACGTATGAATTCTGTACAAGCAAGCTGAATTACCCTTACAGGCTGAGAGACGGAAAAACACTTTCTTTTTCTGATATAAACATTGCTAATGGCAGTATTTTGCTGCACCTACAACTTATCCTTCTTTTTTTTTTTTTTTTTGAGACGAAGAAAGACAACTGTAAATAGTGGCAAAAATGATAAAGCAGAGTGCAGAAGTAGAAAAATCACAGAGGAGGATACAGGATCATAAAAAAGCAGAGCTGGCAACAATCTTGAGAGTTCATCCTCTCCATTTTTTTTTACGATTTAATCAAAACATCATCACAGTGCTTTTTTTTTTTAAACACCAAGGATCATCTCAGTGTTATGAGGAAAGGAAAAAAAGCGTTGGCACAATGGTTTCCATAAACGACCAAACAAATAATGAAGCTTAACTTCAGATGTTCATTTAGTAACAGCATTTTCCCCTATTTTCTTTGTTTGCTGATATAAGGAAGTATGCATCCATTTTATGCTTGCTGAATCTTAGTGCTTGTTTCATGGACTACCCACTGCTTCCTTACTGACTACCAGAGGTGTAAGATCCACAGGCTGAGAAATACTGATTTGCTGCATTCTCTGGCCCTAAGATGGCTTCATTGTGCATATACTGTTCCTGACAGTTCAGTCTGCTCTGAAATTGATGGAAGCTCCACTAGCCCCCCCCCAACACCCCAGCATGGTGCATCTAATCCAGTGCTCCACTACAGAAGAAAAGGAAACCTCCTGGGAACACCAAGGTACAGTATAACTCCATTCAAAGTCACCCTACCAAGCTGTGCGTGCACCAGCTATTCAAACTGTTGCACATTTGCAATAGGAGCTGAAAAACTATTGCAACAAGTCACTAACCTGGCAATGCCTTTGTTTCTTGTTCAACAGCGAGAGTGCCAATGTAAGGTGATTTCCAGGTCCTTATGAAAGAGCCAACAAGAGAAAACAGAGAGGTCATAAAAGTTAACCTTGCCTTGTTCAGACAACTCATCTCTTACCATAAAATAAGTAAAGCTGTAACATTAGCGTAGTATTGATGCTCATTGCTTTTTAAGGCTATTCAGAAACAAGCCAGGTAAGGTTTGACAACCCATGAGCAAACGCAGCCTTCCTGGTCTGCGCACTGGCCAAGTTGTTCACTTCTGCCACGACTGCTGCTAGTGATAGTGCAGCAGAGTCCATGGTTCTCAGGCTGACGTGAGCCAAAGGCTTCCTACCTATTTGATCCTTCAGATGTCTCCAGTGGAAGTGGAGGCCCCTGAATGGCAGATGTAAACGTACTGGCAATAGCTTGCTTTTCCCTCACAGATCAACAAAAAGTAATCTATAGACACTTAAGATTGAACTTCATTGGTATAAACCCTTCATTAACATGTAATAAGAAATGGAGTCCTCTCCTCAAAACATCAA
Organism: Sagittarius serpentarius; assembly: GCA_034782735.1. Taxonomy (NCBI): domain Eukaryota; kingdom Metazoa; phylum Chordata; class Aves; order Accipitriformes; family Sagittariidae; genus Sagittarius; species Sagittarius serpentarius. The sequence continues at coordinate 11,326,224 of JAVKLA010000014.1, forward strand.
CAGTCTAGACAGAAAACACGTGCTGTGGAGGAGATGTCCACCAGAGAGGTGATGTGGTTTATCCAGCCTCACTCAGCACATCAGAGGCAGAGCTAAGAGCCATGGTCTCTCATAGCCCCATCCCTTGCTTTCATCTTCCTTAGCTTACTGATTCTAACCTCTCACAGTTTCATGCCTATTATTAACTTTTAACTCCTCAGATTAAGAAATAAGCCCGTTGGTTCTTTGGGAGATAATCCTCTGGGTACTGTGATATTAAAAACAGAATTCCACAAACAATTAAATAGTGCTTAAAACATGCATGTGGTGTGTAAAAATATCAGCCTAGGTATTTATTAGCCAACTGACTATGGGAAGGAAAAGAAAAGACTAGATGGAAGAGGGCTCAGCTCGTCATTTAGCACAAGACTGGAGCTGGTTGGTTTGGCTTTTACACCTGACCTTGACATAGGCTTCTGCAGTGGCTTGGGACAAATCTCCTCCCTTTCTGGGCTTCAGGATCTTGGCTGCCAAACAGTCACTTCTCTGAAAATATCACTTCTAAACCACATCTTCAGTAGGCTTCGTAACCTTGAGCACGCTTGGCATTCTTTCTTATAGCCAGTGGTGGCAAAATCCCATCTTGTTTTGTATTTAGGGAAACCACAAACATCACTTAATAACCCAGCAGCTGCTGAGTGTGATGCTCTGCCAGCTGCTAATTGCTGTGGTCTCTCCTCCGCAGCAATGAATGGGTTTTGAGAGAGGGCAGACACAGTTCACTGTTCTCTTGGTTACTTTGGCAAACTGTGTAATTAAAAAAAATTAAACTCAAAAGTAGCCAAAATGACTTAATTTTTTTTTTTTAAAGTCATGTTTGTATTTCACCTACACAACTACTACCGCATTTCTCATGACCTTCATGCCAAACAGATAACCCATCTCTCCCATGCTCTCCTGATGTAAACAAAAAGTCCCTCTGCAGCAAATGATCTTCAACATTAGTAAGTATTACACCTCCATTCTGGCTACTGCTGTAACGCTTTACTCAACTCGTAAAAAAAATAAATTGACAAAGTCAAAAGATTTCCACTTGAACAAGTGATCGTCAATGGCCACATTACAGTTTGTAACTCCTTAGCAGTTACACAGTACTGCAATAGTGCAATGAAAAGAAGATTGTACCTGTGGTTTATGCTGGCTGATGGGACACTTCCACAAGGCTATTATCAAGCCTGTTTGACATTAGAAAAACAATGTCTCATTAGGTAAAACTGTATTTTATAAGAAGAAACTCTAATTTACCTGCGTCTCAGTGAATGATTACAGCTGGACCTCGACTTTCTAGTGGCATTAACAATCAACAATTGATTTCCAAGAAAGGGAGTTACTGCTTTAAGCCTTGAAAATGGAAACTGCTTGTCTCCTAGGTAATATAAACTAAACGAGCGTAACCTGATCATGTCTCCTGGCACACGGTTCAAACCAGAACCATAATATGTCTTGTATCTTCAGAAAGATACGAGGAAACTAGAGCATTTGTTTAAAGTCGCAGGTTTTACCTGCACCTTTTGAGCACTCATTGGCATCAGCTCTAATCCTGCACGCTTTGTGCTTTCACATTTGCAACGGTGCAACCTGAAGACACGCACGCTGGGGCGTCCAAAGCAGTGGGCAGTGATCAGTGACCCTCTATGAGACACATGTACCCTGTGCACTTGCAAGCCATGAAGTCACTTGACCACATCAATCGTACATGAACACGTGCAGAAGACTCCCCGCGAAGAGCCTGCCCTTCATATGCCATTCCTACAGGAATCACCTGGAGGATCTGGCCAGCTCCCCATTTCAGATGGTGCTTCATTAGTAACTTTTTTCTCATCCAACTTATGCTCTCTCTTCGATATTAACTTTACTGCAACATCAAAATGGCAAGAAAGGCCTTCCAAAAACACTTCTTGACTCTTAGCACCCCTTCATTGTATGGCTTCTACATTTTTTTCAGAAGAACTTTATCCATGCGAAAAACTTGGAACCGCTGTATGGAATTATGGTAACGTTCTGAAATCATATAATTGGCCTAAGAGCCTTAACTCCCACTCTGTTTGCTCTTTGACATTTTACATCAGATTTGTATTTCGGGTTTTCTTGGGCAAGTAAATTGTCTGCTAAAGACAAATCTTCTTTTAGGCACACATTACTGCTAACAATACATTACACAAATGTTCAGACAGGTCTTTCTATTAAAATTTTAAATTACAGTGGTTTTCCCAAGTAACTGAAGTCTGGTTTTTGTTATTAAAATGTATTTTGGTTACTGTACACGCTAATCAATTCCCACATTGGACTAGGCAGCTGAGCCACTCCCCACCAGAAAGCTCGTAACTTTATTTTTAATAACGAAGCAACAGAATCAGTGTTTATGCCCGGCCTTATGCATCTTATTGAGCATCAATGCTTTGGCAGTCATTTTGACCTGGGATGTGGCTATAGCGCTGAGTAACGTTACAAAAAAAAGCAGAGAGACTGAACTCCTTGCCTCTTAAATGAATTCTTCATGGTATAATTTATTCACAGTATAATTTATTTAGCTTAAACTTACTGTGGCTTTTATCTGGGAATTATATGTGAACGTTCAGTAGTTTTACGGAGAGGAGTGTGTCTCGTAGCCTAACACATGTGCCTGAGTCAGGACCTTGGTACTGTCCCCAGAGAAGCTGATGCCTCCAGAGGGTGACTGAAGGTGCCAGAGCTTGGAGCTGGACTGCAGGTAACGCAGAGCCTCGCAGCTGCCTGCTGGCGGGATCTGCCTGCTGGGCCAGTGCCTTCCTCCTGCAACTGCTGCTGAATGCCCGACAAAAGCCACAGCCAGCTGAATAAGGTTCAGTTCACATCAGTAATTCAAAGGCCAAAATCACTGTAGGAATAGTGTGATTACCTATAGTACTGAGAAAGCTAAAATTCAACTTTAAATCTAAACTTTATTATGGTATTAAAGGCATCTGAGCAATTGTAACTGTCCTATAGAGATGGAAAAGAAAAAAGCCCCGACAGCCCATTTTTTATTAATTGGAACTGCGTGGTTACAATCCCATCACTTAGAAGTCAAAGCTGTTTAAGCATCTTTTATGACACCCACAATTATATCCCCATCATATCTAGTATATAAACGTAGACCCTGCCACTCTCTACTGTATTTCATTACGTGGTGGTATTTATATATTAAAAAAGACAACTGTAAAGTACAGAAAATCTGAAGAACTCCAGATTACAGAGTGTCAGAGTCCCTTACCACAGAGTTCAGTCTGTTAAACCTGTGAAACTTCTACCCTCCAGAGTCTTCCTAAGAGCTGTGTTCCCTGCCTGAGATCTGAAGGGTGCCTAGACCAGAGAGGGCACTAGCTGAAGGAATTTAACTTATCACAGCTTAAGCTGATTGGGAACCCCGGTACTGCAGGCAGAGGTCCTGGTCTGTGCCCCCCCTTCCAGCTGCCTTCCAAACTGCACTGCTCTGCTTACGTCGGACTGTCTCACCCATCCAACTGAAAAATAAACTTTGTTCTTCTTTTTTCTTTTCTGGCAATGTTAGTTTCCAGCTAGCCCAAGCAGCAAAACTGGTGTACTCCAAAGCTGAGCAATTCTGAGTCCTCATGCAAGGAAGGCCACAGCAACCACAAGTGAAAACAGGTCTCCTGTTGCCCCCTCCTTTTTGGAGATGCAGTCTTAGATTAGCTCAAGTTTCTCTTTAAACCGCACTCTAAGGTATCTGGCTGTGTGGTGTTGTAGTGAGCAAATACAGTGCTGCACACATTTCTCTGTTCTTCCTTTTTAGTAGAAATTAGCTTTTTCTTTCCAGAGGGGATGTTTTGGGTTTTGATATTATTCTGTTCCCAGTCAGAAACAATTTGCCCACTCATTAATGAAAGAAGAACCAAAGTGCTTTTTTCCCTTCCGTATTGAATTCAGTTAAAAAGATTTATAAGCTTGATCAGTATTTGAGGAATAACAATTGCTTTAATCTTTAATGGAAAGCACGGCTGGGTGATTTGTTTGTCTCTCAGAGACACAGCTGGCTAACAAGTGTTATAGAAGACATACACGTAATGTTATGAAACACAGAAGATTCCCTCTAACAGATTTTTGTTTTTAAAATGCATATTCCCTCAAAACTGTTTTGGATTGTCAGTAGTAGGGTCCCAACCACTGCATGCTGCTGTCCAAAAATTGCTTTCTTTCAATGGGAATGATACAAATGAGCAATGGCAGCTGAAAAACAGCAGAAGGGCTCTTGAGACTGACATGAGCCATGCAACAAGCACACAAAAAGCTCTCAATGCCACCTCTGTCTAGCTGGAGATCTGTTCGTTTCTTCTTCTGCATTTATGTCCTTAATATGGCAAAACTGCTTCACATGCCTCAGTACAATAATGGTTCCCCTCACCATTAGTTGTGAGTAAGGTGGAAGAAGTACTTGTAATTCCTCACTTTTGATCTCCCTTCTCCCCCAGAATTATTCAGGACAAAAAAAGTCCTAGTTGACAACTCTGATTAAAATATTGTGAAACTCACAGTGTATAAAACATCGTAAAAATCAGCCTAAACAGGAATGGAAATACACACTACACATTCACGTATGAAAACCGTAACAAACACGTGATGGAAGTTGCCCCTCTCACTACAAGTCATACTAGTGCTGAAGTCCCAATGTTGATGCAAAAAGAATTGTTTCTGTCTGCAACAGCTCTGTAACTGTGTCTCTAACGTAGGGATAAGCTTATCAGTAGCTTGAGAAGGCATCCTATATTTATTTTGAAGACAAAGTGAAGCTCTGTTCTTGTGCGGCACTTGAAATAAGCAGGAGCTGTGAGGTGAATCAGCAAAGACGCGGAGGCATGCTGCTGCTCCCTGGACTGCATTATGCTGGCTATCGCATGCTAATGATGTCTGCGGGACAGCATCAGATTTGCTCTGTTCCCTACAGAGGCTCTTCTGCAGCTCAAATGATAAGGGGATGTGACTCTCAAGAAAAGCAGAAACTGCTATTAAGTTCTGAATGGCCACGGCATGCAGCACAATACCAAATGCGGAATCCCAAAGGAATTTATTTAAAAGGAAAATAAATCTCAGTAACAGCCTCAGGTTTGGTAAAGGAAGGGGTTTTTGCATGGTTACTTTTCAGGAGAAATACTCGGATATTAACAGGATGGGTGACTCAGAAATACCACGGACATTTACAATTCTACCCTTTATAGAGTCTCTCTATAAAAAGATGCCAGACAACTTTATAAGCCTTGATGGATTAGGCATTTCAACATCCTGTTGCGTCAGATGATAGCAACATAATATTCACATTAAAGATAAAATAAGACACTTTCCCACAGTCATAAAGCAAAACTAGAAACAGTAAGCAGTCCAAGCTTTTCTTCACTGTGGACTTAATCTGGTTAGTCACCACCTGCTCAACGTATGCTGAGTACCAGCATTCACGTCAAAACCCAACCCCATTTCTACGTCCCTCTCTGCTTCTCTTTTTATGCATAAAGCCTTATCCCACAGCTCTTCATATGGAGAATATTTTCTCTCCAGCCGATGGTGTTCTTTGTACGGTGTATGATTTCTTTCCCCGTCAATGATGTCTGGGGCTTACCTGTCCTTTATAAGGAGGATGGGACGTGCTAGAGAACTAGCAGCAATCTAACAGTCCTTGTCACCATTATCAGGCAAATGTGTTTGTGGCATAAACCCATCCTACCATGACTTGGAAAATACTGTCATGACCCTGGCTGACTTTGGGTCAGAAGTTTTATCTGCATGGATGGGGTCAGTTAATGATAGTAACTGCTGGAAAAAGGTGCACCTGCTAATCAGCCAGTGCACTTCTCAGTGTGATGATGTAAATGTTTTGCATTCCCATATACAATGTGTCAATTGCTTGGAAGCTGTATGCAGAATGTCTCCTACAGTACTGTAAAAACTGCCCCTTCCCTCAAGAAAATGAAGCAACCTTCCCAAAAACCAAGGCTCATGCAAAAAAATTGTATCGGCTTCTTTCAGTTACACAAACATGAAAACAAACAAGAGCAGCAACCTTCACTCAGACGTGACTTTCTACTCAATGGTTTCCAAACAAAATCAGCTGTGTGGCATATGCTGCCAAAACAATAACTACCAGATTAGCAGATGGTATGTTGTGAATTAAATGTTGACACAAACCCGAGACATACCACTCAATCCTCTCTTGATACCAAAACTTATTTCCCTACTATTTTCCTCACCTCGTAATATTTACACACAGCAAAAAAAATCTTTAGATATTCCGTCTGGGTTTAGAAAGGACAAGTTAACCTGCAATATCCTCTTACTCAGCCATCCTTCAAAAAACATAATGCATGATTACTGCAAAAGAAAACATGGAGTGAGTGGTTCTGAGAGCCTGGATACCTCTACGTTTATGCTCGTCCCCCTCTGCCTCCACGGCTGCAATAACCAGATGCTCCACTCAGAGTCCTCTCACACACCCTCCAGATGCAGGGAAGTGGGAGCTGGGGTTGGCAAGTCCAGAACTATGTATGTACTAATCCACCAGCTGGCTGCACCTAAACCTCTGTAATATTATCCATCACATCTCAGTTCTGCCCATCTGTTACCTAGGAGAGCACTAATATCTGTCTCTCCCTACCCACCAGGTATTGTTTTTTCCAAAATTTTAAATTTCTGCCCTTCTTTCTAACGTGGCTGAATCTGCCCAATGGCACTAAAGTCAGCAGACACAGAAAGGGAGGCACAAGCAGGCAGATGTGATCGCATGGACTTTGTTCCCTCCGGGTTCCGGGTAATGTTATTAATTTTACTGTTTACAAATAATAGAAAACAAAACACCTCTGCAAAGCAGCATTTATGTCACCAGGAGTTTTGAGACAACTGAAATCTTGAGTTCAGATCTAAATACCAGAAATTGGATGCTTAAATCGCAGCGTAATTTTCCTGCTCTAACAACTGCACTTCCAGAGATGTGCCTCCATGTGAAACACCTCTTCCCAATGCCAGCACTTGGGATCAACAGACAGGGGAACCTTACCGCTCCTCTTTTTCCATTTCCCAAATTTAAAATGTAATTGCTGCTAGCCTGACTACCAAGATTTGCACCAACTGGGTAAATCACGTACAGCTCTTGGGGAGTTTTCAGATTACCAGGGACTGGCCGTTACCAGGGCCAATAGCCCCCAGCCAATGCCTATTCCGGGGCCGCGGGGCATCGGGGCGGCCCGGGCCTGCCCGGGCGCTGAGGAGCAGCTCAGCGGTGAAGTGCTCCTCTTCCGACCGAGCCACCTTCTTCCCCCACCTCCCGCTTATTAGTTGGAGCTGCGTTTGGCGAGGAAGACCACAAGCCCGGCCGAGGAAGACGCCTTCCTCCCGCCGCCAGCCTTCTGAGGCGACGGGCGGGGCGGGGCCCGGGCGCTCTCGCGCCTGCCCCGGCGGCCTCCGCCCCGGAGGGGGCGCAAGCGCGCAGGCGCAGGCCCGCCCTGCCCTGCCCCGCTCCGAGGGGCGGCCGTGTGCGAGGCGGAGGGTGAGTAGCGGCGGGGCTGGGAAGGCGCGCGGGGCGGTGCCCGTTGGTCGCGAGGCAGTGAGCGTTAACTGTCACCCTCCGCCTCCTGATGCGCCGTTGGAGCGCGGCGGCGGCCGTCTGGCGTTGCTCGTCCGTGCCGGGCTTTTCCTCTGGAAAACTGCCCCCTTCGTCGCCGGCTTAAAGCCGGTGGCGGCGTCAGGAGCCCCCTCACGGCCCGGGGGGAGGTTTCTGCCCTTTATCCCTCGGCGCCCTGGCGGTTTGTGCCGCTCGGGGGCCTGTACGGGGTGGTCAGGCTGAGGTGCTGCGCGGCTGCGCCTCGCGTATGGGCTGGCGGAGTGCCACCCTCCGCTTGGCAGTGCCTGGAGTCCCTGTGGCCGCCTTTAGCCGACCTCCACGCTGCCCTGGCCTCCCTGCTGTGCCTAGGGCCTTGCGGGAGGAGGCCTGGGGCGATCGCTGGGTTGAGTTTGTGAATCCTATCCCCCAGCCCCCGGCTGTTTCACTTCAGTGTAAACTACGGGGCAAGGGGGCCCTTTGCACCGTGTCTCCTCCGCCCCTCGGTGGGGTTAACCAAGGGCGTGTTTTGTTCACCATTGCTCAGGTGGCATGTTGCAGGTGACCTGCCCCTTGAGTGTAAAAGTGAGACCTGAGTCCTGGGGCTGCTGGGATGGGTGGATAGAGTGACTGCACTACAGTGGGATGTGGGCTGTCCTGTCACATGTAAGGTTTTAAAAAAAAATGTTCCTTGGCATTGTCTTTTAAGCCAGTGGTCCGAAGCCTGCTACTCAGTCCGCAGGTAGCTAAAGCATTAGCCAAAGACAGGTAAAAAACCTGAAGCCCATTATCAGGAGACTTACATTTGCAATATAAAGATGTGCATCTCCAGAAGTTAGTTTTAGGATGCACAAAATTGACAAAATTGAAAATCGGTGTGCTTAAGCTGGGAATGTTAGGCAACACCAAAGGTGATCGTTAATACATACACAAAATAAAATTCATGCTGTAAGAAGACAAGCCAAGTGTGAACTCGTAGTCAGTGAATGTATTTCTGTAAGGTTTTTATAAAAATGTGTCTATTTTTCATTCTGTTTTTAGGAAGTATTCAACATTAATTAAAATGTCTTCCACCAAGCCTCCAAATGAACATGAAACGCCCAAAGAGAGGAAACCAGGACTGAGGAGTGTTCAAACAACTATGCTCTTCCGAGCCGTGAACCCAGAGCTTTTCATTAAACCTGTAAGAGGCTCATTCTGAGAGAAACTTAAGTATGCTTGGAGAGACACGGTTGCTTTAAAATAATAATCGCAATTCTGTGTGCGTTATATAACCATCTGTTGTTACGCAAACCACTCAGTAATGCAACTAAAAATATTTTTACTTTTTTTCCACTCTATTAAGAGTTCAGAACATTACATTGTTTATTCCAGCTTTTATTTCACTGTCATATTGTCTGATTCTTTTGTACCTAGCCAAGTTGCTTTCAGAAAGACTGTTTACAGGCATATTACCTGTGTAATTTCACAGATTAAGTAATAAGAATCATATTTAAAAGGGAACAAATTATAAAATGCAAGCTTTTTGATATGAAAGGAGGGGATTTTTGGTAGCTTTTCAATATTTTGGATTTTTGTTTTTCTTGCTTTTATAATTAAGTTGATGATACTCAGGTTGTATTTACACTTGCAGAACCCAGCAAGACTGGGTGAAATTTGTGCATATAATAAAGGTAGATTTTTTGATGATAATACATGATCTGTTTTAGAGGAATATAAGGAAGGTTGCTTGGCAGGAGCAGAGTGCATTGACCCAGTAGTATATCCAGATGAATTCTGTTAGAAGTTTGTTGTAGTTACCTTTAGTAATTGGTTTTGGCCTGTTCATTCATGCTCAGGCAGCATTTGCAACCAGCAAAAGACAGAGCACCAGGCAGTGCGATGTTCTGTCTCCAGAGTCATCTTTTTCAAAGGGAATTCCTTTTGCTGTCAGAAAATGGAGTCTCCCTTCTTGCTGCTTATCAAAGTCATTTGGATCACAAGATAATTTTTGCAGCTGTCACAGTAGTTTACTGTTCACTTTCTAAGCCAAGATAGAAGAATGTAATGTTTGTGTTGAATGAAAAATGTTTTGACTAAAAACACATGTACTATTTTTTTTTTTTCTTGTCAGAACAAACCTGTGATGGCATTTGGACTCATAGCAATTACCCTCTGTGTGGCCTACCTTGGTTATTTGCACGCAACAGTAGAGAATAAGAAGGACCTCTATGAAGCAGTCGACAGCGAGGGGTCCAGGTATATGAGGAGGAAAACTTCCAAGTGGGACTGAGAACGTAAGGAAGGAAATCAAATCAGTCACAGAACTCTTCAAGGCAACTACTATTTTTTTCTCTGTCCATTGAAATAGTGGATAAATATCTCTCTTGCTATTTAGTCCATTTTAAGTTCCTTTACAAAATGCTATGCCTGTACAAATCAATTGCAATTAAGATACATGTGAACATAAAAGTGATTTTAAGAATTGTCGTCTGTGATCTCCACAGTAAGAAGACATGAAATTACCTCAGATGTGCAGTCAAGACTGGTAAATGCCTTAGAAATTTACATGATAGTTCAGCTCACTTCTCTCTTTGCTTTGATTAAGTGGAACAGGGGTTTGTCTTTTATTTTTTAAATAGAATGCATAATGTATTGTGTGTGAAAAGAAAAAGTTGATCTGTTGAAAGTTGATAATTAACAATGTTGCAAGTAAAATAATTTTAAGGCAAGAAAGATCTGATAAAGCAGTCATTGAAGGGTTTTATTTAATAAAGAAATTTGTAAAATACTGGCCAAAATAACCCTTGGATGCTAATATACTCTTCCTTACAAATGAAAAAAAAATAAAATCAGTAGCTAGGTAGAGGAGAAAAAGTGAAACGAGTGCCAAGAGAAAGTCAGGAAGAACTCAGCCATTACCTTTCCTGTTTGGCATCAGACAGCAGATCAGTGAACTGTAAGTCCACATTAGCTAGAACTTGTGAGGTGTTCTTGACTGGTCAGCAGGACTAGTTTCTTTAAGCTGCATTCAAAAATTAAATTTCTCTGTATTACAAAGTACGTTATGTAACATTAATTTACTATAGGTTACTGAACTCAAAATAAGGAATGGAAAGTCTAAAATCAACAGGCTCTTAAAGGCACAGAGAAAAGGACGTGTTCACCTGAACAAGCCCAGTCTTACTGAACAGCCCGGCATGTGGGTTGGAGGTGGCCCCTCGGCAGTGTGCTGGCTGCTGCCACCGTGAGTGTGGCTGGAGGGCAGGCGGGTGTTGTGGCATTTCCTTCGCACGTGAGGTGGTCCACTGTAAGCCTTTACCTTGAGCAAACTCTACAGGTGGGTGCTTTCCTCTTCCAGCACGGAGGCCTTCTCCTGTGAGCTTCTCTAGCTGCTTCTTTGTGCCTGACATTTCCTAGACAGTGTCTCATTAACCGAACTCCAGAACACATGGTGGGAGGGCGCGTACCAGGCCATGCCCTTTTTCCACCACGGACCCTTAATAACGTTCTGGTTGCATTTTTCCATTCAGCTCCTCATATTTACAGCCCCATCAAGGGCTCCCAAGAAGCTGAGACCTCTTTGTTAACCCATTTCTGGCCAAGGTGGCTTCTGTCAGGCCAAAGAAGAAAGAGCATGCGGGGACATCTGCTTTGCCGCTCTAGGAATTGGTTTGGGTTTTGTTATCAAAAGATTTTGTTACTGAGGTTAAAAAAGGTGGGTGACTGCCTTGAGAGACAGCAGTTCCTCTATGGTGTTTCTCTGTATCTCCCTCTAAATCCTTCACTTTGAACCTGTGATTTTCTTCCTGTTTGTGTTTTATAGTTATCTGTATCCTAAATTCAGCTGGACCTTGGTTTGGCTACCTCCTTCCTGAGAAGGGAAGTGAGCTCTACCTTTGATAAAGCTATAAAAAAAATAGCATTTTTACAGCCTTTAAAAACATATTCCTCTCTGTGAGCCTTGCAATAGCAAGGTCCTGGGTAAATCTGGAAGCTTGCAGGTGAGGAAACTACTTGCCTTTTGATTGATGAAGGCGTTTCCAGGTGAATTGATCAAACGTTCAGAACTGTCACATACTGTGCATGTCCTGTAGAATATGGTTTTGTTTGATAGGATGTGATGGATCTTTAGAATTAACCTGTTCTTTTAAAAAGGGTCACACAGGATTTTAGCTTCATTTTCAGTCATTAAAATGCACAAGTCTTGTATGTTTGCATTAATTTAACTAAATGACTCCAGAATCAGTGCTAAGTAAGCACTTTAACATGTTTTTCTGCAAGCTTTTAAAATACACACTTTGATCCTTATACCTGCAGATGATTCAAAGTGAGAAAGCCCAGTCTCTCATTTTCACACATTTGTGAATAAAGGGTTCTCAACATTTTGAATTATGTTTTGTGAAGTGAATATGGATCTGGAAGTTACTGGGGGAAAGGAAGCGGGGGGCGAGGAGTGAAAGAGAAAGGTGTGGGACTGACCTGGGCAGGGACTCGGCGATGGGCATGCCAATGGCACTTCATAGAAAAGCTGTCTGAGATGGGGCCTCTGATCTCTTGGCTGGAGTCGAGTCCTGTTAACCAGCTTAATTTAGAACTGCCCAGGGTGAAGGAAGAGTATTTAGACTTGTCTGTATCATTAAGGAGCTTCTCCATATTTATTTGTGGCAGCTGCTGTACAGGTAACTCTCCTAATGCTACTAAAATTATATATAAAAAGGAGATAAAGCAGTGTAAATACAGAGAAGAATGTAGTAAATTAGTGTTACAGCATCAATACTGGCCTTTGCTGTTTTAAGTACCTGATTTGTATCATAAAAACTATGTGCGTATAGGGATTAAAGGGAAGAAAAACCCACCCAAGCAAAACTACGTTGGTAACAAAATTTGTTTGCTCAACTGTGAAAGCACCGCTCCCCCTTAGGCATCTGGAGGATAAGCGAACAGCACCAGTATAATTTCTTTTGTTCCACTTTTCTCAGTTTCATCTTCACCATAGTAATAATTATCTACAATGGATGATAGCTGGCTTGACAGGAACTGTGAGTCAAAATGATTTCCCGGGCAGAGGTTCTTTCAGGTTTTTGCCAATTCCTTACTGTCTCTGTTGGCTTTTACATCTTTACCAGGAACAGCAGCAAAATGCTATGATTCCAATATCTGAAACAGTAGCTATTGTACTGCTCCTAAAATCTCCTTAAACTACATGGTTTCAGTAGGAATTGTTGACATTCAACAACAAAAAAATGCATCAAAAAGCCAAAGCCTGCTGTGACGCTGCTTAACTATTACCAGGGAAGTTGGTTCTTTGTGAGCAAAGCCCACCCTGCCCAGTAACAGTTGCTACGTAGGGAGCTGTATTAAGGCGGGAAGGGGTCACTTCATACAACCCTCCCTCATCATCTGCCTGCAGCATGTTACTGAGTTATCAGCATGTGTGAATCCTAATCTGAAGGCAAACATTTCGGCTAATTTGGTAAAAAGTAATGGTTGATGATTTTTCTCTCTTCACCGGATTGCATGTTTTCTGTAGCAACAATAAGTGTTTTGCCTGCAAGCAAGAGATCTATCAGGAATAGAATTCTGACATTTTAGTAACTGTATTACAGAAAAATACAAGAATACCACAATGATTAGAAGTCCTGATCTGGACTCTTTTGTTTGTTGTGCTGTGTGCTCAAAAATAATACCACCACCACCTTCCAACGCTACTTTTGATCGGATTCGGGAGTATAGGCCTTTCAGAACACGGTATTATACTCATCGTGATATACTGGGTAAGTTTATTTCTGAAATTCTTTCCTCACAATCAGATTTAGGAAAACTCCAAGAGCTGTTGTATCCATCTGTTCTTGACAGTCACGAAGGCGTTCACATCTTGCTAAGAAAGAACTGCATTTACCTTCTGAATATTAATAAAGTCAGTATATTCAGAGGGGGGACAGGGTCAGCCGTCCTGTGGTGCATGAAGGCATTCAGATTTGGGCATAATGAAGTGCAAAAGAGTATTAGCTGTAAGACCATTAGCAAATGTTTTCTAAGGCTCAAGTAGTTTGGGAAGAGCTATGCTTGATTTAACATTTGCAAAGATCATCCCCTCATCCTTCAGCAGGACACAGTTGGGATGTTTTATCCTGAATCCTACCTTATACCTGATGGTGGCTGCTGACCTTAGATTGAGGGTCTGCAGAGCCTCTTGAGGTTTGATTTTTTTCTGGCAGATGACAATCATAACCTCTATGATGAAGGAAAGCATATGGTAGCATTCATATGTTTGAGGATCTAGCAGGAATCTGAAGTATCTTTATAGGTTACGCCTGATTGTCATAGAGGTTTCTGATCAGCACTGTAAAGTTTTGTAGAAATTGTGTTCGGCATTTTAATTGATGTGCGTTGTGAAGAGGAGTGTGCTTGGTTTCTATTTTAAACAATATCAAGAGATTATCAGTGCACTGAGAGCCCTGGCAGCAGGGTGAGTGCTGAGCATGGCTTCAGCCTTGCATTGACACACACAGTGTAAAACACATCCAGAAGGCCAGAGACAGTCTCTTTTAAAATGAGTTTCTCTTGCTGCTTAATATAATGGACTGGGGAAAAGCTATGCAGTCCGAGCACAACGTGCTTGTTGCTAAGATTTAGGCACCGTTGGACTTCTATTTTGCTGATTTAAATCAGTTGACCCCTTTGTCCCATCCTGCTACTGTTTTCCATGTACTTCATGTTAACTTCATGTTAGCTCCATAAGAGGACTCTGCCCACCCATGTGGAGTGGGGAAGAAGACTGGAGTGGAAGAGGAAGACAATCTTCCAGCGGCTGTGTGAAAGCTAGATCTCCTGTGGCTCTTCCTTTTTCATTTTTCCTTTATAATAACCCAGGAAAATATGGCTCTTTGGCCCTGTCAAGCACGGAGAATGGGATCCAAAGCAATGCCCAGGCTTGGCATTGAGTAGGAAAGGTGGAGGGGAATAGCTGAAATCCCAGTGGTGGGGGGGCAGTTTTGGGTTGCAGAAAAGCATCTTTATCCACCTCCCTCTGCAGTGGCTTCTCTTATGGGCAATCCTTGGTGCTGAAGACCAGCCTTTCAAATGAGTTAGCAGGGCTACCTGTTTGCTTTCAGAGCAAGTCCACAGAAACAGATGGTGATGCTAACATCTTACTTAGGCCCCATCCATGTTGCTAAAGGGAGCACCGCTGGCCTAGGTCCCGTGAAGCAGTGTGGCTCACATCCATGCTGCTTCGCTCCCCCTTTCTAGAAGGGATTAGCTGTGCTCCTGCAGCACTGGGGCTGCTTGGGGCCTGGTCGGACACAGCAGCCCTAGAGACAGAGATTGCTTTGTATGTGCATGCTCTGTTCCAAACACCTGAAATATTCTGCCGTATCCCCCTGAGTTTATTTATTGTGTGCCTAAAGAGTGGCAGGAAGGAATCTGAGGGCATCTCGGGGCAAGAGACCTCACTGAAAACCTTGGAGGACTCTGAGGGCGCAGGGACCCAAAGAGGGCACTGTCTCACCCGTAGCATCTAAAAGGACCAATGCCATCCCCCGGGCTGCCGCGAGGTTGGGTCGCAGACAGAAATGGGAGAATGATTCACAAGAAAGCTGAGGACTGACCGATTGCTTGGGCCCTGAGGATGGCCGTCAGGACAAGGAGCCGGGAGGGACACCCGTGATGCTCTCCCGTTGTGCAGCCTTGCCTAGAAGGTGAGAGTTGGGTTCAGCACCTTCCTATTACATTTATGGAACTGCACAAGCGATAATAATTGTGGTTTCCTATATGTGAAATGAGGGTGTGTGTTCTTTAGCCTTTTGATTTTTAATTCAGCTGCAGAGCCAAGCAAAGGGGTCGGGAGAGAGGCACAGGTTTCTGCGTTCTGGATATTTGCTGAGCAAGATCTGCTTGTGTTGACTGTGTAGAGATCGGTGCAGACATTCAGCAAGAACAACGTGAAAAGAAGGAGGCAGAGATACAAGAGCGCATTGAAAAAATGAAAGCTGAACTTTGGTCTCAGGTAAATTAAATTACGTTCCTGTAATTTAAATGATGATTATTCTTTGGAACAATTGCGATAGCATAAAGACAGTTAATAAAGAACTTTGAGGTGACTGCTATAGAGCTGTCATTAATTTCATCTCCTTTGTTCACAGACTTCTGTGTGCACATACTTCTCCAGTTTCTGATCACAACAAAGCGTACTTTGAATTAATAACAAATTTTACATCTGGTCTGAAAATGGCCTCTAAAGCACACAGAAGTTATCGGTTGTTAAAGCTGTTCCCCATAGTGCTATGTAAGATTCTAAAACTACCCTTTATGTTGTATATATGTATAGTGGTTACAACTGTGGCGGCTCAATGCTATTGTGTGGCCAAGTTTTAACAGAAACCACTGCAATAAAATTGCCAAATGGACCAAAATTTATTTTGCCATCTGGTTTTAAAATTAACTTGCTCTGATTTCTTAAATAGAAAATACAAAACTATTGATTATGTAACCTCTGCTTCATCTTAATAGGGTGTTAATAGAAGGTGAGCAGCTATACTTAAATCATAACTTGTTTTAAAGGCTGAAGTGCTCAAGGAAGATGCAGTGGATAAAGCTCTGAAAGAGGCAGCCGCTAACCACAGTGCATTTGTACAAGACCTTAAACAAAAACTTGGAAGGGAATTAAGGGTACGAACTTGTTTGCTTTTATTACTGTGGAAATAGCCAGCATGATAGAGCCATGTGTTTGACAACCAAGAATGTCATTCTGTGTAAAAAAAAATGGTTTTTTAGTGCTTGCCATAACCAGGACCTTCATTCATCTGAGATTTGAACTCTAGTGCCAGGAGAAGTACTCGGCCTGAAAGATGACTGGCTTTGTCTTTATGCTGGATGAGAGGTGAGCTTGAGCTAGGTGGATTTTTAAGTCACTCTCAGCATGTTTCACATTTTTTTTAATTGAATGAAGTTTGTGGACTTCACTGAAAATTCCTTGTCAGGCCTTGATTCAGCCAGCCACTGAAACTGATCAGGTGCATTTCTTAAGGGCAGTTAAAGACAGGCATAACTTTAAATCTGTCCTGAAATTTCGTGTTCATTGAAGCTAGAAAGGTATTTAACTGATTTTCTGAACCTGGACCCTAAGTGGGGTGGAGGAGAAGGAAAACTGCCAGCATATGTATATTCCTAAATGAAGCACACCAACTGTAGCTTTGCATTTCTATATATGCTTAGCACATGCTTTATATGGTTGTTTGGATAGCTGAGAAAAGACTCAGAGATATACAAAGAGAAAGGAAGGCAGCTGCCTTCTGGATCTGAGCCTTCCTGCTTTCTGCACTGCTTCACAAGGCTTTTTACCACTAGAGCATCTGAGCACTCTTCAGTCAGGCACTATGCAGTCCGTCTGTCATCGTTAGTCTTGCAGCCTACCACTGGAAGATGAAGGGTGCACAGAGAATTGCCAGAGTGTTTTGCTTTGGAATTTTATGCAAGTTTCTAAATAGCTATCTGTTTATACTTCAGGCAGTCAAAGCAATGGGCTTGGCATCTCAAGAGGAAAAGCAGGGAGGTTTACAGTGGTCTTAAGTTTCCGGCTGAGTTCATTGCATTTTATGGAGCTGTTTTCCAAGGGAGCTCTGTCTTTTGCTGTGATAGCATCTGCCGACAATAGTTGACAGAAGCTCAGTTCCTCGTGTTTAACTGTTCAATTACTTGCCATAAGCCTATTATATATCTTTGTAGACCTGAGTGTTCAGGATTTGAACATGTACCATTGTTCCTGATAACATTGGTTCCAGTGACTAAGGACTAGGGAGTAGATACAGAATTCTACAGCTGAAACAAAAGTAGAGGCAGATATAACTAAAGTAATTGCAAGATGGTTTAGATTTGGTGGTTTGTGTTTCTTGCAGTTCATTTTAAGAGGTGTCTTAACAGTGAGCTAACTGCTCACTAGCAGCTAGCTTGGAGAGGTGGTGGCAGAAAATTTACTCAGCATCTGTCTAAGCAAACAGATAGTGGCAGCCAGTAAGACGTGAACGAGTGATTGAAGTGGTTTTATATGTAGGATAGGCCAAAGACAACTACTTTCAGCTGGTAGCTTCAGTAATGGCTTTTTGCAGCAGTGCTGATGTGGATGTTCCATCACCATTCATGGTCAAGTGGCTTTAGTTAGGCTTCTTGTAGGCAGGTCCTATTATTTGTCACTCCGCATGTCAGCAATAGACAAACAACCGGTATCCACAAAAATACACAGAATACAGAGCTTATAGTTGGGTGTGCAAAAGATTTATGGCAAACCTCATGTAACTCTGCTCATCCTATATTAGAAAACCCACCAAGATCTAAGCAGCCAGAGCTTTCCCAATAATGTCTTGCCACTTCCACGGAGAATGCACTTGTCAGGGGTCTTGGAAAGAACTGTGAATGGCATCAAAGCAGTGTAAATCACTGAGCAGCGAGTTAAGAAGGTTGGATTGCTCTCCTGGATGGTCAGGCTTGGCGTGAGTTTGGCATGGGCTATAATGGCAACAGAGGTAGATGGATATGTATTGAGTGTCTGAGATTCCAGATATATGTATGTCCATCCAGACCACCTAAGATTAGCGTTGTCATACCTTTAGTTATCAGCCTGAGCAATATCTTGCTGACAAGCACACCAAGGACCAGGCTTCTCCATCTCACTCTAAAACCATGCCACCAGCCATGTGAACTTGTGAAGAAAATATATCCCGGAACTTTTTGTATCTTATGTAGAAAACATGGATGATGTGGAATGATGCTACAGTAAGTCACTATAATTGCCCCATAATATTTGCCTGAAATCTGCTCTGCTGGGCTTTGCTGGGGATTGTTTAAATACAAATGAACAATAAGTTGTCACTACTCAGATCTATTTTTAACTTTGCTTAAGGAAGAGGTGAAGAAGGTGAAGGCAGAGATGCAGCAGTGTATGGAGGACGAGCTGAAGAGAGAGGCTGAAGCAGCAGAGCAGCGCATGGCTCACAGACTTCAGTGCGCCCTCATGGAGTGTGCCCGGGAGAAGATGCAAGCGGTGGCCGAAGCCAGGAAACAGGAGAGGGAGGCGGCCCTGAAAGAAGCAGCCAGGCAGCACAGGTGCTCTTAGTGTTTCCCCTCACTTGGCTGGCAAACACGCTCTGCTAAAGAAAATGACTGGGATTGCATAAGCATTGCTCAGATGTGGGTCTTCTAGGAAAAGATCAATAGACCCTTTAGAAAAAAATGTATTTGGAAATATGAAATGACCAGCAAGAGTTGCAGGCTCAACCTCTCTCTCTGACACCCCATGTAGAAATAAAACATATTTTGTTCCTAAAAGCAAGTATCACAAAGCCAACAAAGGATCCAAAAGTTTTGCTTTTTATGGCTGATTTGCAGTCATCAGAAATAGAGATCTCAGGGGCCTATTGTGCCATTCATCTATGCAAAACTGAAAAAGATGTGTTCATATGGACATTACAGGGTGCAGAAGATTCTACCCATAGAGAGTAAGCGTTGTGAATTAAACAGCTTTGATGTCAAAATAGTAACACATCCCTCTCCCTTAAGAGTAGAATACATTTCATTTTTTGACAGCACAAACAACAAAATAACACTATACACTCACAATGAAAAGATCAGTTCAGGTGTGCTCCTTTATAAGATGCTTTTTTTTTTTACTGAACAGTCTCACACTTAAGTTTTGATGCATTATTTAATACCTTCCTTTTCACTATTAAAAATGCCCCTTCTGACAAAGATAAATGACATTCTGCATAAACTTAGCTGGTCTCTTTAACTTCTCATGTTAGCAGAGCGCTGTGAAAATATCTCCAGCAAAGTGGAGGGAACAGTAACAGAGGGCAGAAATTATTTTCTCTACATTGAAGTACTTGGTTCAATAACCTTAATTGATGCCTGATGCACCATTCTTTACTTGTCCCTGAGCCAACTCTGATGATTAGCACCCATAATGTTTTGACTACGTAATATAAATTATATGTTTTATTACTGACATGCTAGCACAAAAATGTTCTCGGTACCACTTAAACAAAATTATAGATGACTCTGTAGTCTAGAAATCAGTTCTTACATTTCACTTCAAGACAGCATTTTTACTTGGGGGCAGAATTGTTCAAAGTCTATTTGAAAATCAGTGTGTACTTAAGTGCTGGCTCAAAGAGAAACCTGAATGAAGAGTGAAATAGTAATCCTTCATATTTTTCATTTGGAAGTAAGCATCATTAAATTATCACTGGATGTGACACACACAGAAATAGAATCTTCTGCAGCTGCCTTTCTCTGCGTCATCAGTGGCTGCCTTTTACCCTATTTTGTTTCAGAGGTCCTACATCCAGTGCTGATTTCATGTGTAGTTATAGCTGAATAAGAGAGGTTTTACAACAACCTGAATAGACTTAAATTGTTTTTTAAATAATCTTTAATGACAGGTGTTCCCTACAAATCTTTTCTTCTTTTTCTTTTTTTAAATAGAAAGCACTTAGAGCAACTTAAAGGAGAAAGTATGTTAGCTGAGGAACTATACCATAAGAGTATAGAGCAATTAAACAAAGAAAAATGTCATGAGATGAATATTGCCCTGAGTATCACACGAAAAGAGAATCAGATTGAGACTGAAAAACAGCTCAAAGAAGCAGAGACCCTACATCTTGATGAGCTGGAAAAAGTGATGGCTATGTTGAAAGCAGCAGAAGAACAGGTAAAGATTCTCACACAAAAACTGGAAAAGATGACAGATTGGAAGGACAGCCTGGAAACTGAAATACAAGCAACAAGACAAGCTTTCCAAAAGTATATTGATGCCACATTTCCTAACCTGTCCCCTGGACAAGCAGATTTTATTCTGCCATTCAGAAAAGCATTTGAGCAGAAGGAGACCCCAGAAGAAGCAGAGGACAGTGACAAGGAGTATAAGAGAACTACAAATAGGTGATGCTGAAAAATAAATCAATCTCTCTTCACTGAATTATATGAGTGTCGTTAGAATGATACAGAAAAAAATAACCACCACTATATTAAATAATGAAATGGTGAGCCACGCTTAGAAATTATGCATTAATTTTTGTTTTGCAAATGCTAGGACAGAAGTTGGAACATGTAGCACTTGAGGAGCTTCCCACTGAGTCCCCCTTGACAAGGAAAAAATGTGAAAATCTGATCAGAAAGTCTGTCGCTTAGTTAAGCATCAGCACTTGGACTGTGAGGACTGTTGGCTCTGCCCTGAATACTCGGTTGTGGAGTAAGACACACAAGCTTTGAACACCTGCAGCTTGGGTTCTGAGATTTACAGGGCAGTTACTCTATGTAACAGTATGTGTGTCTATGTAGAGTACTTGGAAGTGAGTGTTTATGTGATCTGAAAACTCACCTGGCTTGAGAGACAGCTTTTGGGCAAAAAGTGTGTGCCAGCAGGCATGCAAAATAATTTTCCCATGGGAGGACTCAAGTTTATCTGTTTACACGTGCTTGAAGCCTGCATGGCTTTAGGCCAGCCTCAATAAATTGATCAGGTCTGAGATTCAGCCTGCCTCAATGTCTGATTTGTCTTCACTGTGTAATAAGACTTCTCAGCATTTGCTTAATATTCCCTAAAGCTTTGTGTCTATCTAATTTGTTACCTGTTAATCTGAAAACACTGTATAGCATCTTGAGTGTGAGCTGAGGAATGTAAAGGAGCTGGTCTTTACTCTAGGTGATAGGAAGTATAATATGGTGAAGGAAGCTCTCTGTAGGCATCTTGTTTAAGGGAATTTTTAAGAGAAGTCTGTGCAGCCTTCTTTTCCTCATGCTCAAAAACAACCCCAGAAAACAAAAAAAGCAGAATAATCTCACAGATGTCCATCACTCTACCAAACTAAGAAGTGAAGACAAGTGAAGTCACTGGTTTCTTGTGGAACAGTTTAATTCATATAAAATACCTTGAACAGATATTTGGCACGCTCAGGCACTATTTCTGACCTAAATGCCTCTAAAACCTTATTTCACTGAATTGTGGAAGCTCTTTCTGTGGAAAGCTGATGCTCTCTGTTCATTTCCCCTGTTACGCTCCTGATGAAAAGAATCCAAACTTCATTGTTGTCTAACCGAATAAACTGCACAGAGCCCAAGATAAAACTCGTGTTTACATTTTAAAAGTTCTTCAGCAGTCTGAAATACTCTGTAAGCTCTATAAATAATTTTTTAAAGAAAACATTTACATGTGCATTAAGCATAAAAATCTTTTGAAAGTACAGGAGTAAAATACTGGAACTAAAGTACTAGCAGCTGCACCATGAAATACCTAAAGCTGATGAATGCTCTCTGGTGAATTACCTGATTAAAGGCTCACCTCAGCATGCACCATGGAGCCCACAGTCACAGCAGCAGCTGGGGGAACCCCAACAACCCAGTCAGGGGAACAAGCCTCCAATCCAGCCCCTCCCGGGCCATCCCAGGAGGGCATCAGCCCCATGGACTGGGAGTGAGACCCACCACCATGAGTCAACCAGAGAGGCTTTCTGGAGCACCTTGCAAACTGAGGGTGGATACAGCCTGCAGGTATGGGACTCCTTATGGGATGCAGGGAACAGCATCTTGGGATTGTACAGGGATTCTACAAAGGCTATGTTTGGAACATGGGATGTTTAGGGAAAGAACCAAAGGTGGGGAAAGGGGGATCAAGGTGGCTTGGGGAAGAAAAAGAGTGGGAAAAGAGAGGAATAAGGGGACAAAAGAGGCTGGTTACACGTGAACAGGGGCTGGTCATAGCTGACCAAGCTCTGAGCCTGATCAATGCAGTCTGTCCTGTCTTCTCATTGAACTCCTTTTCTAACTTTTCCTGGGTGCAGGGCTTTCTCTGCATGCATGTGTATGCATGGAGGTCTAGCTGCCAGCAGCTAGAGTTGGACCACAGATGACAGGGGCGGTGGGCTCAGGGTGCCAGAAATTGGAGAGACTGGAGTGCATATTATGTGGGTACGTATGTCAGTGTGTAATCACTAGCAAATATCAGGACAGGCTAGCTGACAAATAGGGTAAGAGGCATGGGAGCCAAGTGACGGGGCGGCCGTAAATCTAAGATACTGGAGAGTCCAGAGCATCTGAGATTTGGCTGCTTGAGGGAACCAGGTGGTCAAAGCTAGTGATTGGAGAGGCTGTGAGGTCTGAGGGTTGGCTGCTGGTAAGGTTGTAAGTCTGGACCAGCTACCAGACATGCTGTTTGCATGCGTGTGTCTGTGCATGAGGCAACACGAGGGGCAATTCTGCGTCTTGCATGTCAGAACACCAAGATGATGAAGTGCTTCAGCTCCCCTTAAAGAAACAGTTCAGGTTCTCTTGTAGTGACAGATAAGCAGTTTTTCTCTACTGGGGAGGATATAATATAATCATCATATACTTCTCCAGTGCCTTACTGTTAGCATTTGTTTCAGAAAAAAAGAAGTCACCCTGTCTTACAGGGTTAGCCCACTTTTTATCTGGGATACAGTGGCAGTGACTGATACATACCGTGGCTGTCTACAGGGGTAAGTGTTCTCTGTGGTGGACCTTAGTCCTGGGTAGCTCCGTCATCCATATGAGACCATGGGCCCCTGTGAGTGCACATCCCACTGACCCTCCTGACCTACAGCCTTGGGGGCATGTTTGGAGACACGCGGCAGGGGCTCAAGATCTGGTCAGCTGTGTCTATACCTGTATATACTAGAGACACACTCTGGGGTGGACTTACTCACCAGTATATGCAGAGCACATACAGCATGTAATAGTCTGTCAGACACTAGCGTTACTTCTCATTGCCTTTTGGGAAAGGAAAAACATTTTGGTTTACTGCTTTCAAATGTCAAGCTGAAGTGGTGTTGGCTCTGCTTAGAAACAGCATGTCCTCTTAAGTCTATGTGCTTTCATCTCTGTAGAGATGAAAGGAACCACAGCTTGGCCTAAGTGAATAGCTCTGCAGTATAAATGGATAGACAAGATAGCAAGCAGTAGAGTCGCTATGGGACCTGGACAGCCATTTCCCATGGACACTGTTTGGTATTTCAAGGAAGTATTTTAGAAAGTATAGTATCTAACTAAGCCTGATTTAAAAGATTTTTTTTTTGTCCCTTCTAGTTGTACTCACTGCACAATATTAATTATGGTTGACTGGCAAGCTGAAGAAAAAGGCCGTTTTTCGTATTCGGTAAGTTTCTGCATGTCAGATACTTAGCTAATGAAATCTGTGAGTACATGAGCTATTGGTAGCTAATAAAAATTGGGAGTTCAGACATACAAGCAAGCTTTTCACTGCATGAAGTAGAGACAGCATATGTTTGTTGGCTTGATTTTGTTCCTGTCTGAGAAGGATTGCAGCATAAAAAGTAACACTACCCACTTTACTTGCACTCTGAATCAGAGAGAGTGTGAATACATGCTTTTTGACTGTTTGTCTGAATGATGCATATAAAGAAGCTTTCAGATAACATCTGGACACTAGGATGCTGGTGATGGCACATACTGACAGTGGAGTGCATGAGACAAAACCTAGAATGGGGAGCTGTAATGCTGCAATGAATAATACAGAAAGCAGGATTTCTTTATTAGTCATTCAGGAGATGTCTAAAATTGCCAGAAAGTACCATAGTCTCAGAAACAGTGAAATTTTCTGTCTAAGGCAATGCTATAAAAGACTGAAAAGTGGATTGTCTAATTACTGTAGCTGAGCAGCTGAACTAGTAGGGAGCTGTGGAGTACAGCTGATAAGCAGCTAATTAATAAAGTAGAGACATCTTGCTCGTTAGTCCCTCAAAGGTCTGCAGAAGAGATCTGTGATGTCTTAAAAGGAGGATATGCATATTGTGAAATCACTGAATGCCTGGCATGGAGAAATGAAGTGTGAAAGGAACTAATGATGCTCATAACATTTGGAGTGTGAGCGCACGCTGTCTGTGCGTGTGAGGCAATTAAGGAACCGCAGCGCCTCACGGGCAACAGACCGCAGAACGAATATCCTCTATCTATGCATGGATGTAGTGTACCCACACAGATATAAACCGAGTAATTGTGATGATTTAAGTTACTGATGTGACTTCCTTTGCTGGGCTTAATTAACAACAGTTCAACATTACATTTGCTGCTAGTTAAAATACAGATTGAGTAAAGGAATATGAGTGTCTGATCGCAAAAGGCATCAAGTGACTGGTGGGTGATGCAGATGCTGGAACAACTGGCATTGATACTGGCTAGTAGGTACAGTACATGGGTGTTTTGGTGATATCTAGGCAGGGTTCTGCCTGGGGACGTGTCAGCAGTGACCAGAGGGAAAGACAAACTCTAGAAGGAAGACTGGGCCAAGAACAATAATAGGAACATCCTGGGGAGTGAGGAAACCTGTGCCTCCTCCGTTGCAACTTACTGGGACTAGCAGTTAACACATCACCTTAGCTTTCTCTGGACCAGTGAGCAAACCAAGAGTTAGGTAAACAGCTTGAATAACAACAGCTAGTAAACCAACTCCAAGTAGAAGGATAAATAAAACTGCTTTACCCCAACTGTGACATGGCCTGCCCAAATCTTCACTCTTCTTCTAGCTGATCATCAAGAGTTTGTCTTGTTCATATTAAAACAGTCTCTAGCACTTTGTTTTGGCTTCTTCTAAGAATATGGCTGTCTTGTTCTTACTACTGGGTCTTGCCTTTCTTTTGCATATTTGGACTTTTCCAATATACAGCTGCAGTCCTCTGTTATGCTTGTCCTAAAACTTGAGTGACTAGAGAAAAATCCTGCCCATCAAGGTCTCTGAGCACCGTATTTTTCCATTATTTTTCTCATAAGATTACATTTTTCCTTGCTCTAATAAACTTTCCAAAAGGCACAGGCACTTTCAGTTTGTTTATTTGAAAACTTAAGCCACACTATAAATGGAATACTGCTGGCCAAAATTGAGCTCCACTTCATTCTGTCTTCTCTTGCAGCTTCTCAGGGACCTATACTGCCAGTGCCAGATTATTTGCAGGGGCTCTGGGTACTACTGCTGCTAGCCACAAAAGCTGCAGTCCCTTCCCTGTGCTGTCTATGGCATCCCACAGTGATTCCTGATTGTTGTGGTTTGGGTTTTTTTCCTTACCTGCCAAGTACTGCAAGTAGTAGGTTTTGGAAAAGAATAGTTTAATTTGGAGGCTAGCATCTGAGCTACTTTCATTCTATACCTAAGGTGTTAACCATCTTCAATATGTTTCTGATAGCCCCTCTTTAATATGAGGTTTATAATCCTGATTTATACGCAGTTCTGATTTTCAATGTGGATTTAAAAGTCAGTGACCTGGACCTTCAGCCTTAAACTTCACCTTGAAGAGTCTTATAGTTTCATTGTATCAGTAGGAATCTGATGCTGACACACTTAGCTATTGTAGTGAGCACCTGAAGCCTTCTGTGATATTCCTTTTAAAATACCAAATCTGACTGAAAGAAATCCGTATTTCTGGGTCAACTGACTAGATGGTTCCATCTCATCCATAAAACCTGTTTTCTGTTCTGCTTCTAGCTGAACAACCTCACCATTCACCTTTGGTGAATCTTATTTCTCAGTTACAAAGGACATTGCTATTAGCAATAATAATCTCTACTTGAATGTATCATAGAATCATAGAATTGCTTAGCTTGGAAGAGACCTGTAAGATCATCTAGTCCAATCATTTAACCTAGCACTGACAAGTCCCCCACTAAACCATGTCCCT
>JAVKLA010000014.1:11352915-11369977 GCA_034782735.1 Sagittarius serpentarius
GTTCTCTGGACACTCTCCAGCACCTCAATGTCCTTCTTGTGGTGAGGGGCCCAAAACTGAACACAGTACTCAAGATGCGGTCTCATATCCTTTCCTATATTTTGAGGAAGCTGGTTTTCTGCATACTGTTGTATTATAAACACCTCCTTTGTATATAGAAATGAAATTTGGACACTTCTGAAATAAAGGTCATTGTAATATGAGGAGATGAATTCTTAGAAAGGTTACCTGGTGTAGAACATTTGATTGCATTAAACCTTTAGAGGTGACTGTCATGAGAAAATGACTGAGGAGTCAACTCTCAAAATACTGTTCAGCGGGATACACATTCTCTCACGTTCCCAGCCTGACTTGATAAATGATCTACGTAAGCTGTTGTTTGCAGACATAGCTTTAAATAGCCTTGGAAGATGTCTCTTGAAGGCCCCAAACCTCTTCCTCTAAGGTCTAACATCTTACTTCTGACCACCAAATACTTGCTCTTTCTGGCTTGTGACTTTCACTGCCTGCAAGGATGGAGGAATCAAGATACCAACACTTGTTAACTAACGTAAGGTAGCTAGAAGGTCTCCCTAACCATGCTTTCTAGATTCAAAGCTTAATTCAGGGGTGTTCAAGAGGTTTTCATAAAACATGAATTCAAACATAAGTGTTCTTAGATGGTGCAAGTAACGGGTGTGCAAGTAAATGCATTACTGCTGTGCTTGTGCCCCATTCCCTTTGACTTGTAACCCAGGAGTTATGGTGAGGACATGATAGGTATGTTCCTTTGTTCTCTGTGTCACTGCAGTGAATCCTGGTCAGAACACCTGGATACAAGCATATTCTTGATTATGAGTGCATGGTTATGAGAATGTGAGTGAAACCAATTTTGTTTTAAAACAAATTTGCCTATGAAATGTAATACACAAGAAAAGAGTCCTTTGTGTTTGAGGAAGAGGAAGGTGTAACACTGCAAATGTACTGCAAAGGGAAATCGTAACACTTCTTCAATTCTTTTAATTAGTTTGTTGTTAAGTAGAACCAACACAGAAGGTTTTGAGTAACTGGACTCTCAAAGCCAACGTTCTCTCAGTTTTTGTTTAGCTAGGTAAAAAAAGGAGCACTTTTTCTTTTGGGCACCAGCTCATAGTATTTAAGGCACTTTGTGGCTAAGGTTGCTTTACAATCTTTATAGTAACAAACATGGGTGCAAGAGTTAGAAGTGAATCATTTATACAGCTCACCTGGTACTTCAGCAGAAAAAGTATGACAAATCCATAGCAGAAGCTTGTGGAGGCTCTTGCTAAGTTATAGTAGGACCTGCCATGGTTGAACATGCATGCAAGTCATCTGAAGATGGGCAGTCCTAGAAAAAGAAAAGCACAGTTTAGGGCACTTATGAAGAGGACCTTTATGAAGAGTTGCTGGCAAACATTACAGGAAAGTGTCAGAAAATATCTGAGGCCTGCAAACTCACTAACCCAAAACAGCCAGGGTGCATGCGTCTCAGGTATGTCAAAGCACTAAGTAGGCTTGAAACATTTCCAGCATTGGCAAGGCTAGTATCTCGACACCAGCTGGATCAGCACTGAAGCTCCAGTGTCAGTGTTGCTCAACATACTGCAGGGCTACAAGGCAGCCTTACAGATAGGATCCTTTGAGGGTAACTCTTAGTACTGGCTCTCCCCATTGGTACAAAAGAAGGCTTTCCTCATTAGAACTGGAAAGTTACTCTGAACTTGGAGCTACACGTTGAAAACAGATTGTGCCCCTTTACTTTCTGAATCAGGTAATAAAAGTACCCTCACCTTGCTAAACAGACATTAGCATTACCTACAAATAAGGCCACATTTTCACAGAATGAAGTGTCCCATAGTAAAACTGGATTAAAGTATTGTCCTCCCCACCCTCTTCTTTCATTCTGGCCCAACCGTTTGCTGTGGTGCTGTGAACTGGATCAGGGACCTGATTCCTCTTTAAAAGGGGAGAGTTGAGAGTCTAGACAACACAGGTATATGTAGATCTTTTATTATAAAACAGGACCTTTGCTCTTGATTCAATAGAGAACAAGGTAAATGCTTGCTGGCATGTTTAATGCATTATCGTCAGTCATAAGGGGAATACAGAGGAGGAGCTCTCAGGCCTCATTGCAGCTGCTGCTGTAATGTTTGTGTTAAGGTTTTCCTAAACTCTTTCACCTCTGAAATTGACTCTGTTTTGTTTTGTGTTGTTTTGGGTTTTTTTACAAAACTTGTTTCTCCACTAGAAACTAGAAGCCACATTAATGATCACTTGTGAGTAATAATTTGGATGAGTCTAGGTTTAAAGTTAGCTACCTGAGGTGTGTTTCTTTTCAGGGCAACTCTTGAATTCCACAACAGAAAACAGAACAAACTGTAAATGTGTTTGACTTCTGACTTTCATCTATAAATATATTTAACCGAAACATTGCATCCTTGTGCTAATGAAGAAGAACCAGAAAGCAAAGACAACAGATGCCATCACTGTGATGAGGAAGAGGAGGCAGTTCAAGGAAATAAAAAATACCTGCATCTCCCATTTCTTAATGTGTTTAATCAATATCAGAAAATAGCTGTTAAACCATTATTCTTGTAATCAGCTTATATTAGTTACCCATTCTATTTAGGGACTGATTAAGTATAAATAGTAATTTGTCTATGGATAATTGAAAATGGAAACTGGGTAACATTCACAAATATATATACATTCAATAATATCCATCTCTTGGTTTTTAAACAGATAGTGCTCTATACAAGACTTGCTGACCTCTCCTGCATAAAGACTCCTAAATGGTTTGGAATACTCTATTTGTTAATGAGAGAAGTCTGATCTCCATCACATACTGGACTGATCCTTTCTCCTGTTACAAACCACATTAGATAAAACTGATTGCTGTAGTCAAGAGCAGAAACTTCCCATGCCATCTCACAAACCATGTGAAAGAAACTGTGTTTCAAAGCATGACTCGGATAAGGCTGTAATACTTGGTTCAGTTCAGTAAGTTGAGCTTTGTAAGTGAAAGCTTGGAACTACTAACTTTACTGCCAAGGAAAATTTCTTATGCTTTTAATTCTGCTGCCAAAAGGGGCTGTATTGGCAGGGTACTGGAGAGTTCCTGGCTGACTTTGCTGGAAACCTTGCAATGTTACAGAAACCACCAGCCACCCAGTCTGCTGCACATAGGACATGAACTGTAATTCACTGACATTATTACTGGTCAATTAGAGATGCACCCGTGTGACTGAGACCTTGATCTGTGTCTGTGCTGTGCAAGCTGCCACATGCTCTTGCAGGCTTGCCAATTCTGAACTGAGCTCCGTAGAGACCATCCTCTGCAGGGCTTTCACCGAGGACAATGAGGAGTTGGATTCCTTTCATAGTATGATGTGGGACCGCTATGATCTTGCCAGAGGATTCCTGGAAAGCTGCCAAAAAGACAGCAAAACTTTCTTTTATTCTATTCAGAAGGAAAATAACCTGGGATTCTCTACGCATACCACACCAGCAGAGCTCTTTCAGTACGTGCCCCCAGTATTTTCAGCTTTAAATCCAAGGTTAAGATGTTGGAATGTACATTGTTCAAAGATCCTCCTGAACAAAAAGCTTCTAGTATTGTAAAGCCTGAAAGCCTTAGTCTCATCTGTTCCTGTGCTTGGTTCTATCTAAGCAGCAATATGTCGAGTGACTTGGAGTGGGTCTTGAAAGTCTGGCAGTGGAAGAGGACATTCATGGTGTTGAAAGACTGCTTGAAAGAACTGAGCTCATTTGGAAGTGAATAATATGGGTTCAACTCTATAAGCACTATAAGTTTCTAAAGTCCCTGCTTTTTGCTTCTTTTTCTTTTCTTTACTAAAATTATTTTTTCTTTGGGAATACTAAAACAGCATATCTTTCTTTTCCTCTACTAAAAAAAATGGCTTTTGGATACTGTAATCCTGTCCATAGAATCAGTATACATCTTATTTTAATTGCCTTGCAGCCGTACTTAGGACAAAAAATCCATGCTTCTGCAATTTACTGATCTGTTCTCACCTAAACGCTGGCACAGGAAGCAGACTGGAAAACCTGAGAGGTATGTTACTGTCTAAAGCCCAGGGGAACAGCAAGAACAATTGTGACCCCACAGGGAGAATGACAGCTCGTGTTAGGTGGTGGCTTTTTCTTGGTTCTCAATATGTTCCAGTCAGGCTTCTTTCATCTTGGACAGGAAGTGTTTTGGTAAATCCAATTTATGGCATTAAGGAGTGTCTGAATTCAAACATGCTGTGCGGGTTTGTCACTGTGAGCAAGGCTCCCAGCACTACTGCAGATCTCCTTCCACAACTCCTGGCACTAATGCTCTTACAGCACCTTCTAGTGAATTATCTTTTAAAAGTTGAAATCGTTCTTCCAGTAAAAAAGTCTTGCAGACATGATACTAACCGTAATGTGCTGGAAAAGCTGGATGTCAGCTGGTATCAGTATGACTTTTTACTGAGGCTGGCAAAAATCTTCACCTTTCCCCTTTCCTTGCAAGCTATCTTAATGAATCTGGTATGTGTGGACCAGAGAAGTGGTGAGTCTGCTGAGACTGTCAAAAGGATTGACAACAGTTTAAGAGCTACCTTCT
This sequence comes from Sagittarius serpentarius, assembly GCA_034782735.1. Classification (NCBI taxonomy): domain Eukaryota; kingdom Metazoa; phylum Chordata; class Aves; order Accipitriformes; family Sagittariidae; genus Sagittarius; species Sagittarius serpentarius. The sequence continues at coordinate 11,357,528 of JAVKLA010000014.1, forward strand.
TGAATGTATGCTGGATGCAGGAATTTCTTGAAGAACATTTTGCAGCAGTTTCTTTCTCCCTCCCTCTGGAAGTGACCATCGTGCAGTGTCACTGTGCCCACACGGTATGTATGCAGAGGGGAGGCACCACAACGTTTTCTTTAAAGTATTTCAGTGATTTTGACTAAGCTCCTGGAATCAGAATTAAGGAAACTAGAACCAGCAGAGAGATGTGTGAAAGCTGGCAAACTGGCATCTTTGAGGATTTACGATATGTATATACAGTCATCTCTTTGCTTTATTTTCACCCTCATACACACACTCCCATGTTGTACGCATAGCCCATTTTTCTTACCTGTTGTATTTTCTTCTTCTCTTCTTGGCTCCAAATGGTAGAAATGTTCACTCTGCTACTATCAGTACAGATAAGAGGAAAACACCTTTCCTTTAGCTGCAGGCCTCTAGTTAGCCCCAAGTCTTCCATGGGACATGGAAAAGGCTTTTTCCTTCACATGCTGGTCAGAAACCCCTCTGCAGCTCATTGCAAGGCTGTGCTGAGTTATGAGGGTAGGGAATTTTTTTACAAGCAAAGTAGTCCAATGACTGCCTCACCCCACAGATAACCACAAATGTGGGTGCTAGGAATAGCTGTTTTCATTAGAAGCAGGGGATGCAATGCAGGAACAAAGCAAGAGGCTGTTTCATGCCTGCCCTGAGCACAATGACATTCCAGTCTGTTATTGTGTAAATGTTTGATCTGCTGCTTATATTTCAAGGTGTGACTTGGGTAGGTTCTACTTGATTGGGACATAAACAGGTTTACTGTCAGATATGCCTGTTGATGTGTACTTATTAACTCAAGCTTTTGGGGAAGTTTTATATTGTGGGTGGTTTTCAGGCACTTCTAGAAGAAGTCTGGTATAGAGAGGATACAGATCTTAGCAGGCTGTAAACTTATATACTTCCTTTGATATTCTATATTTATTTACCCATTTAGATGTCCATTATCTAGAATGCTGTGAAGCCTCCAGCATAAGCAAGAGGTCAAAGAAATGACCAGTGGTCTTTCAGCAAAACATCCTTCCAGATTTTCACAGCTACTTTTGAGAGCGGTTTGTGCATTCAGGGTCATCCACAAAGCTCAGAAATAAGTTTAATGCCAGTGTGGGCTTCCTTCAAAAACTCTTACTCTAGGAGGAAGAGGATGTTCTTCAGTGTGAAGTAAAAGGGGATGTCCTTTTGCAGAACAGTAGAGCTGGCTGGAGGAGTTGAAAGTGTTCTGAAGTGAAGAACTGTGTCATGTGCAGCCACCAGGCTTAGAACTGGCATGAAAATCCTTGCTTTGCTCAAAGTGTCCAGTTTTACAAATCTGTAAGTTACTGCTTTGATAGTGTAGGTCAAAGCTCAATCCCAAGTTCTGTCTTTGCGAAATACATTCATGTCAATACTTAACATGTGATGTCTTTTAAACCTCAGCCTAGAGGCCACTTACATTTTAAATTCATTCTATCCCTAATTGAACTTTGAAAAGAAGTTGTGAAGCCTGAAGTTTCACAGTTGTGTTTAAGTCCTAAATTGTCTTTAGATTATAGCTTCCAGTGAAGCTGCAGGCAAAATCTCTGGAAGTTCTCAGGCTGGTCTGTGCAAGCTTAAAGACAGCTAATGTGATGTGTCTTTTATTAACACAAATGACTCAGTCCTTCAAACACTATAAAACAATAATTTTACAATCAGATTAAGTTGATAATTGAGAGACTAAAGGAACTATACTCACTTAAGAATAGAGAAACTACATGAAATTGAGCTAGGAGCCTCATTTCAAGATCACCACAGCTTAAACATCAGCAATATGGTGACACACAAGTGGAGAGAACTAAATGAAGTTCAAAAAGATGAACAAAGCCAGACTAGAGAGAAAGCCCACAGAAAATTAACTAAAGCCACAGAAGAAAAGCAAAATAAGAACTTCCTTGTCTGTCCTACAAAGCTGATCATACCCAGATGATCCAGCTTAACTATTTCTATGAACAAGTATCCTTTGTCCATTATTGGGAGGCTTAAGATTGAAATAGCATAAAGTTGCACATGTATTAAGCTAGAACTAACCACGAAGAATAGTATAAAGAAACATGGTTGAACCAAGAGCATTATGCTTTATGGTTAGCTGGTTCAAAATTTGTTTCAGTGAGATAATCCTGTCCAGTTTTCAAATGGAACAACGCAAGGGTTCAGCCAGTCAAAGAAAATCAGGTTGTAACAGAAACTATTGTGAGGCTTTTTTTTTGGTACCGAAATATTGTGTTTAAGGGTATTTGTTTTAGCCGAAAAGACCACCTGACAACAAATCTAAATTGTCTTCTAAAGCAGAGCCTAATATTCCATAGTAGAGGGAAAAAATCAAACTCAGATCTTCAGAGATTTTAGTGGATTATCTATAATACTTCTCTCATGTGCAGAAAGCCCACAATTTGCAACAGTGGTGTGGGCTACTCATCTAGGTAGGTGAAAGAACTTATGCCACCCTCAGGGCAGGATGTAAGTAGCTGTTCCAGGACTCAAGACTTGCAAAAGCTAAGAATTCTGAAAAGTGAATAAACTATATGCAGTTCAGCCTTGAAAGGATTGCTTTGCTCCAGCAGGAGTGAAAATAAGAGATTCACTTCCCTCTTGACCTCTCCCTAGGTTAGAAGACAGCAAGGGCACTTCACCTGAGAGGCTGAATACTGGCCACACCTTCTCTTGGTCCACGTCTGGGTGGGCAGAGAAGTTCATTGTTGCTTGGGCTTGGATTGAAGATTTGGGCTACAAGGTAAGACCTAGAGTCTGAAGGGCAAAAACAGGAATGGAAATCAGGACAGGTGATTTCCCCACCAGTGACTGAGTTCTGCAAAGATATAAGGAAGGCTGCCATCAGTAGCGGTCCAAGGCAGGTATATGAAGTCTTTGTTTCTAATGCAGCCAACTATAACCAGTTACCTTGTTAAAAGACATTTAAATACCTACTAAGATCTCTGGGAGGTGTCAATTAGGATGCTGTGGGCTTAAATATATTTCTTACAGCTCTCCGCTCTTCTTGGTTTATGCTTCAGACCAAGACAGCTATTAGCATGCTATCTCCCTCATGTGCAGGTATCCATATGTGCATGTAAAAGTGTGTGTAACTTATTAATAATCTTCCTCCTAGGCACCACTACAGATATCTCTAGAAGAAATTCTGATTAAAATGAGACTTAATGTTGACAAAGAAACAGGGTGGTTGTATAGAAGTGTGGTCTGCTTCAGTACAAGGGGGTTGTGGCATTGCCTGGTGACTCTCTTGAAATGATGACTACCTCTGACACTACAAGGGAGCAGGTCATGCTCATGGCTAATGGTTATGTCTTTAGCATCCTAATATCTCCACATGGAGCTGTTACTAAGGAAATCATAGAATCATAGAATGGCTTGGGTTGGAAGGGACCATCAGAGGTCATCTAGTCCAACCCCCCTGCGGTGAGCAGGGACACCTTCAACTAGATCAGGTTGCTCAGATGCCAGAGGAAGCAACTGAGACAGCTTTGGCAGCAAGGACTCAATGAGAATGTAGGGATTTTCTTTTTGCTTTTTCCAAGTAGTCCTAGATGTTGCAAATGACCAGCTGGAAAAAGCTGCCCAAAACAAGGGCTTTTTGGAAGCTGTTGCTTCACATTAACATTTCTCAGTAAAGCAATGACTTCCTGCAGCACATGAGAGCATTTGTCTTATATATCTATAAATACTAAAAACTCATCTGCCATTAAGACTTCCTGTGCTCAAAATGATCTGCCAGCAGACCCATTTCCAACTGCTCCCAAACTGTAAAGTATAAGTATTCTCTTCTTAAAACCCTCCTGAGCTTTGTGCTGTGGTCATACACGGGAGTCAGTCTGTACACCTGTATGGCCTCCAGCTTACACCTTGATAAAGACTTGAAGAAAACTCCAGTTTCACTTCAATTTTCTCCTTGTCATAGGAAGGAGCTGAGTGGGAGGTCAGAGGGAGTCAGCATGGTAAACTGTCCTAACAAAGGACTTTCAAAATTTCTTACAAGACATGCCTTTGATTCAAAGCAAAACTATCTGTCTTTCTCAAATGTTCGTGCATGCTGAGGAACAGTACTCCTGTCCTTGTTTCAGCAAGATGGACCTAATGACCATCTCTAAGTCCTTTTCGGTCACATTTTATGTCTATGGTTAAAGGTTTACTTCTACATCACATGTTTTCTGTACTTGTAATTTCACAAATTGGTTTTCTATCTACTCAGGGTATTTTCTATCTAAATATTGTTTTAATTTCTATTATCAAGATTAGCTGACATGCCGGATTGAAAAAACAGTCACAGCTGGCCAGTGCTGCATATCTGTAGAAAAGTCATAGAATTAATTTCTAAACTAAAAGGTAAGAACTGCTAATTCAGCAATCCTTCTGGTTTTCTAAGAGTTACCAGCATCCCATGATGTTAAAACACCACTTTTTTCCAGTCCTTAGTGCTGCTTTTGAAGATCACTGCAAACAGGCACAGCTCTCCAAAGAGTCATTCTGCCAAATATTCAGCACAAATTGACAGGATCTTAAGCCTTAATAGCTGCTCTAGGGGAGAGAAGCTGTACTGGGAATAGAACTGCTTTTGGGCAACAAAATTCAGGATTCTGGAGAAGGATTTGCAAATTTGTACATAACTGCAAGGGTATCCATTTTGTTCCAAACTCATTTCTTGACATGAGGAAAACACTGCAGGGAGGGCCCTGGAGTAGTGTGGATAATAAATCTCTTGCCCTCCCTGTCTGATTCACTGATCATTCCCTTCCTTTCTGACAGATGAATGAAGAGCATCTTTATGCTTCAGTGAGAAGTTTGTACCTGGATAAAAGTGAGCTGAGTGAAAAGTTAATTTACAAACTGTAGAATAATCACATTCCTATTATTAGTGCATTTTTTCTTCTCCACTGATGGAGTCAGAGCCACAACAGCGTATTTCTTGTAAGATTCTCTCCTTCATCTGTTTACTGGACAGTTGTGTTTCCATAACTTTGGAAGAAGTTCCTATAGCCTGAACTGAGAAAGAAGTCATCAGTCCTGGATCTCCTGATGGATCCCATCAGTGTGGGGTGCTGCCCAGCAGTTGTTTCTTACACTTGTTCAGCTTGTGGGAAGATTATTGCATCACTTTTTTTTCTTTTGATACTTGTGGAATTTGGAGGTGTTGCAATGTCTCATCTTAGCATTGCACAAGAAGGCAGTCTCCTGTAAAAAGATCATTAATGTTTCTGAATTATTATCATGTGTACAGACATAAGGACTAGTTAATATCTATCTAACCCCTGAAATAGCAGTGTGTGCTTCTGGCCCAACTGCAGCTTTTTTGAAACATAACTCAGCAGGAATATATGGCAACTACTTGATCTGTATCAAGTAGTATATGCTAAGTCCTGGGTCTGATTTTCAGTGGATTTTTTTTAGAGGGATGGTTAATGGAAAAAGCTCTTAGTCTGTGTTATTCTTTTTAATGCCTTGACTGAAATGTTAATGTAATGTTAACATTGTTTAGGAGCCTGAGGTAGTGATTCATCTGAATACAGCTGAATAATGCATCTTTTGCAGGACTTTCCAGTTGGGGCACTCAAAGATGGTATGTCTGGAATCTCTCCACTCCCCCTGCACAGCGAATACCAGAGCTCTGAAGGTTTGAAGGACAAATAATTTTGCTCCGCACCCTTTTCTGTAACCTGGCAAATACAGTGCATCCATTGTGCTTGAAGGATGCAGGCTAACAATAGTGGCTTTATTAACCGGGTTTCTATGCTTCTGTTTTTTTTCCCAGAAACGCTCAAATGAAAGGTAAACCTTTTGTGCTGTGTTATCTGTGAATGAACTTTTTCGATTTCTAAGTTAAAAGCCAAATTGGACTTCTTTGTCCAGCAAAATCTTGCTGCCTTGGCGACACTTTCATCCTGGGAACAGCCATCAGCTTCCTTGATCTGAGTTCCCTGTACAATGAGTAAGCCTAAGCTCCCTACTAGGTACCCTCATATTGTAGTGAAAGTCTGCTATAATGGGAATTAGGGGGCACTGGCATACCGAGACATCCCTTCTTTACTGCAGCAAAACGATGGACCTGGGAGAAGAAAACAGAAGAGCGGTCTAGCATTCCTTTACCATATCTTAAAAAGGGAGGCTCAAACCCTTAATGATACCTTAAATAATTGTTATAGATGTCATCTGGGATTCCCTTACATGTGAACCATTAGTCTGCACTGTGCCTCAGTGACCCTGAAATGGATATATACCTACCACCTACAGAGCTTTCCAGGAGCGTGCTGGAAACTTAAAATAGCACTACACGCTTTTGTGTGAATGTGTCCTTAAAGCTGAGCTGGTCAGCACTGACAGCTGGCACTACGTGGTGCTCCAAGCAAGGGAGCACAAGCACAGTTGCTGATGTGCAGGCTTGAGGAGGAAGAAAGAATAAAAATTCTTGCACCAAAACATTTTCAACTTTGAAACTCAGTTTTATTGTGAACTAACAAAGTGAAGAAGGTGGCATGACTCGTCTGCCCTTACAATGTAAATTTCTGACTCTGAGACTTCTGTGTGACTCTTTGGAAATAATAAAAGCCAGACAGATTGAGTGTATTTCCCTCTTGAAAGAGACAGGCTTTTCATTCTTGAGTGAATACAAGCTTTCCTTGCACTGCTCCTTTGGAAGAACCAAGTTTAATCAAGTGTACATTAGTCTCTGCATCAAGGTGCAAGGTAGTTTCAGGACTCTGAAAGGTAGCAAACAAAACCTGCATCGCACAGCTTATGTTTTAACTTCAGAGATGAAGAAAGGGACAGGAACTCAACTTCTGCTTGGATCCCGCATTCTCAGCTGTAAATCCCTGCACGTAGGTGTATCATCTTCAGGAGCTTTACCTGGTGCCTTGCATTGTTTATGACAGCAGGAGACCTTCAGGCCGGAGGGCTGGCGCTCGCTCAGTAGCCGGCCACCCAGTCAGAGGAGGCCTGAGCACTGAGCGAGGCGAACTGAGCTGGAAGGTCCACTCGGTTAGTGTCTCTTTCAGATGAGCAATGGCTGGAGGATTAGTCACTGCAGAATCCTGTGGTGAACGTGACTGTTAGTTGAGCTCAGACTCTTCCTCAGCCTAGCCTCTCCACTGGGCACAGGGCAATGGGTGAAGCCTCATAAGGCAACGCTTTTTGCCATCCTGACAGATGTGTCTTCTGGGGTGCAAGCTCTCCATTCCCCTAATGTGACTGCCAAGTGCTCAGGCTGTGCCCTAAATTCGCCTGCAGAGCCACATAGGTGGTTCTAGGTTGTTTCCCCTTCAGCTCTGCAGTGCAAGAGCACCCAGCTGTAACTTTGTCCCCGCACCAGCAAAATGAGGGGACGTGCTCAGGCTTGAGCAGCTTACCGAGTAAATCCTGCTTCTGGAGGAGAAAGAGGTGACTTTCTAAATGTGATAACCAGTCTAATGTGATGGCAGACTCATCAAATAGGTGAAATGCTTTCCCTTGAAGAAAGGACTATGGTGTCAACCTTTATAGTAATTTAAAAACTACTATGTCGTTTTTAATAGTTCTTCAACCCAGCATTTGAAATCCTTGTGTCACAAACCCAAGAATCTTTTTAGTATCAGTTTTGTTAGAAGTCAATGGCTCGGGCGCGCCACTAGAGGGAACAGTTTATCTGTCTTTCAAATTGGGGTGAAGCAGAGCCTTAGAAGCTGTACACAGTATTTGTGAGGAGGGAGTAAGAAAGGCCTTTAATTCTAGTTACAAGAACACTGGATAAATCAACCCTCCATTTCCAGGAACTATGTTTAAAACTTAAAGTTAATACTAATTCTAGGGGAGAAATTCGACTGCTTTGATCATAAAATAGTGTTCTGTAAGCTAAAGACGTCAGTAACTTACCAAGTTAAATGAACTTTTGCAGCCTAATAAAGACTGCAAACCTCCCCTGAAGCCACGGTTTTCTTTGGAAAATATGTAATTGGCTGTCCTTCTCTTCCTTTCTTTCTTTCTTCCTTCCTTTCTTTCTGTAGTAAGAATGCTGCTGGTAGTTCGTAACTTTTCAGTTCTAGTACTATCTGAAATACAGGTTAATGCTACTGAAAGGCCTAAAACAATAGAATAATTTAAATTCTCAATAAGCTAAGCTGCAAATATATTGTTCTGTCCTTCCCCCTGCAGCCTAAAAGTGTATAGGCAGTTGGGTGTATCCTACTGGGATTTATGGGTGTGAGCTGGCACTGGTGCTGGCTTTTCAGAAGTTTCATATGTTAGCTTCTGCAAAAGGAATGCAGTAACATTGCGATATAGTCACTTGTAGTATTTATTCCCAATGTTTTGTCTTCTGAATCAAGTGCTCTTTGGCTTGCATGTGTCCTACTGACAACAGCAAAATATGGGTTATCAAAGAAGGTCAGTTATTTCAGTTGAAGTAAGACATTCTTATATCTCGTTATTCCTCCAGGAAATAGTCAAGCAGACTAACATGACTGCGAATATTGGTAACTCAGATGGGGGGAGGCGGGGTCAGAGTGTGTGTCAGGGTATGTGTTTTTTTTTATTTAGGATCGAGAGTGTGTTTATGGAGAGAATCTCTTGATAGTCCTCACCTACTGTGCTTCAGTTGCATAGTAGAGCAGGCTTTGAGCATGTGAACCGGATTCCTTTTGGGTGAAATTAAACTTGAAGGTGTGCTCTAGGAGTGTGCCTAATGCACTCCAGCCACAAACATACCACCAGCTGCTGGGACCGGACTAAAGCTAGGCTGAAATAACAACCTGCTAAAGTACGTACGTTAGTTGGCACTAACTGCTTTACTCTGCAGAGGTTGCACTACTTGCAGATGTAGACGTGTCCACAGATACCAGAAGGAAACTGAATTTATTGAAATAGTCTTTAAATTGTCTTTAAAAAGTCTTTAAATTGTCAAGCCAAAACTGCACATTTATACAAGCTTTGCATACATACTAAAAACCTGGATAAATCCTACCTACGGCTTCCTGCTCTCTCTGAAAGTAATTGTGTAAGCCTGGGAATGTGTTAGCCGTAGCCTCTGACTGTTACGGGATGGGAACTGGCTTTGTGTGGCCGTGCAGCTGCAAACTCTACCACTATCTCTACTGCAGGTAATGTTTGGTTAAACTCTGTAAAACCAGCCACCTTTAGCTGGTAATTTTTTCAGGAGGAAGTGTTACTGTCACTGCTTTGAGCACCAGGTTTTATCACTGACTTTTGAAATTTGCTCTTGTAGAGAGAAACCTGGTAGTGGCACCATCTCTTTTTTTTTTGTTTTTTAATCCCCAGAACTACAGTCATCTCCCCTTGCTCCTCCCCACCTGCAACTGCAGAAGAGGTGGGTTTTGTGCAATTTATCAGGAAGCACAGAGGGGAATCTCTGTGACCCTAAGCTCACTAACGGCCACACACTTCTGCTCTGGGAAGGGCCATAAAAGCTTCTCCTCCTGCAATTTGTGGAAAAAGTGGTCCTGTAGATTTTTGTTCTCTTGATAAATTACTTGCTATAATTATTGAGCTTAAGGGTATTGATTTTTTAAAATGGGAGTGCAGAAGACATATTAAGAAGCCCCATTAACTGTGCCACTAGAGTGAAACCTAAGACTTCACAGTGTCCTTTGAAGGATTATTTTGATGTTTGCTCCACAGAACTTCCTAAAGCGTTTCCCACAGGTGATGCTGGGACTCATTGTACTGTACCTTGGTACACACACGGAGAATGTGGATGTAATCCTGCAGCTACTTGCCAGGTAGCAGAGTATCATCTTAGTTTTACTGGTAAGTGTGACTTGTCCGAGGTCACAGAGGAAAAAAATTATGATCTCAATCTCATCGTGACTGTCAGCAGAGTACTCTCTGTCTGACACCTTAAAACAAAAGGAAAAAAGTAAATCAGTTGAAAACTGGTGTAGATTATCAGCTCTTATCCTTGCATTCCCTGTGCCTTTGCAGCTTACTTGATTGCCTTTTAGGGACATGGCTTTTAAATTTAATTAATGTGCTATTACTCTTTCCTCTATCTGACATGGAAAAGCTTGAATTAATTGAATATTGACTAACTGAACTAGTTACAGCAAGACATTGCTGTCATCCAGCAGCATGCTCACTGGGGCGTGCAAGAGGTGAGGATGAACTTGGGGCCCACCAGGCTGCTGCTTGCAGGCTGCAACTCCCCCTGTACCTGGGGGAGCTGCCACCTCCAGCAGCACGCACAGGGCCTGAAAGCAAGCTTGGCTCTTTTGCTTGTGTTGCAGAGAGAAACTGCCGCGCCTGTGCTACCTCTGCTTCCAGCACTCACTGCATACCACACACACACGTTTTGTCTGTATTTATGTATGTGTATGTATCTACGTATTGTACGCATTTATAGGTGTGTGTATATATATTTATCTGTACCAGGTCTGGCTGGGATGGAGTTAGTTTTCTTCACAGCAGCCCCTGTGGTGCTGTGCTTTGGATTTGTGTCTAAAACCGTGTTGATAACACACAGGTGTTTTGGCTATCTGCTTCCACACCCTCAAGGGTTTCTTCTTCCCGCTCTGGCCCCCCAGCAACTAGGCCAGGGGCAGGCAAGAAGCTGGGAGGGGACAGAGCCAGGACAGCTGGCCCGAACTGGCCAAAGAGATAATCCATGCCATATAACATCATGCTCAGCTACAAAAGCTACGGTAGAGGAAGAAGAGGCAGAGCTTTGGCTTCAGGGGTTTTGTCTTCCACGGTGGCCATTGCTCAGAGACTGGGCGTCCAACTGCTTGGGGCAGTTGGTAGGTGATTGCCTTTGAATTGCTTAGGGTTTTTTCTCTGTTTTCTTTGCTTTTTAAACTGTCTCTTATCTCGACTCACAAGTTTTCTTGCTTTCGCTCTTCCTATCTTCTCCCCGGCGCCACTGCAGGGGTTGGGAGTGAGCAAGCAGCTGCGTGGGTGCTTTGCTGGTGGCTGGGGTCAACCCACCATCGTCCTTTTGGCGGCCAGCATGGGGCTTGAGCAGGGGGCTTGGGATAATGACGGATTTGATTGGAGTGTGTTAGACTTAATTGATAGCTGTGTGGCATTACTTGGCAGAGGTGGCTAATGGCTGCTTTCAGCCTTTGCTGTTTGCTGTGTTGCTGTGTTTGGCCCAGGGGGACCTATGACAAAAATGGCCTTGAGCCTGGCGTTTGGCCCCTGCAGGCTTGGGTAGCTGTTTTCACCCCCAACAGTGTGGGAGTTCAGGCCCAAAGAGGCGCGGAGGCACGCCGAGGTGGCAGAGCACCTGAAGGCCGGTTGTCTCGTCTACACCAAGAAGAGACAGCAGCTCCTGGCACTGTGCTGGGGCCTGGCCTGCACCTACCGGGCCTTCCTCCAGCAGCCTCACAGGGGCAAGCCGGCCTCTGTGTCCAAGCACGTGCAGACGGACATGGTGGCTGAAGCAGAGACCCAGCTGTCGGCTACCACAGAGACCTGGCTGGGAAGCGCAGCAGCTGGGGTCCCTCATGAGGACCATCTCATCGACAGGGAGATCAGGAGAGGAGCTGCCGCCCGCAGCCTCTGGAGCCGGCTCCTCTGGGGCACGAAGGAGAAGTGTCCCTTCAAGGAGGATCTACCAGGGGAAGCGGACCACCTCAGAGAAGGGTGGCCTACAGTGTCCTGGACAGCGATGTCCAGTGCTCACGGGCTGTGTGGCGGCAGCTGGTATGGGGTGTGATGCCGGCCTGCGCCCTGGTGCTGAGGGACTGGCTGGCCCCCAAGGTGCCCACCGTGGGGGACCTGTCCTGCTGGCTCCTCCACGCCCAGGGGAGCCTCTCTCTCCGGCACCAGCCTGAGAAGCTGTAAATAAAACAGAGCACATACAAGTAAATAAATCGTAAAGCTGTGCCTGCTGCTCGTCCTGCCCCCTCCTACCCTCATAAGCTCCTTTGGAAGACAGCTATGTATGTTTTGCATATGCATGTATTTGCGTATACACACACACATGTAGATGTATGTGTGTATATACACATATACTTCTTTGTTTTGTATATACACACACATGTTTATGTGTATATTTATATATACTTACATATCCCCATATAGATGTTTTGCGTATATGTACACATCCATATACGTGTTTTGCCTGTGCACGTGCATATATGTTGTATATATGAGTATGTATTTAAGCACATATGCCTGTGTATTCTATGTATGCATGTTTATATGTACACAGAATCATAGAATGGCTTGGGTTGGAAGGGACCATCAAAGGTCATCAAGTCCAACCCCCATATGTATGTATATTTGTGCATTGCTACATATAGCCACAGACGTCCACACACATGGTTTGTATGCACATATAGATGTTTATGTACACATCTACATATATTTCTGTGCCTCTAAATACATTTGGTAGATAGGCAGGCACCTACGTATATACGCTTTGCATGTACGCACACATATATATTCTGTGTA
>JAVKLA010000014.1:11370622-11383616 GCA_034782735.1 Sagittarius serpentarius
CGGCGGCGGCGGCGGCGGGCGGACCGCGCCGCGTCCCCATGGCAACGCCGGGCGGCGGGCTGGGCTCGCCGTTGGCCGCCGGCCGGGCCGGGCCGGGGCCTGGGGGCAGGTGAGAGCGGGAATTTTGGGGGCGACCGGGGCGGTGGGAGCGCTGCGGGGTCGGGTCGGGAACGGGGGTGCCCCCGCAAACGGCGAGGGCGTGGGAGCGGCGGGGCCGAGGGGCTGGTGGGCGGCGGGCGGCCCCCGACCGGCGGTGTGGTGGCGAGGGCGACCCTCAGCCGCTTGAGGAGAAACGTTGAGAGGCGCACCCGAAATCTTGAATAAAAGTTAGTCCCGTTAACGGGTGTGTTTGTCCAGGATGTCTTGTGACCAGATCGAAAGTGTCATCAAGAAAATCATTCGCGAAATCGGACAAGAATGCGCCGCCCAGGGACAAACCGTTTCTGAAACCTTGGTGGCATTCATGGTAAGCGCAAATTAAATGTTCAGGGTGGTTTGGGTTTTTTTTTTAGTTATTATTTCATCTGGCTGTTTTTCTAATCTGTTTTTCAAATTCTGTTGTGATCCGTAAAATCTTAAGAAGAGTATGTATTGATAGCATATAGATCAGAAGTTTCAAACATGGGTGCCCGTAGCTTGGCAGTTCAAACCGGTTTTTAAGGCTTCTGTGAGGCAGGGGCATAATTTTACATCTTTCCCCGAAGTCACTGACTGTCACTGCTCAGACTGAATGACGTGAAGCAAGTGCATAAACATTGTTTTGGTCTTAAAAGTCGACAAACTTCAAATGGCAGCTCTGTGGCAGGCGGGGATAGCAACAGCCGAGGCTTTCAGGGGTGACTTGAACTCTGAGACATCTCGGTTGCTGATAGCCCGCACTGGGAAGTTTTCAAGGGACGTTCAGTGATACTCAGTGTAGGGTCCTAAAAGCCGGCAAAAGTATTTCATTCCTCTGAAATGCCATCTATGCAATGGCATAGGCCCTCAAAAGGCAGCATGTTCTGAGTCCTGGGAACTCTTTGAGCTCCGACTCAGGAGTTCTCCCTCAGTTTTCTTCTACAGGCAGATAAACCATATTTTCTTTCTAAAATGAAAATAAGAAGTGTTACCAAGTTTTAATAACGTTTCTTCCCAGTCTCATAAATGAATAAAAAGGCATGATGCATAGGTGAATGTTTATTGCAGCAGCTATATTTATTCTTTGACATTTACCTCTTCCCTCTGTTGTGATGGATTCTTTTGTTTGTTTCTCTGTTTAGGCAGAGCCAGGCAGTATGAAGTGCTGAATATTTGAAGGAGTGGGCTTGGATCCCACTTAAACGAAAAATTGATTTGAATCAGTCTCAGTGTTGTCCTTGGTAAACAACTACAAGTATCCTAAAAAACATTATATATTCTGGCCTCTCCTCTTAGGAGACATAGCACCCCTGCAGAATATAGTCTGAATGCATCTGCAGATCTGTGTCTGCAGAAAGATGGAGCTAGGTCCTTTCTTTATTGATGGTACAAGAACAGGATCAGCTCTTGATAAACTTGCATATGCATGTGAATGGTTCATAGTCTGCCATTTTTTTTTCCTAAAAGTGACACCGTGGCTTTAAAAAATACATTGGGCTCAAAAGCAGTATTAACCAATTAGGCATGAAAATTTTCATGGGTAAAAAACTTTCACGTGTGGCTGGCAAGATACCAGCATGCATGCCAGTTGTAAACATGCACATATTTCCCCATATGCAGAACGCTATGAATTTTTTATGCAAATGGTAAACATTTATACTGATGCATACAACATTAGCTGAGAAGTCTATAAACAACCATGATGGATTTTTATAAAATTTTACTTAGAAAAATATTTTTCCAGGAAATTTTTAAAGGAGATGTATTTAAATATTTCTCTGCAAAATCCCCATCACAAACAGAATTTTTTTCCCACTTATGTCTGAGAACTGAGATTGAAGCTGGCAACGTGTGAAATGAAGTAACTTTGTTTCATTATCAAAGATTGAAATGGAAAAAAATAGAAAAGAAATATTGACTGCATCTGAGATTTTTCAGAAAACGAAAGGTTAGTTGCAAACAGTATATGTTGAGATATAAATTACTAGTTTTCTTTTGGCAATCTCTAGGTGAAAGCTGTTGTTTTAGATCCAAGAAATGACTTCAGTGTGGATCAAATCCTTACAAAAAAAGATGTGCAAAATCTTATCCAGGTAATTCTGACATGATGTTGAGAGCCGGTACTTAGCTAAGACTATAGCATTATTTGCTACCTGTTCCTGTAACTAAAATGCCATTTTATTTTGATATGAACACTTCCAAAATTTTAACACTACTTTATTCTCATGGTTCTGTAGCTAAAGACTAGAGTATGTGTTCCCTCGTGTTAGTAAATGCCTTATACTTCATAGTATGGTGAGAGAATGGTAGGGAGAGGGCTCTACTGCTGTTGTGAAACCTGTAGCATAGTCACCATCAGTTCAGACGTTTTCCTCTTGATGAGAAAGAACTCACTTCTCTGTCTCTCTTAGCTCTGTGTTACCAGGCTGCTTGACACAACAAACCCATCCCTGAGCACAATTAAGATGCAAGTTTACTTTGATATGAACTATGCAAACCAAGGTAATTTCAAATATGTTTTCATAGAAGAAGTTGATGCCGAGTTTAGGATTTAAATGACTGCTGGCAATAAAGCAAAATAAAAATCCCTGGAGAAATGTACTATATAGGAGTATGGTGTTTCAGTATGGATATCATAGGGAAAAATTGTACATTAGATTTGAGAGTACACTCATCCTGTCTGAGAGATTTACTGAATGTGATGTATTAGATCACTTGAGAACAACTATGCTTTCAGGTGCAGTGTCTAGCTGCCTTCTGCAAGAAAAACTTGCACTGCACCTGTGTATCTGAAAGAGAACCAGTACCCAAAACTACACTCGTATCTGAAAGGGAACTTGATGTTTTATCAGTATCTCTCATTGAGAGATATGAGCAATCTTGAACAATGAGTTACAGTTTTAACCGAGTATATTTTGGTCTCATCAGTGGTAACTTCATATGGTCTGAGAATGGGAATGTGGAAGAAAAATGAGATGGGGAGAATGTCTCTGCTGTAACTGTAACTTCAGATCTCAATGGGACAGTGAGGGCTGGCTGGGAAACAGAAGACAGAAAAAGAGCAGACAAAAACATTTCTGTGTGAGGGGGTCATGAAAATGTTTTCCTGTTAGCATGGATTAAAACCAAAAATTAGCAAAACTAGGACGCTGCTCTGACGTCTTCTGGACTCAGTAAACTCAGTAAGCTCAGTAAGTCCAGTAAGATTCTGAGATCCTGGGTAGTGTTCAGATTAGTGCGTATAACTTCAGGTGTGTATGAAGTATGTGTGTGTTGGGTCCTACTGCAGCCAGAGGAGTCCAGACAGCTTGCTTAATTTGGCCTGAATAGTTCTCTAGACTCTACTGACAGATGTTAATCATGCTAATTATGTTAATGTCTAACTCCACTGTTGTTAATTATAAAGGTATGGTACCTTGAACATCCCTTCCACCTGTCTGTGCTTCAGAAACCTTAAGTTGGTGCTCTGACTGTGGAAATTAATTGCACCCTCTGTATAAGCCAAATAGCAAAGGATTTAAATACCAGTTCCTAACAATCCTTCTTTCCTAGCTGAATTACTCAGTGAGCAGCACCGTGTTCTGGAGGGAAGGCTGGCTCCTGTGGTCAGAGATATCACAGATAGTCATCCTCGTGTGCAGGAAGAAATGGAGAATGTGTATCGCAAGATCGTTAGCTATGTGCTGCTGAGCTCTGGCCTGGGGACCCCAACAGATATTGAGGTTGTCAGAGAGGTAACAGGTCAGTAAACTCTCAGCTGTGAAATTGGGCTTTTTTCATTGAAAAAGAACATTTCACCTTTTCTTTGCTGATCTTTAGATACGGATGTGGTAAACTGTGATGAATGCTTACTACCCAAACTGTCACTGCTCAACTTGAAGCCTAAATTTGTCATGGATTTCCTACTTTCTGCAGTTGTTCAGGAGAGGGTATTTTTGCTTGTTTAATGATTTTCTTTTCTGTTCCCCCACATCGAGAATTTCCTCACCCTTTGTAATGCTTCTAGCTGCCTTGCAGAGTGTATTCCCCCAGAGAGAGATGATTACTTTCCTCTCACTCAGTAAGAAAAACAAAGAGCAACAGCTGAAAAATCTTGCCATGCTAGTCACAGGAATTCGGTTGTACAACAAGGAATGCAGGAAAGGAGGAAGCGGCATTGATGACTGTAAGTAGATAAATGCATTTGGGCTGTGGATTTCAAATTAATTCTTCCTGGCCTTCTTCACTGGAGTGGCTCCAACAATATCCCATCTCTCTAGATAAACAGCTTCAACTCAGGGTCTGTAAACCTGAAGGAAAAGTACATATTTGGTATTTAAATATAGGTTTCCATGTAGGCTACTGCTTTTTAGCTAAGAGGGAGCCCTACGTGGTTGATGTGGAAGGATTATTATGCATATTAACCTCATGCACTAATTTACCTCATGATAACTTTTTCCTGATCTCTTGCCATTAAGTGAATTAAATATGTAATGTTTACCTTTAGAAGCACTTAATTAAAATCCTGAAAGAACACTATCAATCCAATTACAATTTTCTGTTGCATATGTGTAATGAGAAGTGATAGTAGTTGCTGGGACATTAACTGTGTTCTGATAACGTAGAGTAACCTATTCAGATTCTTAACATGTTCTCAAAAATCTTTTTCATTTTGAACCCTTATCAGTAGAAATGTCTTTGTGAATGTGCATGTAGTATTGTAGCTCAGTGTGGAGACTTCTTTGTAAGAAAGGTCTGCAGCCCAGTTTTAGAAGAAACTGAGAATCGAAAATTGTGTAGATTGTCTAAAGTCTCTCAGGAAACCCATGTCAGTAGTATCAACTGAACTGCATCTACTATAAAGCAAGTTTTCTCACAGTCCTTGACTTGACTGTGATATTTCCACACCTGTAATTCTGACTATTTCAAACCACTTGACTAGTAAGATACAGTAGTTGAATCTAGTATGCAAGCATTTGGAAATGCATGAATATAAGGACAAAACTTAGAAATTTTATTGGAAGTCTGCTTTGCTTGAATACTGCACTGTGATCCTTTGCTAATGATTTAAATAATTCTTTTTATATGTATCTCATTGATTCTGTACAAAGTGCCAGCCATTCTGAGTGAAGCCATTCCGTCAGCTACACGGACTGTTGATGAAAGTCTGAATACTTGCCATACGCTAGCCCACCAGTACACAGCTCTGTTGGAATCCATGCAGGAAGACCAACACAGATATACGCAGCTTAGTTCTTTCAAATTAAAAGAAGCACTGTTCAATGTGAGACAATATGAGGCCTTCCTTTGCATCCTTCTGGTGAGATATCATCATGTTATATCCTGTGGGTTTTTATTGCAGATAGAATGTATTCAAGTTACCTGCTTGCACAGGACAGAAAAATTAGAAAAATAATTCAGAAATAATTGAAATCATATTTATCTCAATATATGAGAACTTACATCATCTGTCATGATGAACTTTGTACCTAACTTGCTGGGTTTGGCTACTGTCAGGTGAAAGACAAAATGGATTAATTGTTTGCTGCAGTGTGACTGTGCTTCCACTTCATTTCTGGAGGTTTCCTTTTTTGGTTTAATTTCATTAACAAAGGACTAAAAAAGGAGGACTTTTTTCTTGCTTGCACACTGATGCTCACTCTGCCCCAAAAGGCGTGAGAAAACAAATCTGCTTGTTCAATCCATAAATGACCTCAATTTTAGTCTGCAGACATCCCCAACATACATGGAGCCATCAGAAGTCTTTGAAGAATATAATTTAAATTCTTGAAACTTGTTTTGTTTATGAAGACCTTTTAATTTCTCTTTTGAGAAGCTGCAGGGTTTTATTAGTTTTTCCTGTACATCATAAAACTTGGAAAAATACTTCTCTTTTAAGTTTTTTTCAGTTCTCTTCATTATAAAAATGTAGAGGTTTTCTGTAAAGAGTATTAGTATATATCTGAGAGAAGCACCTGGTTTTATATGTGAACACTTAAGGAAAAAATATATTTTGTGGCAAGTTAGGGTGCATTTCATTCCCTAAAACAGTTGTCTGAAAATAGTTGAATTAAGAGATCCAAGTAAATACTTATTACTAAATACTTCCTTTTTTGACTGTCATACTTCTTACCTGAAGTAAGTTCTCTTTCCAGTCTGATGCAATTACAAGTGCTCAAGAAGTTGAAAAGGTGAATGTGCAGTTTGCAGCGACAATGGAGCAGTTGAAAAACACAGTGCAGAATAAGGTTTCCATAGATACCAAAGAAGTTTTTGTAAGTATTTTGAATGGAAAACCTATTTCTACTTAATTATAAAAAATTACTGAAGTATTACAAAATACTTTATACCAGAGTATTTTTGCACAGTTTATGTTAAGAAAAAGGCTACATTATTTTCTCTCTATCATAACAGCATCTGTGATTTTTTGAAGGGGCAACTAAACTAAAAGACTTATCTCAAGGTAAAAGAAAAGCAAGGAGAAAGAATTAAATGGTATTTTACTTTAAGTGTCCTGAGTCATTTGTCAGTATTTGTAGATTTACAGTGATATTTGCTTGGTTTGTGTAAATATTCTGTTCCTTGCAGGAATAGTAAGAACACGATGACAGGTAACGGCACGTCAGAGTGTGGTTCTCTTAAGTCCTTTCAGGTAGCAATTCCTGTAATTACAGTATGACTCCTTGATATCATTTTTCTAAAGAAATCAGGTTTCTGTGGTGGGGGTTTCAGCCTCTTTGCCCCTCCCAATAGCTTCTGAACCAGTTGGCCAGTTTCAGTCAAATTTGTCAGAATCGAGAGATCTCAAAACAGTCATTTTCTGCAAGTTCTGTGAAAAACAAGCAATTAGAGAGACACAATTAGAGCCCTGCTAAGATTAAGTCTGAAATGGGAATGCCACAATTACCTGCTGGTTTGTGTGCTGTCTGGTGAGTGAGCAGCCATGTACCTCTGCACAATCGATGTTCTGTGCTGTTTCACCCTTAGCTGGGAGCTACAGGCCATGGGAGAGAGTTGTTGGAGGAAGAGGGAATGAGTGATGCAAACTGCAGGCCTTGTGAAGGAGGGTGCTCGATGACCCTGTGAAAGCCTGGGATTATTATGATGACATGGTGTAAAGAAATGGGAGAAAAATATGTCAGAAACCAGCTTCATTTAATTTGCTTTTCATGGAAGAGCTCATTATTTTGTGTGATACATCTATCATTTTAATTCCTTGTAGTTAGCCCTTGAACTAGCATGCAGTTCATTCATATGTTAGGTTATTTTTCATCCTTCTAAACAAATAATTAGAAAGCAAAATAAAGTCTACTCTGTAGGAGGGAGGAAGGAAGATCATGCGCCCCCCACACCTACTCAGAGAGTTTTTTACGCTTCCCATAAGGGCGTCTGAACTAGACAGTCATGGGAATGGCACTTTAACTGAGGTACACCTCAGATTTGATCTGACGCTTCAGTTTATGTGTGCTTGTGATTTTGTAAGCCAGATGTTCTCATTTGGAGAACATTTTCCCCTCTCGTCCAGCTGCTCAAAGCAGCTTTTTCTCTCCTCTATCTTCATGGGGCTTAAGTGACTGATACACATTAACATTTTCCCTAGAAGCTATCTGCTGTTGTCTGCTTCCTTCCTAGATTTTCTTCTCTCTTCACGCTGGTTAGTTGTTTTTCCTTCTCTGCTAAAGACAGAATATGTGATTTCTTTTGATTTCAGGTTTTTTGCAGGTAGAGATTTCACACCATTTAAATAGTCCTTGTCTTCAGCTAGTTGCTGAGAAGCTGGATCCTCTACAAATGTAAAGAAGCAGGACATTCTGCCTTTCAAAAACCGTAGCATAAGGCCTAAATTTGTAGTAAATATTTGTTTTAGGAAACAGAGTAGATTTCATTAATATTCTTTGTTTATTCTAGTAAGAATTATTTTGATCTTGCTGCCCTTCGTTTAGTTTCTTCCATTTTTGTAACCGTAACATTTCCACAGCATTAGTGATGCTGATGAATTCCAGAGCTGACTCTGGAAGCAGGGCAGACAAAATAACAAAACCTGATAGGTTTGTACATACAGGTGTGGTTTTACTTCATTTGGTAGTTAACCTGGTGCATTTCTTCTGGTCCTTCTTATTCCTGTATGCCTTATTTTCAGTTATAAACTGTATTGTCAGTCAAGCGCTCAATTCAAAGCATGGTCTCAGAGTAACGTATTTGGGAAAGGCTTTGGAGTAAAATGTAGAAAAGTACCATAGTGGCCTACGGGCCTACATGCTGGACGTACGTGCTCTGGGCATACGTGATGGGAGCTCCTCTTACAATACCCAGCAGTTGCCCTGGAATTTCTGGATGCTGAAGGCCTTGGAGATCAGCCCCGTTTTGTTCAGCAGGTACTGTCGTGCACAGCACTTGGGTTACACTGCGGACATAAAATAAATCTGGATTTCAGATAATTTTCTTTTTTCTCTAGCCTCTCTTTGTTGCACTTTCTAATCTCTGGACAAGCTTTCAGAATCAGATACTACTGCTAAGCTTCCTCACAAATATGACTAACAATCTGCAACAGTTCTCGGAAATCCAATCACAGCTTTTTCCTGAGGAAGTGCTAACATCTCTTCTGGAAGGAGTGACTGTGAAAAGTGACGAGGAAAGGATAAGAGAAACCATGGGTACTGAAAATTATTACTCTTTCATTTTCCTTCATTTTCCAAGATTTTGAATTTTCTTTGCAGAAGGTGCTACACATTGATTTTTTTAATAATAAGAATTTGCACAGTAAATTAAAATGAGTCTTGTAGTGTGTGGATTTATTTTTCATGTAGTGTAGTTTGGGCTTTTATTTTTATATATAAAATTAAAATATAGCTACTAAGTACAAACATATCTTATAAAAATGGCAGAATGATCAGAGAAGAATATTTCTACATTTTTTTTAAAATTTCTTAAGTTTGTTTATATCTTTTTATACCTTTCAGAACTTCTGAAATGGAGGGGGGAATAAAAAAGCTAATTTAATGTGGCTTTGGTTACCAGAAGTATTTGTAAGATGGTATCCTTAGCAACCAAGTTATACTCCAGGGGAGTAATGCATGAGTGGGTGAAAACAAAATAGAAGAATAAGGTATTACCTTGCTGTTGTTGCCCCCTGTTTGCTAAGAAAACCAATGCTACTAAAGAAGGCTCCTGCAGGACTGTTTTTTCAGTAGGATCTCTCAAGGCAGGGCTATAGTTTGGCTTTTGGGATCGTTGCACTGCAGGTCACCCTGTGAAGACCAGAGTAATCTGGTCATCCTGGAACATTGTTATACTTTACACATCTGATGTTCTGTTACTGCAATCCTTCCTTTGTTAAACCTTCTGTTAGGAACCAGAGTGGATGTTTCTGATTTCAAGAACCAAGAATGGCTTTTTCCAGAGACTACTGATAGTTTTGATCAGTTGCTAATCCAGTACCATGGTTTCTGTGCACATGCAATTGGTGTGAGAGGCCTCACCCTCCCAGGTATGCTTTGTAGTTAGGTCTTTTCCATACTTTATACGTACACGAGTACTAGGGGAAATGTAAATACATGTTCTGAATGCATCCTCTTATGTCAAAATTGGATACTGTATTTTCATGTTTGTAATTTTCACCCCAGATAACTTACTTCCCCGTTAAAGTAGTTTTCTTTTAAAAATACACAAATAAACTGCCCTAAATAGAAGGTAGGAGGGCTTCAACAGAAAGTAGGCACGAGCAAGCAGAGGCAGAAACAAGAGGGGATGGATAAATGTTTCCTCCTGCTATATGTCCATCTGTATAACCTACATTGCAGCTGAATGCAGGTTTGTTTACTGTTGTTAATGTGATTTAATACAGGCATAGGAAAATGGCTATTCCTTCTATTTTGTGTATCCGTGTGTTGGAAAAGCACCCATTCATTCCTACGTCATATGTATTTTTAAATAGTCATTATAAAGTACTAAAAATCTTCTATGAAAAGAATGCAAAAGTGCTCTTCATTAAGTCAACTAATCATAGGAAATTTTTTGGTCTCTGCTAGGGTCATTTGTGTTGAAAGCAAGCCTTATTTCAGCTACACCATCAGTTCACATTTTCTGTCTCCCTGTCCTTTATAGAACCTGTCCATATAGAATTTTTTTAAATCTGCACGAGGTTGGGAGTAAAATAATGCCATCACTTGGCAGCATTAAAAATTAGATATTTTAACGGCAGTGTAAATTACTTACACTTATTTAGTATTGCATACGAGAACAACTGTCCCGGGTTTGGACGGAAGGTCTCCTTAGCCCTATATCCGATTTCTGGACATGAACAGTCATGAACACTTGAAGATTATGAGAAATCAAGTAGGAATGATCCTTCCTTAATTATATCCTTCCTTGTTCTAGCAGTTAGTGGTTATGGGATTTCCTCAGATAAATGCTGAGTGTGTAACCTTCTGCTGAATAATCCTTGATAGAGGTTTTTCATTTATCTAATTGCTTTTTGAATCCATTTAGAGTTTGCCATGGGATATTCTTATTGTCAAGAGTCCCACAATTATAATTATACATACTATGAAAAGGTACCTCTTTTTGAGATGGTTTTAAGCTCTGGCTTGATAATTTCATCAGACCTGACAGTCTTTCTATTAGGAAAATTAGCAAATAGTAATTTTATATTGCATGCAATTCATGGTTTTATAACCCCATATCATGTTATTTCTTTTCCATTGCTTCTTTTTAACACTGAAGAGGCGTCTTTATTTAACCCCTCCTTCTGTGAAAGGTATTCCAAGCCTCTGATCACTCCCAACTCCCTTCATTTCACTTTTTCTTATTCTGTTGTATTGGAGCACAATGTAGTATTACAAATGCAGCATATAGGTTGTTATAATGTTGGTTTTTTTCTCCCCCTCTGTTTGCATCCAAATAATTCCTGACATTCTTTTTGCTTTTTTGATTGCCACTGAGTAGTGCCATTTAGTATTTTCAAGGCACTATCTGTGATGATTCTAGGTCTTTCCTGTGCAGTGACAGCTGAAGCAGAGCCTGCCACTGTCCTTTAGCTCAATTTGTGTTTTCTTATATAAGTTATTTGGCCTTTATTGACATTTCATTTTCTCTGTTAATTCATTGCCCAGCTTCTCAGCTGCTTCATCTGCTTCTTCAGTTAATTTCAATGTTATGCCCTGTGGTATAAATGGACTGCTGATCTGCGATCAAATATTTGCTGAAGATTATAGGGAAAACATTTCTGGGTGTAGGCCATTTTCTTATGCCTTTGCTGTAGGTGTTTTATCTGTTTGTCTGACAGATGTGCACTAAGGCATGCTGGATGTGAACTGATCAAAAGCAGTTGTACTGACCTAACGAAACAGACCTTTCTGTATTTAAAATAGCTTACTTTCAGGGATTTATTCTGATTTCAGAAAAAAGGAAGTGAAACTGACTTGAGGGAAACACAGAATCTTGGTTACAAATGTCTTTTGTTTTGGATATGATACTGTTCTCTATTTTATTTTGTGGGGTTCGTTTTGGTTTTTTTAGGAAATCCTGCTATTGGAATTTTGAAGTACAAGGAGAGATGTTATGTTTTCAGTTCCAAAGAAGCTGCACACATCTTTGCTCAAGATCCAGATAAGTTCATTCAACTGAATGTAGAAAAAGCAAAAGAACATGCAGAGCTAATTCAACTGCTCGAACTTCGTCATCAGTTTGAATACCTTGCTCCGTATGCACAGGTACACATTGCCCATGCCTCTTGCCGAACAGCTGTTGGGTCACTGGTTGATCTGTCCTTTCTAGAACAAAAAAAGAACAGATGATACCCATCTTTAGGAAAGAAGTATAATTGTCTGCCTATCATACAGAATGTCTGAAGGTCCAGATATCTGGGGACAGGAATTATGTAATATATTACAAAATGAAAGGGGACTCATTAATAATGAATGCAACAGTGCTACTATGTGAAATCCAAAGACTTGATTTGGATTCATAGACATTCTCTGTGATCCAGTGTGAATTCTAGGTCCCTAGCAGTGGAAAGAATGTGGTCTTGAACAGGCCCTTGGTGAGAAAGATATAGTTTATATCCCATCTATGGCAGAGATGTAAGCACTTCTAATCATGATTTGTGATTTTTAGTCCATTCATAAAGACAAATTGAGGTGCCTGCATCATAAAATACTGGTGGTGGTGGGATGCTTTTTTACCAAAATCCAATGATTAAGCTTTTACTCAGGATGTGGGAGTCTGAAATTCAGCTGTGGCCTCTGCCTGAAGGGTTTTCTTTCAGAAATTAAATCCATCAAATACTTAATGGTTTCTTCTTTTTAGTGGGGGCAGGGGGAACAAAAATATTGTTGAATGTAAAAATCATTATCCACTTGTGGTTTGCACATTTCTATTTGCTTTTAAAAAGCAGCTTATCCATATGCTGTTTTTCTTAGATGTTTGTATTCTTCTCATTAATGCCTTGCTTGGTTTGGGTGGTTTTTTTCATCCAGGCCAGAAGTGCAGACGAATGTTGGAAACCAACCACAAAATGTGACAGTAGTACTCAAACTGATACTCATATCTTGCCTCCAACTATTGTGACATCCTACGAATGGAATGAATGGGAACTCAGAAGAAAAGCTATAAAATTGGTTTGTATTGTTATTACCAGATTTTCATTGTTGGATAACAAAGTTCAGAATAAATTATTGTAAACTTTTGTTCCTTGCAACATAAATCTAACCTTATTCAAAGATGCACACTTTGTTACAACAACTGTCTCAATACTTTTTCCCCAGGTATTTTCTTTCCTTATTTCTAGACTTCTTATTCTCCCACTTACCCATCCTTGAAAGGTATAAAAACTTGAAGTCTTTTTTCTCCCCTCTCTTCCCTCCCTATCTTCCCTCCCTCTCCCGCACCCCTTCCCCCC